>OZ022227.1:34384398-34786913 GCA_963978835.1 Tenthredo scrophulariae
AGGAAGTGGCAGTAAAGAGAAAATCAGAGGTATCTGCATATACCGCCAGGACGAAAGAAAAAAAAGTTTAAACAAAACTCATCGGAGAGAAAAGGAGAAAATTTTCTTACGCGCATTATCGCAAACCGAAAAGGACAAACGAACAGTGACACGAGATCATGCGATGGAGCGAGAACTGAATTCACCCTGGCAGAAGTAACGGGCGAGTGTGCTTGTGACAGGATTTCTCCTCCCCAACCACCTGCGCTGAATTGTCTTAAACGCGTCCTTCCACCTGCGTCTGACGTCCGCAATTTTCTCAAACTCAGTGGAAAATTATAATCACCAAAGCTTACGCTCCAACTTTAACCTGGAAAGCTTATTCGAGCGATATAATCGCTTCCATTTAGGAAATCTTTGCCTCTTCAATCCAACCAGTATGATTATTTTTTGAATAAAGCGGTAGCACATCCCCTATTTTACTACCCGGGTTAGAAAACTGTTCGAATAGTAAAGTGGCAGTTTTTTTTTTTTCTTTTTTTTTTATCACCGGACTTCGTTCGTCTCGATAGAAGAGGCGATCGAGTCCAGTATCGATTCGTCGGCTGAATTAAGTCCGGCTAGGACGACGCCGGGTGATATGATATATAAGGTGAATAAAAGGACCGAAGCTGACCAGCAAGGGTGTCTTCTTGGGATTTTTCTATTGGTCGAACCACCAGGCGATATCATATCCACGGAACATGCCTCGACGTCGTACGGACGCCTCGCCCCTTTAGGATTTGCTCCACCCCGACCCTAAGGCTTGCTTC
This sequence comes from Tenthredo scrophulariae, assembly GCA_963978835.1. Taxonomy (NCBI): domain Eukaryota; kingdom Metazoa; phylum Arthropoda; class Insecta; order Hymenoptera; family Tenthredinidae; genus Tenthredo; species Tenthredo scrophulariae. The sequence goes on from OZ022227.1 coordinate 34,385,190, forward strand.
GGGTCCGAGCCTGGGTCATATTTTACCAGCCCTTTCCCCTCTTCACCCTCGCTCACCCCCACAGCCCCTAAAAAGCTAGAGGGCACTTGCTGCAGAGCGTCCATTTCTGCTGCTACTTTAGATCCGAGCGTATAGATGTTTGCTTACATAGGTGAGAGGTGAATGGCAAACGGAGATGAAGAGGAGAGATCCCAGATTTTACTTTCGCCATAGGTAATTGATATCGAGGATAAGGGGCGAGCGCGGTCCTACGAAAATTATAAACTGTTGATATAAGTTTGAAGAAGTCGCGATTACTTGTCCCTTCCATTACCTTAGCACACGTACGTAGTCCTGATTTCGTGATAGTCAAAAGGTCTGGGAACGGGGGTGAGTCCACCTCCTCTCCGAGATTGGAGGAAGCCTCGTGACATCCGGGTAAGGAATCTTTGGGAGTCTTGGATGCCGCCAAGAATGCCAACCCTCCGGTCTCATTAACATCTTGGCGACGACCTCGCGACCCGTACTGCAAAGACTGGCACACGACAAAGTCGTAGTAGTCGTCTTCATTCGAGAATCGCTAACATCCTCGTATTCACCCCATTTTCAAACCGTTCGGGGATGAAACAATTCCGTGTCATGTTTCAATACCGAGCTGCAGAGAGCAGAGCTGGTTTAATATATGTGGTGCAAAGTTCGTACTCCTACTCCCGATGCGGTATTTTTCAGGGGATGTTTTATATTTTTCGAAAACTTAGGACAACGACTTGAACGCAAGAGGTAACACGATCGTTGAACGATCCTTTGCGATAAGAGATTGAAGAAACACAGTCGTGACAGTCGTTGAGCGAGGGAGAGCAATCAATAAGAACCGCAGGGCGAGATTTTAACGTCGAAAAGAATTAGCTGGCGTTGGTAGGAAATCTGGAGATCGGAAGGGAAGAAAACCGAGAAAGGAGGAAGGAGGAAGGAGGAAGGCGGAAGGCGGAAGTTGGAATGAGGTATCGAGAAAGAGAAGAAAGGTTATTAGGTAGCATCGAGGCCTCTTCTTTACTCTGAGCTCAGTATTTTTATGAATTAAAAGGGAAGTGGTTGTTCCTTTCCAATCGGAATTACCATCACTCCTTCCTTCAATCGTGTTCACCGCTCGTTTTATGAACCTTTGTCGTCCTTGCTACAGGGATTCTCAAACCATTGATTACGCAGATCATCTCTTGAAGGGCTGAAGTGAAGCGTTCTTCGTCTCTTCTGGGATCATTCCGAATTATGAGTGTCGAACGAGTAGGAGACAGATTTCATTCTGCGCAACACAGATCGTGATTTTCATTTTCTTTCACGCCATGTAAATGTCCTCTGATATGTTTTCTGGCGGGTTTCGGAAGGCAGATGAACTTGGACTGACGGTCAGTGCAGTAAACAAACATCATGGTTCCCAAATGAGAAGTGGGTTGTAAAAATTCAAGTTGGATCTCGCGAAGCGTGCGCGAGGTTCGTGTAACAACGAATTTGTTGAAGTGGCGAAGTAGCAGCGAAATGTTTACATTGGGTAAATCTGGGGGTCCTGGTTTCTGAGCGAGTCCCATCCTCCCATCTCATAACGAAAGAAATCTCTCGTACTTTTTTTTTTTATTTTCTCTCTTTCGGCGACCAAAGTTTGCGGGGTCGGGTTGTCGCCGTTCGCTTTGAGGGGTAACGTTGGTAATTATGCCAGCGTTGGTCCTCGGATAATATAAAATGGTTACACCCCTCAGAGTTGGCCGTTCCATTCCCCGCTTCTTCCTCCTTGGTTCTTCCTTGTTCTTCGTCCCATCCCCCGCCTCTCCTCTTCTTTGTAATCTTGCATAATTTATCTCTCGCTGCTATTGTTCCTTGCCGTAAAATTATACATTATTCCACGCGAAAAGAAGGTGGGTGAGGGGTAGGGTACTGGCGGTGCTACCACCCGGCTGAAAAAACCACCCCTTACCAAAGTATAATTCCTTAAAGTAATTTATAATAAAACAGTCGCAGGGCACCCCGGGCCGCTTTAGTCCCTCTCAGCTTTTTCTTACGACACTTTTTCTTCCCCATTCTTTCAACCTCGATGTCAATATTCAATTTTTATCATTCACCACTTCCTCCCTGGCTCGCGATCGCTTCCGTTTTCCTGTAAAATCCCATGGGTAAAATTCAACCCTTAGTCGTCTACGCCTTGTAGTTCCTTTCCTTCCCTTATAAAAAGGGACCTTCGTCTATTCCTTACTGAAACCGACTCCGAGTAGGATATGAAATGAAAAGGCAAACAGAAGGGTGCAACCTGCACTAGGCATGTGTCTGCGAATGTAGGTATATTAGTATCCAAAACCGCGTATAGTCCGATACAAGCGCAAGCCGATGAACGGTAGCTATCCGCCTATTTGATGTTAGTACAACAGTGGCTCCGTGTTTGCGTTGAGGGCTATATTGATTGCCCCTTTACCCCTTACCCCTTACTACCCCTGGGTTTGCTCCCGGCTTCCCCGTTCATCCCTGCTTCCAGCCGCAGTTTCTCTCCCTCGTACCTCTTCCCCGCCGTCTATTCCCTGTACCTACCACCATGGTGTGCAGGTAGCTAGTGGTAGGTGCCTATAGAATGCGAGCCATCGTAAACCGGGTGTAAACCATACCGATGTACATACATATATACATGAATACATGCATGTAACTGTATGTATATATATATATATAGGTGTAGGTATAGGTATATATGTACATGTATTGGGTTATGTACACGGTATCACCTAGCGACTAACAGTTACTGCGCGTCACCAAGCGATATTAAGAGCGACGGCATTGTTGTCAGCCGCCGCGACGCTGCCGACGCCCAAGATTAACATAAAGCTAACTCACCCGGAGACCCGGCACCACCAGACGAACTTCGTACCGACCTATGCCACGGGGGGGTTGCAGCAATCTAGGGATGATGTTTGTGTATCAGTGAGAATTACCAATTTCACTTTTTTTTTTTCACAATTTATGGTTCAGTTATGGTTTTATAGAAATCGAGGAGATTCTGTGAACGAAATACACGTACAACGGATGATTTCGATTTTCGAATTCATTCATTTATTTTTTTTTTTATTTTTATTTTTTTATTTTTACTGTTTTTTGGTAAACGCAGCAATCGGTCGCGCCAATCTACCCGATCAAACGAAGCACTGGTCGGCCGTTCGGAGTGAGAGCTGGGGGAGAGAGAAAGTAATTCGGACAATTTTAATTGCCCTTTTGATTTTCACGTTTGAAAGCGTTAAACTAACGAGAGAGAAGATAGAGAGGAGAGCTTCCCTTTCGAATTCCACTAATAAACGAATAATGAAATTCTCATTTTTTAGCGTTTCGGAAAAATCCCACGTCCCTTTTTTCCAACCCGGAAATTATCAGGGTTAAAAAATAATTCTCGTCTCGTCGCGCGATTCACGGACATCAAAATTGACATTGAATTCAATTGGGGCAGAGTTCTCTCTTTTTTTATTAAAAGCCCTTTTTCCAAGAGTGAAAAAGAAAGAAAGAAAGAAAGAAGAGATAAAAAAAAAACGAAAAAAAAAAAAAAAAAACTCAGAAGAAGTCTTTAGATGAAACTCGGAAAAGTTTTTCAAAGTGAGTTGACGATGTATGTATATGTATACGTACACAGAGACGTCATATGTGTCAGTGTACGTGTATCGTCGACACATATAGTGGTGGGTGGTTGAGGGTTGGGCGCCCGGATGGGCAGCATCGGATTCTATCTTCACGTATTGATCAACGCCTGGGTACCCTCTACGGACCTCCAATCGCCACCACCCCCAGCTGCTAGCCACAGCCACAGCCGCGGCCACTGGACCGGCCACCAGTGTTCCAGGGTATGCGACGTACGTGGTGCGTACGTGATGCGTGCCCGGAGGACCCGCAGCACCCGGAGGGTCTGGACCAGCCATAACTGTACGGATATATATACGTATGGGCCATGCGTGTAGTCCTCTCTATACAACTGCCATCAATGTGTAGATGATGGATTCACCTCGTCTTGCCTTTATTCTCCCTCTTATCTTAGAATCGGGAAATTCTCAACCCTTCCTCATTTATTTCCCCTAAAAAGTATAACGACCTTATTTCTTATCTGACCAGGATTAAACCGACTACAAATTGTCTCTTTAAAGAATCTGCAGATGATGTTGTAAAATCTCTTCTGCAGATCATCGACTTTGAACGTTTTGGAAAATATTCCGCTCTTCGCTTCTTCAGTCTGTATATGTTGTAGTTTTTAATATATCTGACGAGTATCCTGATCCCGAGGAGTATTTCTGATGGAAAGTCGTAACTTGTAGCCCCATCCTCATCCCTGAGGAAACAGCGAGTGTCTGGTGTAACCTCTGTGCAGAACCTCCTCCTAATTCCATGGAGCCTCAATAACTCGTCCCTCAGGGGTCGGCGGGGATGGGTGCGGGTTATTGGATGGCCGCCTTGTACTTGTCACGGGCGTGTGACCGAGGTAGGGTGACCACTGTGCGGGGGTTTAGGCCATGAGTTTTAAGGGTGGGATGGGAGGAAGGAAGGAAGAAGGAAGGAAGGAAGGCATCATAGGCATTCCGTAAGACACACAGGCCAGCCGAGGTTCTCTCTGAGCAGCGAACGACGACCGCTGGCGGTGGACCAGGGGAACGTCGTTGGTCAGAGAGGGTAGTTTTCTCCGGGTGACCAGCGCGCGTCAATACGTCCGTATGCGCCTGCGCTAGAAGACGTGGGTCCGGTATAGTGCTGACCAGGGAAAGGAAGGCGCGTCTCTCATCCCCCATAGACCAAATCATAATTCGTTAAAAGCGGATTTGAAAAAGTGGAATTCGCGTTATTCGAATCGGCCGGAAGCCACACCGAGGCTATGGAACTCGATCTTCGTATACGTTCGGAGAATGAGGAGAGGGTTTGGAAAGGCTTGAATCAATCGCGAAGCAAATTTGACATTTTTTTCTTTATCTTTTTCATTAAACCGCTTCCAAGTTTTATGCTATCAAGTTCCGAGGTGTGAGAGACTGGGAGTAGAAGAGATGGAGAGAAAAACAGGGCTTGTATATATCGGACAAAGGGGCAGGGGGTTCGGCGGCGTATAATACGGGATGCGCAATATTGCGGCGGTAATGTTTTTTCATTAGCGCGAGGCAATCTTGTTTATGGCAACAAATCTTGCTACGTTGGCGCGGGACTGTGCGCGTCGGCCATCTTGTGGCCAGAATGGATGATCTCTCCAATACGGGACTCGCGCCGCTTCATACCTCTATCCTCTTCCAACGATATATGACGCGAGTAGGTATATATCCATAGATATATGTGGGTATAGTATACACCAGTATATAACGAAGTCAGTCCCTCCTCCGCTATTCCTTCTCGACCACCTCCTCGCCTAGTCGTCGTCGGAGTCTGGAGCCCTCGGGTATAATAGCCTTTGATAAATTCAAGGTCCATGAAAATAAGTACAATATCACACCACCATCCGATCGAGTCTTTGGAACCTAGTCATTCAGTCTGTAAAACCCCAATTAAGTGTGAAGCTGATTTTGCTCGATGGTCATCTTACCTCACACAGGGACAGCACGATGATATGGAGCGCGTGATACCTTGCGGAAGGGATGAAAAGTTGGGGTTAAAAGAATTAACCGACCTTGAACGACGGTCAAACGTCATTTGAAAGGCAAAGATTTACAGACGGGGACGATTCACTTCCTGTAGGACATCAGAGGCGCGGTTACTCAAAGGCTAACGAAAGAGAGAGAGAAAGAGAGAGAGAGAGAGAGAGGGATGAATCAGTCGTTGAAAGACACCCAATACAAGTTGGTGTGTATGTACCGAAGGTATGAGCCCTAGGACCAAAGTGAACCGCAATTTCTGATATAATCAGAGTCTGTAGACGCAGACTGGTGCCTTCTTCCTCCTTAGCCGTTCATCCCCTATTCCCTATTTCCTCTTTCGTCTTCCTTCGCTTCTCTATCCCCGTTACCAGTATCCGGGGCTCACCCTCTGGTCATCTTACGTTCATTTAACTCCTTTAATTTAGCGAAGGAAACCGTTAGCTCAGTTACCACCAACACTAATGCCCGAGCAGCTGGGGCGAGGGCCGAGTGGATAAGGTAACATAATGGTGGTTCATAGTGTTTCCTTTCGGCCTTCCAATGCTTCGCGATCCTCCCGCTCGGAGAAGACTAACGACTAATCGAATTATACCTGCCAGCAGCGCCCGAGCCACCCTCTGCTTCTTTCACCTCTCAGACTACGGCGAAGAAAAAGGAGTGACACGACCCTAGGCTTTATTCCTTCTATGATAAGACGCTCCGGTTGTTGTTCCTCCGTTTTTTATTTATTTATTTATTCTTTTTTATTCTACCAACGATGAAATAATCGAGGAATTGAAATGTTCGGAGAAATTTTACGTAGGTTGTAGATGCAGTTGAGGAGTAGCGTGACCGGGTGTAATTTATGAGGTTCAAGCAGGTCCTTAATTGTTTGAAATATGATCCGTGAGTGGTTTTCTGTTGGCTAATGGATATTAGGGACGTTATGAGTAATACGTTGATTCGTAGTAGCGATGAGCGTATATAGTTTGTTCGATCGATGAGTGGTTAAAAGTGGTTACCCTCACCAGAAACGAGTTGGCTTTTAAGTAAAACTCTACGGCGAATCTGCAGAACGAAAATTTCCCAACGATAAAGCCGGGCAAAGGACCAAAAGAAGGAAAATAAAAAAATAAAAAAAGACAGAAGACTGAGACCAAAGTTCGTGGCTAACGAACCGCCGCGCCGATCCTTTCACCAACACTGTACGGACACACCAAAGGTGTAATTGGCAAGCTAATTGTTTTGCTAGAGGTAGATCAGCGCCACGGAAACGAGAACGTGGCGAGTCCGGACTTTGGCCGAACGTTCCCGTCACCGATTTTGGACTTCTTAAAGTTCTTGGGAAGCAAGGAGCCCCTGACAGATGCGTGAATATGGGCTGTAGACCATAAAGGCCCTTGGTAAGCAGGGTCACCCTTCATGACCGCCTCGACTCCCCTCTCATCCAATATTAACTACATTTATCCGCGTTGTCTCAAATTAACCCCTGGCTGAGCAATTCGTACATGTCCGTATGTTCGTACTTCTCCGCTCACCTACCCCCCGAATTTTTCAACACACGATGTCGAACGTTCCGATATTCTCGTATTAATTTCATGCGGAGGTAGAGTGTAATACGGGATGATACTAAGCGAGGGGGTAAGTTCTGCGGTCGATTAAGCTCGAGGAGTTAGTAAATCGCGAATCGAGTCAGGCCCGAGACGTATCGTGGCGTCGTCAGTTCAGTTTGCGTAACGTAGGAGCGTGGTTCTTCGGGCGAACATGATATCGTATTATGGAAGACAGGAGGAACTTAGGTACGCCGATAATGTATTCAAAGCGTAAGCCCCCGACTCCGGTTGAGCGTCAATTTATTAAATGGGAAGATTGCAAATTTCCCAACATAAAGTGCCTGGCAGAGGACTAATGGTGCAGCAGCGAGGGTGGAATACAAGACTCGGCGATGGTTCGGCTGGCATCATCAGGGTGGGGATGATGCGGGGAATAAAAAGGATCCTTGTGAGTGATTAACCCCAGCCCGCGGTGCATATAGTAACAGGGTGGCGTATGGGGTCAATCTGGGGCTAATCAAATCATGTGCGATCCACCATGGGAGTCCATATACTGCGATATATACTCCCTTATAGTTTTCCTCGTTCCTCGTTCCTCCCCGCGTGCACGCCATCATCCACTTTGCTCATCCGCACCATATCCTAGCCGGAGTCTAGCCAGTAGCAGATTGGTGTCCCTTGGTGTTATTAATTCCATCGTTGCGGGGATCCCCGCCGCATATATTCACCCTTAGCTTACCAAATCTGGCTCGTCGGATCTCGCGTGACTAACATTCGACGTCTGTCTGCATTTTGGTTATCTCATAGTCCTATACTGCATATTCCACCTATTCAGAGATCCTCGCTATCGCGCGACGGTGAAATTCTGGGGCTTAGGATCTCAAGCCACGCGGATGAGAGGCACACCGATTGGATGTCTAATATGGAACGGGATCGAGATGATGAGACGGAGCTGGTTGCCCTGGCCCGCCTATTCTCCGACCCACAATTCCCTCCTCTCTCTTCGTCTTCCGTTCGACTCCCGCACAGCTCAGGTATTAGATTATGAATATTCATGGCGGCGTGTCTGCGCGGTGCTTCATTACACCCTTCTCAACCCCTGCCTCATCTCTGTACCCTCCTTATACCCGCCAACCACTACGTCAATCGATATGCAAGACGGCAGCGTCTCGAGTAATATCGTAACAATTTTCAATGAACGATGGCTAGGTGTACATATTATGGTTATCAACAAGAATAAGAATAAGAAGATTGGGAATAAAGATGAGAAGAAGAAGAAGAAGAAGAGGAGGTGGTACCTAGAGCTGAGAGATTTGTTGGTCCGTAAACCCTTGGGATGGACTTTTGATGCTCTACTCTCTAGGATACCTCGAGGGTTTTCACTTCTTGGCGTATTTCGGAGAGTCCTCAAACGCCGGGAGGTGTTTCTTGGAAGATGACCTCTCCAGCTCCTTCCTCTCTTCAGTCGAAAGGACTTTGGCGAACTTTGAAGACAGTTCTTGTGTCCGGCGAGTTGTGAGAGCTAGCCGAGTAGCATAGAACTAGAGGTAAACTATCGGAGACATAGAGAGAGAGAGAAAGCTAGAGGTAAGAGGAAGGAAGGAAAGAGATTTGCATATGAAAGCTGTGTCAGATCGTTGGGCACTAGATCAGTGCCTCTCCTAGAGCCGGGCAATATTGAGCAACACAATGCCCGTCGCTATTGCCATTTTATGATAATGTTATCAGCGGCAAACGCCCGATGAGTTAGCGCGATATCGCGCGTAACGCGTTTGCGCTTGGTGGAAAGAACGAACGTTATACAGACGACTCGTTCACCGTGTTGGTTTCGCAGTCACATATACGTGGTACACAAATGAACGGATTTGGAGACGTGTACGTACCTTATACTCGAGACCGTTGAACGGTGGATGTTGAATAGGGGAGAAGCACAGTTCCATCAAACATGGGATTTAGTAATCTGCTGAGATTTATGAACCCAGGTTCATCCCCCGACTACTGTCACTCGCTTCGCTATATACATACGACGTAATTCTACGCTTCTCTTTGTTATACGCTATCGCCGTATAGCGATCGGGAAAATTTTTGGGAATAACTCGCGTCTTGTTCGTCACTCGAGAGAATATAAGTATATTTTCCGGTGTAGGTACTGTGTACGTAGCTGTAGATAAAACGCTCGATTAATTCCACCACAGTTTTGGTATTTGGAGGTAAAATCCTCAGAGAGAGAGAGAGAGAGAGAGAGAGAGAGAGTTAATCGCATAATAAAACGAGGTAGGTAGTCATAAGTATCAAATATATACCCTGTATGTGTGTATACCTACCTACAGATGCAGTTTACAGCCGGTTTAGGAGTAAACATAAATAGAGAATAAAGTTGGGTGGCATTGAGCCGGGTATTTGGTTCCATAAAGTATTCGTAAAGGGGGCCCGGAGAGGAGTGAGTCTCGGCCTCTGGTACAGAGTTACGTTTCTGCCTTTTGAAGGGGTTGCAAAGTCGAGTTTCGGCTGGGTGTCGCGGCTCCAGTAAAACGTTGCAGGAGGGAAATATAACCAGAGTGAGATAGGAGCCCACGTAGCTCGAGGATAACGTTTCGTTTGCGGGAAATACGACGAAGAGACACTATGACGGGGGTATAAGGGAGAAGAGCACAACGGGGGATTTTAGTTTGTTCAAGTAAATTATATTCAGGATGGTGGCTCTCTGACATCGGTCGTAACGCAAACTATACTACCCTTCTGTGCTTTCGCGGTCCTTCTTCTCCTCTCCCATACCAATTTCATCTTCTCCCGTCTCCCACCCCCTTTATACCATTTGATTCCACCCACCTGGCAAATTCGCCTTGCCTATCATGAATTATTAATTAATTGTTTCAACTAACGGGTTAATTTATTATTCAGTTCGCGAGACTCGCGGGCTCCGAGCTTAGGGGTGCAGGTAATACGCCTCAGTCTGGATCTCTACGAGTCCTCTTTGCGAATCGTGTACCCTTTGAAAATCCACATCAAATCCTTCGGGGAAGATTTAACGATCTATGTATCTAGGCACGGGTATAGACAGATGTCTCCGACTTTGATTAACATCCTGAATAAATCTGACACATACAAAATTCGCGAGGGTAAAGAATTAGAATTGGCATTTATTCATTTCATTATTCGTCGCAGATAAGAAAATGAAAAACGATGACAAAGGTCCAAAGCGTTGCAGAGAGAAGTGACTACTATGAAGTATTCACGACCAATTTATTTCACAACGGAATCGAACGCGCTTTGGATTTATTCAATTATATTCTTGGCTTTTCACCCCTACCTCGGTATAGTGAGTGAATATTTCCTCTCTTTTCCATGATTATATTCTATCGTGTAACATCTGTCAAATGGTATGACATTAAAATGGTAAAGAGAAAAAAAAAAAAAAAAAAGGGAGGAACTTTCGGTATAATAAAAGGATTAAACGCGTTTTAGTTTAGGGGTTGATTAATAGCGCCTGTTCATCGATATACACGTAAACTCTGACGTTGTATAGACATAATATACATATGGTCGGCTAGTAATACGCGGGTGGGTGTATATGATCGGTAATCGATGATACGGCAAAGGTACAGGTCCCTCGATCGAGTTAATCGTACCTAGGTTAGCTCGCACGATGCTCCTCACGGCCTCGTTGAATAAACAATCGAGATTTGCTAACGCAGGTAGACGGCTGTCTGTCGAGCAGGTAATTTATCCAAGGCTACTTTGTCCTTTGGCCACCAACCGACTGACTACAGCTACCAAAGTTCCTCTATACCTCGCCTCTCGGCCAACAAACTACGAAGCTGCCATCCCCATCCTCGGAAATTGACTGGGCTGCTTATCAAACTTTGCGGCTTGCGTGTTTGCCTGATCGCGGTGTGTATGTACCTGGATCGACGATGAGGGCAAAGGTAGAAGGTAGAGGGTGGAGGGTTCTCCGCACTCACGTCTCAAGGGTAGAACTGATCCATTCCCGTCCCGTAAACTTCGATTTTTGCATCAGATTTACAAGCGATGGAATAACCGATGATCAGGGAATGAAACAGACCGAGACTAGCTCTTTCATCAGGCATTACGCCAGGATCTACACGATCCCTGTTCTCTTCAGGGTTATACAGCTACGAGACTCTGCTAAGACGACAGTGTAGGGTAAGTATTAATACGTTCCCAGTACTAGAGGCTGTGTGACGAAGGCGTTGACGAAGGCTGGCAAAGTAAATATTAATTTGATGTCGGTTGAGGCTACGTCGGTGGTGGCAAGAGTTTGTGTCGTATATTTCGAACTAATAACGAGGGTCTCAGAGCGCGTTAATGACGTCTTCGATTTAAGGTGGGTACAGATGGTAATTAATCTAGAATATTAACTCCACTCGTCTGTCTTCCACGACCACATATATATGTCTATACATATACATGCACTCTATACTATATATGTATATATCTGTATATTTGAGTATTCAGATTCTAGGGGAATAATACCAAGGGTGTGAGGAAGGTACTAGTACACGGGGTTGACGCTCGCGTGACGATTACCATACCAAAGTTGATTGTTCAAGGCAGAACTCGGAGTAAGGTGTTCGTTCCCTCGATGACGTGACGGCCTCCATTACGTCAGAACCACTTAATTATAATATCTAACGTTTGGAATTAAGCTGTGCTTGGCGCAAACTTGTACTCCTTTATAAGCAATTATTATCAAACTTGCGGTTGGTTATAATGAAAAGAAAAAAAGAAAAAGAAAATCCTCTTCCACCACATCTGCACTCCTAACAATCATTCTTCGTCCTCTCTTTCGGTAGCGAACGAAAAATCATCCGAACGTGTATAAAACCAGGGATGAACATCATCCGCGTACCGAACGCCTCGTCACAACACGAGGCTGATGATCTATTGGTGTGGCTCACTCAGGGATATCAGCTTAATCCCGGCCACGCGTTACGTCACGTGGGAACCACACGTCGAACGATTTCGGTTGTAACGTTGGTCGTGTCCTCTAACGGGATTACCAATGCTCCTTACTAATTTATCCAGCATCATTTACATATCCGAACTGGACATTGCCTCGACTCAACGTCCATCATTCGTAGTAGAAAAAAACAATACCGATTCATAATTTGGGGGATGATTTGTCGACCGTATAGCTAAATCATCGTAGGTTCTGGTCTACTTAGAATCTTACATTGCAGGATACAGATGGGGTATGGTTGTAACTTGATAGTAGAAAATATATTAGGGTGTGTGAGCGGTGGTAGTGCCTAACTATACGAGCGTATAAACGTATGATATGTAGATTAGGATCGTCATGGATCAGATATACAACGGGTGCGCATTTAATAATACTGTTCCTGTCAAAACACACAGTGGAGGCAACTGAGGGTGTAATACAGATAAATTGTCCCTTGGAGATGGCTGGTTGGGGTTGCACTAGCTGGCGAACTAACTCGCGTGCGGGTCTCCACCCTCTGCTCTTCAGACGACTAGCCTGGGCTCACACCCCCGCCGCATATACCCACTATACTGGGGTTGTTTTAATATGGATACCAAAGAGCGAAGATTTGTGCGGAACTGTGTAAACAGCGAGACGATGCGTGAAAGTGCGAGCAAGATATGATCCCCGGTATTGCAACGGGGTGGAAAGTACACTGCCCCTATTCCCATATCCCTATCGAAGAATGGGCCAAGCGGACAATTTGACATTGTTCAAGGGCGAGACCGATCCATTCAACACGCTTTGACAACGGTATTAAATTCCCCGTTAAGTAGATGTAGGAGGAACTTTTGTGCGAAAAAGTTCACCGCCTCTCTCCAGTTCTCAACGACTAACACTGGTGTAAAATCAGCAAACCACGGAACGGTGTTTAGCCGCGTACCTGAAGCCTCCGCCGTGAATAACTGAACGGACAAACTCCGAAACTCGGCACACCCTCCCGCACGTTCCGGACAAAACAATATAATATTATCAAAGCATTGTGCCCGGGTAATTACCTGTGCTAATGCAATCTCGATTCTCGACTGATTAGATATTCCGCTCACCTTCGACTATTCGGCTCCTTATTCCCTTCCCTTCCCTTCCCCGACAACGACGCAGGAGGGGGAAAACCCTCTCAGCATTTCTCTAAATCTTCGGAAACATGTATTGCATCGTTTTTGACCGTTCCTCTCGCCCTCGGTGTCGGCGGTAGTAATTCGGAACGTTCATCCTAGGTGGGGTTCAGAATCAGGGATTTCTCATTAGAAGGTTTCCTAGAGAAGCGCGACGCGGTCCGTGCTGCGGCATGGAGCGGGTTGTGATAAAGGATTAATAGAAGTTATAAAGTAGAACCGACGCCGGTACGGGATGGAGAAGGGCTGGGGGTGTATTACGTGAGCCGACTTGGATAGACCGGCTTTCTACGGAGGTTATATTGCAGGTTACCATTGCCTCCAGCTACTCTCCCCTAACGCCACCCCTGAAGTCATGCGCACCGGAGGAAGAAGGCTCGACCAATCAACCTCCGACGTCCATCTCGGAGGCTGACCAACCTTCTTCTTCATCTCAATAAAAAAGAAGATCAAAAAAAGGAAAAAAAGTTTGAAAAAATTCCAATAAACATACCGAGGATGAAAGAAATCGGGTATAGCTGTGGACTTAACGACCAGTTTTTGAATCAGCACTTGCTCATGTGTTCAGTCATGCACCCAGGACTCATGTACCCTTCAGGCGACGGTCCAATCTGGTGGAAAATGAACAGGGAGTTGGGTAGTGCGGTACGACAAGCAGTCCTGACATCTGCGCTAATTTCACACCGAGATAGCTGCGCGTCCATCGAGGCATCCTACTCCATCCTAGCTGCTCCCTGTTTCTCATGCGCTGCACTGTATGCACCTATACCAAAACCAGTAGGTCTCTCTCTCCACTCTGAACCGAGACCATTGTAGGTACAACGACATATCGGTATACGGGAGTAGGTACCATCTACCCACATTATAGATCGACATAGACATAGACATGGGGGGAATGGGGATGGGGATAGTCTCTAGTCTCTGTATCGTTGATGTCTACGTGCAACAAGGGGAATTGTCAGCAGGCCACAGCTGCTGCTTCTGCTACTTCATTTCGTTACAAATTTTACCGCTTTGATCAATCCTCTGGATCCGCTATTTCTTATTCACGCTATAAAGAGCCGACGAGTCTCGTGCGTGCGGGTCAATTTGAAACCGTTCCGAAATTTTCTGCCCGATAAATTCTTGACGAAAGTCGACTTCCTTCTCCACTATTTTCATCCACGCCAATATACCACGATATGAAGTTCCAAGAAAAATACTTCAGATTAAGAGAGAGAGAGAGAGTGGGAGTGAGTGTTTGCACGGTTTATTAATATTTACCCATCAACCCTTCCGGCGAAGATATTTGTCGAATGATTGGTTTTCCCCAATAAGAGTATCGAGATGCGCTAAGAATGTTGAATAATAAATAAATAAAAATAATGACAAAGAAATTGTAATAACGTAGGTGGTTCTTCCCTGGATCCCTTCTCGCGAAAGAACTAGTCGAAAAGCACCGTGCAGGAGAACCAATATGTCCATCTTCGGCGAGCTAGCGGGTACCGGGAGGAGGCGGCGACCGTGCAAACAGATCAATGCTTCGCGTTCCAATATAAACAGTATTATTGAAACAAAGCCGGCGGTTCGGGTTCGGCGGTGTGCGGGGGTGTACAGAGGGGTAAAACGGGGCATGTTTCTCCCGTTCAGTCGGTTCTGCGGGGGTGTAGAGGGACAAGAGTTATGTTGCCGCGATATTGTGCTGCGCGGCGCGACCGACTACCCGCTTGCGGGGGTAGATCGGCCGAGCAGCAATGGGTTCGAACTTTTGGGGGTTGGGGGTTTTAGGGGGGTCGTTGGAGTAGGGCTGTCGATTCTGTATTATACAACGTCGAGGTTCTACGAGTGGGTTGAGGCCGTAGGGTTGCCTTTATATGTGCCTATAGTATATCCAACGTATGTACACACACACGCACACATATGTCTATATGTAATGTGCAAAGGCGCTTGCGTGATGGAAGAGAATACCCCGTATAACCCCGGTAGGTTTGATATTAGGCGCACAATGATAACGTGAGAGAATATGCATGTACACACTGTATACCGTACAGAGGAGTAAACCACTTTCGCACGTTTTGTCGTAAAAACAAATATCTCACCCTACGTTAGGCAGGATAGTACCCGTGTTATACAGACGCAATAAGGTTTCGGGGGACCTTGAAATAACAAATCAATAGTCGTTATTAGTTATTGGTATAGCGTCTAGACTCGAGAGTCTCGCTTTAAACTACATAGTGTAGTAAGCTTGATCATGTCCGTCCGTTCCATCGATTAACTGATCGAGTTTCACCGGAGGGGTTGAGAGTTGATTTCGTTCGGTTTTTCTTTTCGCCCACAGCCCGGGGTAATCATCAGCCTAAGTGACCCGTGACACGGTAATTATACTCGATAGGATAAAAAGTTTTATTAGTTTTCAGAAACACGAGAATTTTCGACTTCTTAAAACAATATTAGGACGTATACTACATCGTCCCCTTCGAAATTCCGGGTTTTATTTTATCGCTAAATTTTAGGCGTAGCTATGCTATATTATTTGAAGAGAAAAGTAGGAGAGCTAGAAAGATTCCAGAGTCAGCAAAGAGGGTTGTCACCCCAGCGCTTATATACCTATCCCCCTTTCCTCGAGACTCTGGTAAGAAAAATGATATCACCGTCCTTAGAGGAAACGTATCTTCCCACAATGGCGGATATTTTGCTTTTTTTTTTTGCTTTTTGAATAAAGAATAAAAAATTGAAACTCTATAGGAACTCTTACTATGTACAAGGGATGTCGTAATTTTCTTCCCTTCTGAACCTGAGCGAGGGGTGTAAATTTTGAGGTTTGAACCGCGGTGTCGTATTACGCGGATCACGTTGATTCAGCAAACCCATCGTAGTATACATAGTGAACGGTACCAGGTATATATGGCAAATAATCCGTTTAATCTGTATAAAAATCTACTTGAATTTCATCCGCGTTGTATTGGGCGATTGAAATCGATCTTAATTCTGGTTTTCGAATGCGTATATACGCACCTACCTTACGTTTATAGAGTATGAATGCATCAGGGTGCGATCATATTTAAAATCCAATGGTCCCACGGGCCGGAGCGTCTCCAAATATATAGAAAACAAAAAAAAATTTACTCAAAATCCCAGGCTGCTATCTCAATTCCGAATACTGTTCCAAATCCTTTGAACTTTCCAATTTGAATAAAAGAGGATTTTTAGTACTTCGAGGTTATTTTTTACTCCCTTCTTTGAATCTGATATTCCGCACCCTCCTTACCTGTAGTAGTATAGGTATCTGTGAAAGAATTGACAGATTCAGCCTGGGTTTGGCTACACTTTTTTGTTATATTCGGAGACGTCCTATGGTCCATGGGAGTATTGAAATTCGAAAATGATCAAATTAAGGACCACGTCCTAATATGTATACTTACGTAGCGTACCGCAGGTAGGTACTATATCCCTCGAATCGGAGCAGGAATATCAAAGATAACTGGATTACCGAATCCTGTAGGAGTAAGAGCGAAGAACGTGTCTGAAATACGTTGTCGCTGCAACCATGCCATGGTATATAAGGCGAAACCAAACCGACCACGATCAAACCGGCAAGCCAACCAACAATCTACGCAGTAAATAAAGGATTGCTTTTCCTTGGTCAATATTGATTTTTAAATTGACCCTGCTGCTTGCCTGCCTGCCTGCACGGTTGTGGACGAGACCCGCCCTCGTCCTCGTCCTCGTCCTCGTCCTCGTCCTAGTCCTCGTGGCCCGGGTTACCCGGGACGCCTTCGTATACACGGAATTTGATTATATATAAATGCGAATCGTCGAATACCTACCTACTCTCGTCCTACTCCGTCGACGACTTTTCTGTGCTATACGACGTTCGGAACATCCATAATTCATACAATCGGTGTATTTGCATCGGTGTACCGTGCGAGCGAATCCTGGAATGGTCAGAATTCATCTACAGAACCTTTGTTAGTTTTTTTTTTCTCTATCTCTACCCCATTAGGAAGTAAAAAGGACTTCGGATTCTCCCTTTCCTGAAAAAGAAGAAAAAAACACAAAACACAAAACACAAAAAAAAAAAAACTGCTATTTAAAATATATACCGATCGTAATCGTTATACTTCGTGGTTTGAATTCGAGATTTATCTGTCAAAAGGCGTGAAAGGTAGCCTAGAGATGGACGAAACTGATATCGCCAATTTATAAAGCGCTTTCACTTGCGCAAGTATAGATGTATACACGTCCATATCCTGGAAACAGCAAAGGGAAATTTTGAGGGAAATTTATATATATAATACTTGGTTTGGTATACCGGCGGCGTCGAGATTGACTTTCGCGTTTCGCTATCCCAGAAATGGCAGCCCGATTAAGAGCGTCTTTGATGTTCCCTAAAATGTTTTCGATAAAAGGCGTACGACCCGTTTACCACGGTGTACAGGTGGAGAGCCGCAAGTTAACCCGCAGGCATAGAACCGAAGGAGGAGGAGGAGAAGGAGAATTAGAAGGAGAATGAGAAGGAGAAGGGTGCGGCTCATTTAATTGCGGGAATCCGAAATTATCCAAAGAAATTTCTCAGACCTTAAACGTGCCTCGGTATTATAGTCGCGGGAATCCGCGAGTTATTTCCACACTTTTACCTCAAAGAGAAGAATAAGAATAAGAATAAGAAGAGAAGTAAATGAGAAAAACTTTCACTATGATCATTCTTATATAATCGTCGAATAAGATTCTCGCGTCATCGGCTACCTTGTCGAGAATTCGAAATAAATGAATGGCACTTTACGGTCTGCTCCCTTTATCCCGATATATTTCACAGTTTATTAGAAGACGAGAATTGTAAATAAAGAACGAATCAAATCTGGGAGTACCGGCTCGTTCTCTGTCTCGAATACATTGCGGCAGTATAAAGGCAAGAAGAAAACCAAAGGATAAATGGAAGAGAAAGAGAGCGTGGGCATCAATATTATAACGAAAACGGCGAACCTATATTCGTTGCGGAATCGAATTCCGACGGTTTCCATTCCCTAACAGAACCGCCATTCTACCCGAGCACGGTATAGAGTATACACACAGTATACAGCTACAGCATCCATCGGAAGCCGAAAGCTTCGGCATCTAAAAGCCTCTGTCCAATTAATTTCGAAATTACATTGTCAATTGCGAAGTTTGCTCGCGTTCGGAGGGGGAAAACGTGGCCCTCTCCGTTGTTCTACGCTCTTCTGTCCGCACGTACGTGGACCCTGGGCTTATACTGGGTGTAAGGTGTTTTTCACCGACCCTGAAACCCCATGAGAGTCTATAGAAATTAGAAAATCGACGCTCCTATGACTCTGTGCGAAAATTTACAAAGATCTGTGAATGCCACAAGCCAAATTTTTCCGCCGACTGATGACATCAGTCTTAGTGAAAAGCCATGGTCCATGCGAGTATGACAGATCGATGCGATCGTTGCTAATCTTGATCATAAACCACGAAGATGCTTGTGGCGGTGTAAATGATGGAATTAATCGCGGCGATATGGTTTTTCTTGGGCACCCTGTGGACGGGGCGTCCGGAGTCCAGGGGAACCCAGACAAACCCACACAGGGACAGACAAAGGCATACTACTCGCTCACGCTGACACGAAACTCGGGGAGTTCGGCCCGTGTCCACTAGTATGGCGGCACAGCTTTGCTGAATGCCCCATGCCCTCCCGCCTCTGGTAGCTCTGGTGCCTCGGCCGGTGCCGACGGCGCCGCGCACCCCCGCTAAAACCAGTACTGACCGACGCCGGGCGTCGCGACGGCCGGCCCCTATACGCCCGTTTCCAAGGCAACGCGCTGTCATTAAAGCATCGCCTTATCATAACCGACGCGCTAGTTCCAGCCGCCATCTTTACACCCCCGTTAGCACACCCTCTTCCTCTTCCTCTTCCTATTTCTCTTCCCATTTCTATCCTCCACCTGATCGTTCCGCTCGTTCCTCGAGCCTAGAATGTCTATTCCCGTTCCTTTCTCCATACACACCTTCATCGCAGGTGCATCTTGGGTATAAATTTGCGAGGATGAATTAGATGGGTGGAAATAATGCTCCGGTTTATTCATGGGTTCCTCGAAAGTGGCCAGTTCGGATAAAGACGGTCCTTTTTATGCCCTTTCAAGGTGTAAAGTGGGTTTGTTGAAAGGGTACGAGGACTCGTTTCGTGCATATAGCAGTGTCACGTGTCTGCGTCAGAGCTGTGAGAATTAATTAATTGTTTGCGTTACGGGTCTGAGCCTGAGTGTGGTTATTCAATTTTCCCATAAATCAAATATCGCGTCTTTCCGCGTTTCAATTCGCTCCTGCTGGGTTCAATTGGACCCAGCTTTTCGGCGGCCCATAGCCCATGGAGCATAGCCTAGGGGCGACGCGGCGTAGCGACTGTATATACAAACCGTACTGCCAATGCCAATGCCACTGCCACCGGTGCCGCTACTGCGGAGCTTTCAGAAGTCAAAACGCGACTCCATTAATCAGCGAATGGTCGGTTTGCCCCGCTAGGGACTCGCGCCGTGCTATATGCCCGAGAAAATCCAACCCGTATTATTATATCGAATGAAATTAATGAGATACACAGAAACACACTTGGCTTAGAGGGGATTGCTCGCCGCCCACTCGATTTCGCAAACTTCATGCAGTTACGCACCACCCCGTTACAAGTCTACCCTTAAATTTCTCGTCCGTGGAAGAAGAGAAGAAGAAGAAGAAGAAGAAGAAGAAGAAGAAGAAGAGAGAAAGAGAGAGAGAGAAAGAAATCTGCTTGAGTAATTAGTGAGAATTATAATCATCAATTTTTCAAAAAGAAAAAGAAAAAATAAGAAATGAAATAAAATAATCCAACTCGAGGTCTTTGTCCGAACGAATTACGGAAGTGGATTGACCCGGTTCGCGCAATCCGCACCTGGTGGCTTCAGTTCGAGTTTATATAGAATTTCCCGGTACTTGATGTGCGGGAATTTTTCATCTTGTATACCGGATCGTCATACTGGTCAATGCCGTGTAAAAAACGTTGGCTTTTATAGCGATCGAGTCGACTAGCTACTGGCTCGTAGGATTTTCTTTCTTTTCTTTTTTCTTTCTTTGTTTTTTTTTTCTCTGTTCTATACGTAAGAGATTTTCAAGTACCGCGTTTTTAACCCATCTTATAAAGGATCCATGCAGCGATCCGTATGACGCGCATGCGCGATACCGTAGATGGCGCTGACTCCTTGTTCCTAGCGCGTAAATTCAGATCTAAAAAGTTGACGGTTTATTTTGTCCACGGTAAAGTTCACGCTGGTAAAAGTATAAGAAGAGGTTTTTCCCTCCTTCCTTCGTCGATCACCTTGATAATAAATAGCGACACAGAGGATAGGAGGAATTCACGATCTCTTCAGCTCTAATCGGGCAGGGCCCAACAACTTTCGTGATATAAGTCTCTCCCCGCGCTCTCTGATAGCTAGCGGACGTATGTCGTACACACTGACTTGCCTCGCCTTTATACCAAGACTTTGCCAAACGAATAGCCGAAAGTTTTACTTTTCCTATATAAAGACACCTACATGTATATACTATACGTGTGTATTTCTACGGTCTTAACGTCCGTCCGTTCGTCCCAAACCACTATTTCCCTCATCCTCTACTCCTCTCGTCGTTTCACGTCGTCCCTCTGCTCTGCTCTGCTCTGCTCTGCTCTGTTCAGCTCCTGAGCGGAGTGGGTCGCAGCAGGACTGACTCACAGGGTCCTCTAGGAATAACGAGTCTCATTAATCCAATTAACCAGTAAATAATGGGATAGCATTTTCGTATTTACGGTAGGAATGCCGGCGTCCCTTAATGGAGTTTTGAGCCGACTATCAATATATTCTTGCCTCATGGTCGACGAACAAAGCGAGCGGGTCACTTTCCTCACTTACAATTAGTTACACCGACTTTCCAGGGCTTTCTATCCGTCTCTGAAACCCACCCGATTGAAAGATGAGAGGGTGTCAATTTTTGTTCACTGGAATAGAAATGGGTTTGAAATTTTTTAGAAAATTCACACATTTACCTACGACGTAACAGAAGCCGGGGTTCGACTCGATCCAAACTGTATCTTTACCCCGCGTTTTGGAACTGTACTAGTACCCAGTATAGCGGTACGAACGGGGCAATAAATACTCGTCGCTTTCACAAAAGCTAATTAATATTTACGCGAGCACTCGCGTAACAAACGAGCCCTTATATTGCTCGAACTTTGTTCGAGCTCGGAACCAACCCACCCCGCGTCTTGCACCTCTTATGCCTTTAATTAATTCAATTTCTTTGATATACATATATATCTCGAGACCACTCAGGTTTTAGAACGAATTTTCCTTAACTTATATTTACAAAAAAAGAATTAGAGAAATTTCATTACAGTTTAGGTGTTTTCTTCTTTTTTTTTTTTTCTTTTCTTTTCTTTTCTAATTTATAAGAACAATTTTTATAGCTGAGGTATATTTCGCAATTAGAATTCGCCCCGCGATCTATTATACCGGCTATAAAATTGCCGGGTGATAGTATAGCGCGGTCGATTTTTGGGGTGCATTAACTTTTAGCTGGTCGCTTAACGCGTCGGCTCCCGTTGGTTTTCACAGGATTTTCGCGCAATTGGGGGTACGCAGGAAAGAGTGGCGAAAAATGATGTCAAAATGCCGTGGTATAGCCGAACAAACCCTGTATAAAGAATATTTTTTTTATTCACGTCACGATTCGGCTATAGATTTAGTCCTCGAAATGCGGAATCGCGATCTGTGGGGTAGAAGCCGGCGTAGGGGGGTGAGTTTAACGGGTGGTAAAAATATCTATTTGTGTGGTGCTCCAAGCGTTAGAAATTACCTTCTCCATTGCTCGACGAATAAGAATACGGGGAGGGTAGGTTGAAGCGAAAAAATTTTCCGTTTAAGAACGACTCGCTCGGTTTTGTGTGACTCGGTTTCTGGTCGTCGTGGATATGTAAAGGAGATCGTTCTAGGTGAAGAGAAAGAGGAAGAGGAAGTAGGAAGGAGGGAGAGAAAGAGGATAAAATTTTCTAGAGCAAGAGAACGAAAGAGAGAGAGAGGGAGAGAGATTGAGGGAAAATGGGTAGGAGTGAGGGCCACCCTCTCTAATCATTTGCATATTCGTTTGAAACAATATCCCGAGGAACTCCGAAGTAACGCCGTTCCTGGGTAACGGCCCTGCAGGTTAGAGGAGGGAGTGAGTTTTTGAGGGTGTAGATGGGGGATGACTGTTTCAATTAAAATAAGCATACGCCTAGGAAAAGCCCATCCGAGTACCCGCACCTCGCAAGAAACCTTGAGGGAGAAGGCGAAGAATCGCGAGGCAAGGTAAGGTATAGGGTAGTAAGAATAGAGGCGCGGGCGGGATCTGAATTCCCAAGTAGTCATAAAACCTCTGATGACGTTAATTTTTCCGCTCATCTTATTGAATTTTCACACCAATAGCAAAAAAAACACCACCTCTTTCCACCCTCTATATCTACACTTCGAAGAAAGGGAAGAACGAAAAAAAAAAAAGAAAATAAAAGGGAACGAACGAAGGAAAAAACCTTCGGGCACGAGGAGCATGCTAAACCTTGCCATTAACTGGCAACTTTTACTTTCCAACGCCGCCCTCACAAGAATATATTACCCAATTTTTAAGACAGCAACCCCCTATACTTCCTCGAACTATACGCGGGGCGAGCAATCATAGGAACCGGCTCCAAATAGATCGGGGGAAAATTAGGAAGAGGTTTGATGTTTACGTTGGATTTAGAAAATGTGTATACCTACTTGGGTATTTTTTTTTTTTTTTTGTCTTTTTCTTTTTCTTTTTTCTTCATCCCCTACGGAGGGAAGAATCTTATAGGTGATTTTGATGAATATATATTCCATTATACGGGCTTCGGGTCATAAAGTTGGTGGCTGAATATAAGGAGGAGTACCTATATACTATATGCAGGGTATATAGAAATTGGTAAAACGAGAATAAACGTGTGGAGGAGAGGGCAGAGAGTGAGAGTGAGAATTTTGGGGAGGCGGTAGACCCGGGGCTACGGGGTGACTGTGAAGCTAATATTTCCAGAGGCAACCCCTAGCCCCACCTACTCCCATGTATATGAGATCCCTTAAATGGGAAATCGAAACGTTTGCGAGATAACTCTCCTCGGGTGAGAATATATTCAAAATGGCGTTCAGCCGCGCTAGGGTAACCCCTATGATAATACGAAACATATTCCACCCTTAAGAACCCGGCGCTACTGCCGCTGCTCCCTCTTCTCTCCTCTCTCTCTTGGTTCCTTCTTCTTCCTTCTTCCGTCTTCGTTCTTCCTTCTTCCTTTTTCTCATCCCCATCATCCCGGCTCTCTGCCTCCATAAAATAAAATAAAATTCATCGCCCCATTCCAACAGCCCTGTGCGGTAGCTCCCAGAAGGCGAACACAGTCGCGTGCAGGGGTGGCTATAAGGGTAGAGAGGAGAGAACAGAACAGAACTGAGTTCTTCTTCCGCGCCTCTCTTCGAATACCGCGTTACCACTGCCAATGCGGCCATGATGCTCGTCTGTTTCAGATAACAACCACCCTGTCGAAAAAAAAAAAAAAACCTGAACTCAACCGAACTCAACTCAACTCGACTCAACTCAACTCAACTCAACTTAACTCAAGCCTGTTTTTCTGACGTATTGATTTTTCTTTCAAATCTCAACGTCCTACTGGCTTCCGTTATCCTCAACCCCTTCGAAGGTAGGGAACGAGCCTGGGCCAAGTTATCGTAGATCAAATTTGACAGACGTTCACGTGTCTCAAGATTCTTTGCGAAATAAAATGAGACCATTTAATATTGTTCGATACTTTTTCCCCCGCTCTTCATCCCCTCGGTGTTATTGCCGACATATAAACTAATGATTCACGTGTTTGAGGGCTGGTAATTGGTTACGAATTGCGAGGCGATGATCGAGCCGAGAAAAGTAAACAGATAGGTCTCTCTCTGCCTCTCCGCAGTTCTCTTCTATGGTAAAATCGGCGATGAGCGACGTTCGGTTCCAGGGGTAGTATTTCGTGTTTGCTTTGTATAAGCGAACTGCTTTGTAGTTCGGCGTTACACTCCTAGCTCATATAGCTGTGAATCGTTTTTGGGGCTAGTTTGGGGATGACGTTGCACGCGGGACACATGCCGGTCTCTGGTCTCTGGTCTCGCCGAGGTCGTGTGCCAGACGTACCATACACAGCACTGATCGCACGTGCTAATATGTAAGCAGAGAGAGAGAGAGTAAACGGTGCCAAGTTTTCGCTCACCCCTATGGAAGCTAAGGCCCCTTTTTCTCTTTCGCCAAGTGCAAAGGAGGAGGAAAAAAAGCACAAAGATAAGGAGGGAAGTGAAGGGAGGGAGGGGGGAAAGCGATGCGTTCGTTTATCCAGAAAATAATCCACTCAAGATCCGCAATCGCGATCGTAGATAGCATCTCCGTATACGCATATATGCGTTTGCTTCTTCAATAACTATTGACTAAACGACAGAAAATACTATCAATTCTCTCGATTGAGAAGATGAGAATAAATACTCGCTCAGCGAGATTCGGCCGTAGATACCTTGTACCCTTTTCATCTTTCATTCTGAAAGTATTAATCAATCTTTAGCCCGGGATCTAACGGGGCGCAGGTTAATCTTGTTACTGATAAGAATTCGGATATTTACAGGAATCGGTACAAGACCTGTTCGCCTTTCGAGGAATCGGACAGGACGAGGCGGACGTGTCCTGGAATTAGTTAAATCTGAAGAAAAAAAAAAAACAAACAAAATCATTTCGGAAATGTATGAATGCGCGTGAATGCAGTAATGGAAATACGTTTTCCCATAATCGAGACTAGTCGTGGGGTAGTTTGGCTACGGCGGGGGTTGAAACGGTGTTATTTACGGTATTTAGATAACTGGCTTAGCCAGCACCCAACACCATCTCTCCGGTTGATCCGTGAGCCCAGATAGCGGGCCTGGGGTGTACCGTCGAACCTGGCCAACGACAGTAACCTGCCAACACCGATGCGAGGCGACGCCCGCGTCGGGATCCGGACTGCGGGAGGGAAGCGTCGCGACGTCGACGATTCTAGATTATAATAACGAGCATTGGTATAGCAGGACCGCCCCCGAATTACCATACGTATCTTCGGGCTCTAGAATTACGTTTTGTCCCTGCCTCATGCTCGGCGCATACGCGTACGCGTGCATGTACCTACGCTAAACTGCGCCGCTATAATCTGCGAATTATTTTTATTCCAAGGATTAAAGGATCCGGAAGGCGGATTACTCCGTTATTACTCAACGTCAGAAATCAGGATCCTCCGGATCCCTCGTGCGGAGATAAGGTGGATCGATCATTTCTCGTTCTCCTTATACAAGATTTTTCACCGGATAAAAACTTCCCATAGCTACAACGGCGATTTTCATCAGATCTAAAGCAATTTTTAAAAATCCTTTTAAATACCGGAAGACGCGATGTTATCTGACCGAATTACAGGATACTCGTAATTCGACACGGCACCTCTTTGCCGGGGGGTTTAATTTTCATTCGATAAAACCGATTTTCAGAACTCGATAAGAACTTGCGGCTCCTAAGCTGTGCGGGAAGACCATTTTTTTTATCCCTTTCTTTTTCAGAGTCTGACATGACACGGTGGGTCACAAAGCGTTTGCTCTTCTTGTATAGGTATGTATATATGCAATCGCGAGCCTATGCAATTATCCAGTCAGTGTTGCAACGGCGTCGGTAGAGGTAAAAAGAGGATGTAACAAAAATAGCGCGAAGAATTGATTTGGTACCGGGTGTAGGCAGCGGGAATGGGGATGATTGCGTAGTTTAAAGCGATAAAATTTCAGCCAAAACTCGACCGGTACCACAGTGTATATCCCTCTTCCTGTCGCAGCCAACGAAGTCGAACTCCTGGAGCTGTCTTGTAGCGTCACGAACCGGGCATGATCCGATAAACAGATATCAAGATGTCCGCCCACTGCAAAGGCTGCGTACTATAATTAGCAGAGACCTCAGTTGACCCGGCGGTTGGTTACGGCCAATTTTAGTAACTATAGCCAAACCTACAATCATAATAATCCGAGGTAAATCTTTCTGCTTGTCAATCAGCCGACTGACGTCTGATGAGCACGGAGTACCTCGCGTGCGAGTCTCGGACGTTCGAATACACACGCCAGGACTAAAGACAGTGTATTTTATATCCTCTGTTTCCAATAGGTCCACCACGGTCACTTCCCGGTCAGAAAATTATCGCCAGATCAATTCGCTGGCGCGAAAAACTTGGCCGAATATGTCCGCGCAGTAAGCTTTTGGAAAGGGTAGCGGCGCCCCGTCCCCCCGAGTATAGAAAAAGCGGTCACCACCCGGTGAGAGTAATCGTCCCCTAGTTAGTCACGCGGGGATGATCACCGGGCTGTGAAATTATGATACACCTGTCAGATTGCGAACGATATAGAGTTTTGTTCACGGGTGTTGGGCCCGAGCTCGAGCCTGTCCTTTCTGTATGGGGTTGAATCGCGGAAGCTATGGCCTGAGGGCGAGGGATCGGCACTACCATACCGCCTTATGGCCATCCTCTATGAAACACGCCAAGTACAATTTGCCGATCTAAATATCAGCGTCTGGAATTGATTAAACTAATAAATTCATGAGCTGTACGCCAGGGAACGAACGGTTCGCTGCTCGTCCTGATCGACTCTTTCAATTTTCCTGGGCTAGGTGCCCTCGGTTATGCGGTTGTTTTTTTTTTCGTTTTATCCATGTCTAGGAATCGACCGTTTCCTGTCGAACGTCAAAGTCACGGTACAGATGTACGCTTCGAACAGAAAATCGTCCTTCGTACCTGTCACAGACATCTGGACACAGCGACTGGACACTGGACACTGGACACTGGACTTTCGGCAAACAGATGGACGAAGTGACCAGTGCTTTCAGGGGAACAATAAAAGCTCATTGTCTGAGTACGAGGAGCGAAATTTCGTCCATTCTCGCAAACCGGACCGAGCAACGCATAAAGCGGATAAAATCCTAGACTAACAAGCCCCGATCTGAAACCTTTAGCGGACTGGTGTGCGTACCTAGAGTAGCTCGGGGGCTCGACTTTTGGCGCTTTTATAAATTCCACCAATTCCATGCCGACCCCTGGTGAAGAATTTCAGTTCGACCGATCCTCGGGAGGGAGTCAATTAGCCGTATGGCAGGTTTATTCGGTTATTAAATTCCGCGCTTAAATCCGGTCGGTAGATTCGACGCCCCCAGCAGCCCCCAGCAGCCCCGAGGGCCTGGTGCATGCAGAGAGAGGGTGACAAGTGTGGGTGCTAATACGCTCCAGATCCATTAATCATAACGACCCCGAGGATCGTCGGCTTCGGCGTCGGGCGTCGAGTCCTGCGCCGGGGTTTGAGGTGCGTACAATAAAGAGGGCCACCCCGGCCAGCAGCATATATATATATACTATATACTATACAGGGGTGCGTAGCCGCCAGTATAAGGTCATTGGCGCACGGGGGATACATTTGAAACAGGTTATAACTGCTCACCCCAAGTACGAGCCGGGTTCTCCCGCGCCCTGCCATTGTCGGAGGAGTTAGGGTCACCCTAAATATTAACAACGAGGGAGCAGGGTCACTCGCACCCCTGGTTTAACCCCCTCTACTCTGGCCCCTAACGCCGCTGGCTCTCGCGCTAGAGAGGCAAAACGGTACATCCTACACAGCATCCCAATGCGGGACAAAATTAATCCTTATACGTCGGTTTTCAGTTTTTTTTCTTCCTTTTTACTTTTTCTTTTACTCTCTTTCACGCGTTCTTCGTCTAAGATTCCAAAATTTTCATCCCTGATAACAAAATACTTTATTTCCCTTACGAAGTGAATTTACTCTTTAAAATCCCATAATTTTAGTACCTACCTACATTCGACACGTTTTATATACACACGCGTATTATATAGACGACGATTCTGTACAGAGAATATAAACGATTCTGTTTCGAACATATTCCCGTATATGGAACAATACACGTGTTTTCGAACCCAGTGGTGCTTTTCTACTTTACATTACCTCCATATTACCCATAGCTCTACTCTCGAGATCAGAGTCATCCGAACTTGTCGTTTTTCATTTTATTTTTATTTCTCTTTTTTTTTTCTTTCATTGGCAATTAGATATTTGTGATAAAAATTCTTAATCATTTAATTTACTATTTTTAATCATTTTTAATAACGAGCGAATAGATTTTGGCTTGTGACTTTTTTTCAAATTATCTCGTTCTAATTTTTCGTGTTTCTTTTTTTTGTAATTTTTGTATTTTTTGATAGAGATCAAGGGATTCGAGAATGGAGAACCTCGATCGAGAGGCATATAAGAGAAAAGGCAGATAAAGGGGTACAGAAGCTGCCTTGCTTTACCGCGAACCCAGACGATTCAATTCGATATATAGACGAGTATATACTATATATATATACCCTACCAACATCGATAGCGCGAACAAGAATCTCGCGTTGAATACGACGACCCACTACCCAGGGTATTGGTTGGGTACTACGAGATTTGTAATGTCAAGGGAGAGGGGTGTGCACTTATTTACTATACACGCATACACGATTTACACGTGTAGGTATATATATATATATATATATATACCGAATGCGAATATTCTATATTTACATTGTAATGCTTTCCGTTTCGCACAATGGACCCAGAAGCCCGTGACTCTATTATATGACTCAGACTCCTCACCCTCTTTATTTCGCACCTTTATATTTTAAGATACGTAGGTACATACCTATTTGATTCTGCGACGTCTGGATCGTTTCTGAATTTCACCTTCGAATAACTTGACCATATATATACACATACGAGAGCGTTAAGACGAGAGAAGTCGCGGGATCATACAATGCGAAAGAAAAAAAAGCGAAGAATAAAAAAGTAAAAAAGTAAAAAAATAAAAATTGAAATATTATACGTAATTATCGTATGCGATATAGAATGATTGTCCGAATATTTATTCTTCAACGCGTTATATTTCATCGATACGGAGAGGGTGAAAATCGGGAAAAAAATAAGTACGATTGTACTAGGTGCGGGAAGGGAACTCCCGCTTCCCTTTATCTCGTGTATTGAGGCGACACTCGTATATCGGATCCGTAGAGAATCGTTTCCGTTGGGAATTACCGGGTATTATAGAATATAGAAGTTGGAAAATAAGGGTCTGTATACTATATATGTATACATATACATATGTATACACGTCTATAACTATCGCTCTGTTATACGCATATCATTCGAATATGCTAACGTCACGTCAGAATTTGATAATTCCTATATACTATAGCGTGAAGTAGGAGGGTCACTCTTTTTTTTTTTTTTTTTCTTTCTGATATCGTCTTTGAATCAATTTTCTCTCTTTTTTTTCTACATAATCGTATTTTTCATTTTCGAAATAATTTATATATATATATAAATATATGTATAGGAGTTTGTATCCATCCGTCCATCCATCTCGATGATGCGGGGATGTCGGATAATCCCCATCCGACTAGCTAGCCCGGGCGCAGAGTAATTTAATTGAAAGATGCGTCCGTTCGGTGCTTGAAAATTTAATACTGAAAATGCCATTCCGGTATTGGGGCATTAGCTAGATTAGATAATGACGAAGTTAATCGAACGTACGTTAATTTAGATTTATCGTTATTCATATATATATATACATACAGTATATACCTATATATACACACATGTTCGTCCAATGGATATGTAATCTTCTTCGCGATGATTGAAATAATTAAAAATACAATAATAATTGCAAAAAAAAAAAAATGACAAAAGTTTGCAATTTCTTTTTTTTCCCCTTTTCTCCTTCCATTCATTTATATATTATATATATATATATATATATATTATATATTTGAGTTAAATAGAGGAAGAGAGAGTGAGTGTCTCTCCTGGGAATAGCAAAGCGAAGGCTGGTACCTACCCGATTTAGGTCTTCGAGGGTGCAAGAGTGGCGCTGAGGCGCCGCACGTTATATTATTCAATTATGTCATTCGAGTTATACGCACCAACTCACGGGGCGCCTACGACGCGTCGCAACGCCCCGCGAAACCTATTATGAAATTATACTCGATTAATTTCAACTCTGCAGTTCAACCCCTATATATACATGTGTGTATATATGACGAACAATTGTATGAAGGGATATACAAAAAACACACACACGTATGCTAGAAATTATCATAAAATAATTATACGCTTTGTTTAATAAATTGCTCAGAATTCGAACAACAGACGCACCATTATTTTCCTCTTTTTTTTTTATTCTTCACTCTCTTTTAATTTAACATCGCATGGGGGAGACACATATGGCATAGTTAATTCACATTTACATACCTTTCCCAATTCCCCTAGTTCCGGTCAATTATCAACGCAATTGAAGGAAATTAGATCGAATGACGAAGAAGAAGAAGAAGAAGAAGAAGAAGAAGAAGAAGACAAAGATTTCAGCTCAAATTTATGTCTCTCTCTGTGATCGGGTGATGTGGGTATAGAATATATATAAGGTCGATTTTGTCGCCCGTCCATAATCCATAAATCAAAGGAGATGAAGTTGAGCGGGGCATATCACGGGGCGATGACAAACACAATAAGTCCAAATTTCGGTCATTTATACAGGATATGTTATAGCTGTATCGATATAATGTGAGGGTACAGCCTTTGTGCATACAAGGGGTGCCTTGGCTTGGCGGGATGGTTAAACTGAAGTGACGTCATTTATAAGGACGTAAATCAAAGGCAGCTCCTCGCACGCGACTAGTGTACGGTATATGGGGAGTAGTAGGTATGTATGGGACTCGTGGATGAGACCGGAAGTCCCAATGGGACGTTGCGTCGCGGGACGATACAGAAATCTTATTCCTTTTGGGGTACTGCCGATATCCTCGCATGCTGTTTCCGGAAAGGGGCCGGATCCCGCCTGCCGGATTCTTTGTCCCCATATACACAGACGTAACATATTATATCATAGTTAACGAGCGGTATACAGCTCGAGAAACAGGAGTCACGATCGAGTTGCTTCATCATCGCTAATAGATACGATGCGGGAAATCGTTTATTCCAATCCGTAATAGACGCGAAAATTGAATCGCAGAACGAAAAATGATGGTAAATAAAAAATATTAAAAACCATATACATGGCCCGTAGAGAAGAGGGCAGAGTATGGTATTATGTAGACACATGTATCGCGTGACACTCTGAAACTACCCCCTTTAAAGCCGTCGTATCTCGTCTTGGTCCCTATGGGGTTCTATCTGGATTTTCGTACCCCTATATGGTGATAGCTGAGTGAGCCAGGGGTATGGGAGAGCAAGGTTTCTGTTTAGCCAGCTGCCGTATTTAAATGTCACTTTAACGCGGCATGAAATTATATGCAAAATTCGTTGTTAAATATGTAAGCGGTTTAATGCACCGAGAAAAATTCTCTTCCTATATCATTGCTTCACGTAGTTTTATCCAATTAGTTAAGCTATTTGCTATTTGCCCAATTATACAGCGTCTCTAATGCCAAAAAATGGATATACAGCATGATTAATATTATATATGCCCTTTTTCGAATACTAGATCCAATATAATTCTATCAAAGTTTGCCTATCGCTTCAAGAGAAAAAAAGAAAAATGCATAAAAAGTAAAATTTCTATAAAAATATACTTTTCCAAGTTATTCTAACGCAGTGGCATTAGATACGCGATGTAATATATCCAATAAAAATCGCGCGTCATATCGAAATAATAAAAAAAGAAATGATATTATATTCTACGTATCGAAAAGGCACGAGAGAAAAAAAAAAAGAAAAGAAAAGAAAAAAAAAAACGATATTCTATGTATATATATATCTATGGCTAATTGAAATTGTTGGCCCGACGAGTCCCACTTTTTTCATTTATCTTTTACCAAAGGCCTGGCTGCAGGTCATCTTCGAGGAATTGTACGATTCAAAGGTATATTAGGTAGTAGTACGTACTGAATAAAATAAGAGACGATAGAGATAGAGCCAAGGTAGCTTATAGCCCAGGCTAGGTTTCTGGTCCTGATACTTTTAGGAGTGAAATTATTTCCTGGAAATATACACCGCGCGTAACAAAGATCCAATTAAAATAAATCTTTCCAGATTTAATAAACGTAGTTCTTGGTATTTTTATTCATCTATAGTTATATATATATAATAAAGAAGGTTTACTTCCACCTCCCCTTTTACTTTTATCAAGTTTTCTTTCTTTCTTTTTTTTTTTTTTTTTTTCCATCTCTTTTTCTCCAAGACATATTCAATCTATCTCTCTCTCTCTCTCTCTCTCTCTCTATCGTCTATATACATTCCCACAAATTAATTGAAACTTTTAAAGATAATAGATGAACGGCTTCATCGATTGAATAGAATTGATATCGTACATATGTATGTCGACGTTTGTGCAGTGTATGGAAGTAGACACGATTTTTTTCCTCATTCTCATTCTCATTCTCTTCGATCTATATAGGATAAGAAATTTCGTCACTCCATTGTCGGTCATACTCATATATATGTAAAATATATACCTACACTAGAGTTCCGGGTAGATGTAATTGCTAAAAAAGAAAAAAAAAGAAAAAAGAAAAATGGAAAAATAAAAGAGCAAAATTTTTAATCGAGTGAAAAAATTTTGATGAATATGTGGAGGAAAAAAAAAAAGAGAGACACAAGTAGCTCTAATCTTTAATCTGTATTAATAATCGAATCAATCTGATATACGACGTGGGTATATATGTGTGTGTAGACTCGCGTGCGATGAGATATAAGTATAAGTATATAGAGTATGGTATATGGTTCGTGGAAATATGTGAATAGAGGATTTTTTGTCGGGTCGATTCATCATAGAATGTATAGCTTCTGGAATTTACCAACGACTTTTGGAATGAGAGGTGGAAAGGTAGGGAGTGTCGAGATGTGTGGTCTGCCGCGGTACGAGCCCTTCGCATTGTTAACCCTATACTACTACCTCGGTCTTCGCTCATCGTGGCATGGCATAGCATACAGAAGCTCTCCTCGCATCATCCGACTAATGCAGGATCTGGTCCGGTGTCCATAAGTCCGAGTCCGAGTCCAAGTCAAACTCCGAGAAATGAACGGACAAAGATTTCGGCTACAACGAAGGAACACGAGAGTTAATAAGTCCCATGGACCCCCAGTCTCCGTCATATCTTTCGTTAGAATCCTGAAACGCCGAGCCGCGAGAGCGTAGCTTTTATAATTATTGCGAAAATGAAAAGGAAGAAAAAAATAATTACCCCGTAGTCGATTCCTTTGTTTTTTTTTTTTGTATTTTTTAATATATGGCGGCATATGAGGGCAACCCTGATGTACATACATACGCCTGAAACGCGATATATTTTTGCAAATTGTAGAGTTTGAGCATAGCTATGGGTAGAAAGAGATAATGAATATAGATGTATACCTAGTATAGAGGGAGAAAGAGGGTAGGTTCTGCGCTGTTGGTGCTGTCAGCGTGTCTCTAACAGGTATCGATAGCCGTTCGCTGTTCAGTATTCAGCATTTTGTCGAAGGGTAATTGAAATTAGCATTTAATGAAAGCCAGCCAACGCGCGTCAGAGCGAAACTTTATATCGATGAATTATACAGACGCGACAGGGATCCGAACGGGGAAAGGGATCGAACGCCAAACTATATACGTATATTACTGTTTCTGTTATACGTTCATCGCGGTATCATATGTATGTACCTACTGTATCGTTATATATGTATCTATATACCGCGTATACCACCCGGAGATGTAAAGTCGTTTAAATTCATGTATGTACAGCCGTCTTTAAATAATTATTATCACCCTGCAGACGTTGCGTAAAATAAATTTGTTCCGAGTATTATTTATATTTCTTTTTTTTTTTCTTTCTCCTCGTCAATGATTAATGAAGAAAATTAATTAACACCCCATCGGTAAATAATTGTGTTCCGTTTTCTTCTGCGAAGAATATAGGGTAATCGTTTGTAATTGTTATGACTTAGACCCACCTATATAAATACCGCAGATTACAATCGCCGTGCATACGTGTATATACCTATATGCATACGTCTAATACCCGGCCCCCCCTTCGGAATTAAAATAATCGGAGATAATAACAGGAAACGTTGCTCGAACCTGTTACGACTTCCGCTTCTAATCAATCAGAAAGTAACGCGCCTACGATATTTCTTTTTTTTTTTTTTCCGTCCCATAGTTTTACCCGAGTACACCGTAACGTCTTTTCCCATCCTTTATTCATCCACGAAATCCATATGGAAATAATAAAGTTGGGTGGTTTTGTTTTACCTATTTTTCATTTTATTTCATTTTATTTTATTTTATTTTATTTTATTTTATTTTATTTTATTTTATTTTATTTTATTTTATTCAACTATCAGTCCCGGGGCTCAGGGCGATCATGGGATCGGATCGAACTCGGTTCCAATAAAAGTGTCAAACGTTAAATTCAGAGACCTCAGTCAAGGCGCGTTCCGGCGCTTGTATTGACGTGAATTATCAGAGAGCGAGAGAGATAGATTAGACAGGGAGGCGAGAGTATAAGAGAGAGAGAGAGAGAGGGCAGAGGGACGGCGGACGTCGTCCTCCTATAGGGGTTTTTCCGCCCCCAGTTGTTGTAGATATCCCCGTAGTATGCCGTTTTACTTTACAAGGGGATTTAAAAATCGAGGAAACCTTTGACAGCTATTGCAGCCAGTTCTCTGGGCCGAATTAAATCTAAAATATACAATAAACAAGAAGACAATCAATATGGGTTCGAGACAGGAGGATGAGGCGGATGAGGGGGGCGAGGGAAGAGCTGGTACGAGGTTCGCCACCCCTGGAGCGCGCCGCGACGTGATATGTTGGTAATTAAAATCCGGTCCTCCCTCGCCCCTCGCCCCTCGCGACTATCCAGAGACTCTAAAATACGGATTACCTTAAATTGTGAAAAATGATCGTCCCTTATTTGACGGAGGTTTCGCTCGCTATCGCAGCTATACGTCCGACTCAGGCGCCATTAGCGAGTCTCAAATTGTTGCTTCCAATCATCCAGACTCGACTTGAATACCAATTCATTCGATACCACCGACTTCCTTTCCTTTTCGGATCAACCAAACTCATCTTATACCTTCGACTAATTATTTTCTACCCGTACATAAAAGAGTGAGGATGAGGAGGAGGAGGAGGAGGGGGGGGGAAAGAGGAGACGGGCAAAAAAACGATAATTAGAATTAATAATAATACCAACGCGTGTCGATGAGAATCATCGCGCAAAACGACACATTAGGAAACCAGTGCAGGTTCATTCGCGATCCTTCGAAAGGCGGCTCTCCTTTTTACATTGTGGCACAAAGTAATTTACAGCCTCTACTTCGACTCCGGGCATCACCAGCCCGTAAATGGATGTCGTTTCTTCCCCGTACCCGCTACCATCCGTCAAATTATCCGATACATCATGGGTTTCTTATCCTTGAGAATAAGGATGAAAAAAATTAAACCCTTCGGTCAGAAATTTATGCGCATCTTTATTATATAAATTATTAAATAACTGTATCGAAATCGACGAGCCCATCATATCGCATTTATTTATCACCATCGTTCAATCTTTCATTCCCATGTATGTCCGCGTATGTGGCCCCGACGTATGTATCTGTACGCCATTCCCTAAGTCGTTACTTATCCTTACCGAAAATCTGTTCTACCCCAGAAGAGAAGAAGAGGAACAAAAAAAAAAAAAAAAAATAATTAACCTTCTCGCCGAGGATAGGTCAAGGTATTCGCGGCTAGGGTAAAGATCCGATCACCGTCGACATGACTTCATCTCGACGGTGGTCCAGCTCACAAAGTAAAGACGCAAAAACTTAAGACCCTAAAATTCCAGTCTATGCGAAGGAACGGACAGAGGCTAACTGACATAAGTTCCAGGATTCGATGAGGTGCCGAGTATTTTCATGTCCGATCTCCATGTATCGTGGTGATCCTCGAGTCGATCATTTTTTTAATCCTAATACCCCCGTGGGCCAGGACGAGAATGTAAAAGTTCAACGGCTTTGGAATTGATATGGGAAGCTGGGGGTGTGACTAAATTATTTTTTTTTTTTTCATATATTTGGAGATTCGAATATGACCGAATGAAGGACCACCCTAACGTGTGAGTATGGTCGGTATCGAATTATCCATTGAATATTTATAGATCTGGTATAGTTGTTTAGTTCTGATCCTTCGGCATATATATAGGTGCGTACTAAACGTGTATGGGTGTATTATGTGCATGCTACCTACCACCCACAGCGAGTGATCGTTCGCCGGCGGTCGAATATCGAAATGAGATTTAGTTCGGTTGATCATTTCGATCGCGCCAGGTCCCTTTATGTGCATATTATGTATTTATTTGACGGTAGCGTACTTGGAACTCGTCGACAAAACCGAGTGGGGCCTCATCGGATGGAAGGATACTGATCCTACTCTTCTTCTTGTCATCCTGAACGACCGCTCGCGCACGGGCCGCCCGTATTCAAGGCCTCAACTTCTGATCCTGACTCATTAATTGACACCGCACAATAGTTCGATCTTCGAGCTTGGTGGTCCCCATGATATACCACTATTCCATAAATAATTCCCCGTTATTTATACCCCAGGATTCATACGCCATCGAAAACTAGGGGTTGGGTCGAGATCGCGAATTTTCCAGTTCCCGAATGGCTCATAGTCGATTTGAAAAATCGAGATTCCAAACCTCTGAGACTTGGAATTCACTTTTTCGAACGACGTCTTCATACCCTGAGAAATCGACCGAAAATT
This sequence comes from Tenthredo scrophulariae, assembly GCA_963978835.1. Lineage (NCBI taxonomy): Eukaryota > Metazoa > Arthropoda > Insecta > Hymenoptera > Tenthredinidae > Tenthredo > Tenthredo scrophulariae. Next base: position 34,422,292 of record OZ022227.1, read on the forward strand.
TCGGACCTTTGGGCTTTAAAAAAAAAACAAAAAAAAAATAGGGTGACGTTGAATTCAAATTTCTAGTTATATTGGCTTACGGTACTTTTCGTCCGATGGCTCAGTTTCTGGTCATTATTAATTGACCGATGGGTAATCCGCTCACGCGTTAGTAAACGTATAACGTACGTGTTTCTTTGCGTTATGGGAATTGGGCCGATATTCAAGGCGCATCGACGCATTCCTTTCAATGTCGCCTACCGTTCTAGCTTGAGGTCATCACACAGTGGTGTTTCTCCTTTTGTATTCTGTAGAGCTGTTTGTTAAGCGATAACCTGATTTATCAGCCTTAATCTTATTAGACGTATAGAAAAACCTATTCTTCTTCCGGGTTTGGTGGCAATAATTTTCTTCCCATTAATTTCCTTACTTTCTCAATTCTTTCGACAATAGTCTAGACATCGAATTATTAAGGAAAATATAAAAACAGAAAAATTCATAGCGAATTTGAAAGTTTAATCAAATATACACGAGGTAGGTGTTGCCTACTGCGGACGAACGCGATTAATATGTAACGCGTTCGTAGCCCGGTCCCAGAATGATAATAAAATAAATTATGATTCTGTTTTGAAATAGAATATATATGCGGCCTAGTTCTTCGGTGTAGCTAACAGTAGGTCGCACAGTTATAGATATGTCGCATCAAACTGATATAGCAATAAAAATGAAGAGAGAAGACTCCTCCGCAATTTGGAGATAAAAAAAAAAAAAATTATTTTTGTGAGCTGTGTAGCTCCGAAAATTACATCGCTGAAGATCTGTCGAATTTTCATCGAGTATCTACCGCTATGGGTGAGGAGTGTACCAAGTTTCAGATCTTTCGGAGCTGTACTGCGACGGGGAGGAAAAAAATAACCGCGAAATGTGGGAAATCTTGTTTTATCAAAACGGGGAAATTCGAAGGCTTTGGACCGAGATAGGAACCTGGGGTTTTGGCTGAATTTCTTTGCGCGTATTCGGAGACGTCGTGACTCGTGGGAGCATCGAAATTCGAAAATGATGAAATCCAGAACCACCCTAATGTATATGCGAGTTAGCGCATGGAGAATGTAGGAATATTTACGATTATAAAGCGTATATATTGTCCGCATAGCATTATTTCGATCTGGGAAACGCGAGCATGACGGAATGTCATGAGAGGCGAGGTATCACGTCGACGACGCATAACAATATATAACTCGGCGAAGGCTGACTTACGTAGGTAAGTCCCAGAATGGACACATTGATATTCGAATCAGATATGAATATATTTATAATGCATAAAATACTGGCTGTGTTAAACCCAACTGAACTGAACTGAACTGAACTGAACTGAACTGAACTGAACTGAACTGAACTTAACTGAACCGAGCCTCGAGAGTTGGAGGTCGACGACGGTTCCACGAGTTCCTCTTTCATCCGCCCATAATGATAATAACATGAAAATTTCGGTATTAATTTAGAAATTTTTTTTTAAATCCGCATCCCCCCGGCTTATCAAATTCGAGAAAATAATTCAACGACACGTCGATTTTCCACGCCTTATAAACTCGCGTTACCAAATTATGATCACGTACTTAAGCGGTCAGGCAAAAGCCGAGCTAGGCTCTTCTACGTATCTCAAGTTCCTCGACGAGGCGTCGTCACCAGGTAGGTTTGCGCGTGTTGAGTCCGTGGGAAACCCTGATAGTCACGTGTCGCGGAGCCCGCCAACAGAATTTTTAAATACACGTGCCGATACTCGGCGGGTTTACATACACCATACCCATATGGCTCAACGATTATCGTTACACGTATGCGCGCGGTGTTGTCGGAGACTTTTCGACTGGGTCAATTAACGAACAAGCATCAAAATATCATCGCGATGATATCCGCGTCGCTAATTTTTATCGCGCCAAAATCGTATGTTGAATAATTTCGTGGAATAGAATCGCGCTCCTACGCCCTGAGGTAGGTACCTAGTGCAAATTCTGTAGTGTCTTGTTTTCGGGGTGTTACAGGACAAGCCGACGGCATCTCGGAGCACCTACTCCGGTCGGGTTCTGAATCTTTGATATCTTTAAGACAGAAACCGTGTTCACGGGGTAACCAAACTGCCTACGGTTCCGCATATCAAATTAATCTCCATCTGGTATCAGGGATACCGCGCGTCGCTTACCTATTCTCCAGTTTTTCGATACGATACAAATTTTTCACGTCCTTAAATCCCCGGGTATAAAAATGAACGGATATTTAAATCCCAGGTAAAATAAGGCTCCGTTGTGGATTGGGACGAGTCCGTGTCTCTCGAGGGAGGTCGTCGTCTACCTCCGTCAAACGGGTAGGTATATCCAACAGCACGTCAAGGGCCGGGGATCTGGTCGCTAGAATTCGTACAACTACGGGAAATTTTTCGCATAAATCTGATCTCCGGAATCGCCATCAGCTCTCTTGGGTCTCGGTTTAAAACGGACACGTTTTTCTTTTTCCTTTCCCATGCGGGGATCGGGAAAATCGACTTAAACCTCGATCATTTTCACGCCGCATCAATGTATCCCCAAAAGCATAATGGATAATAGAAATCTCGACTACCATGCACTGCGCGCACACTTGTGCAGTCCAGTTCGGTACATGCATGCATATGGGGCTGGTGTGTGGGGTGGTCGGTATAATAGGTATGTCCAATAACAAATAGACTTGTTGATCTACCGAGATATTTACGGAGCGATTTTAACCGTGGTTTACATATTCGTGGTCTGTTGATGTGTGCAGTTAGTTTAGTTGATCTCGTCTCTCGGCTCTTTCCTTTCTCGTCTTTTCTATACGCAGCTCCTATACATCTACTGTACCAGTGCAAGCCTTGTGCATGCACGAGCATTTCACGACCCGCGACGCCTCGAGTGTAATTCAATCAGGCGCCTAGCGTAGCTCCTAGCCAGTCGAGGCGTTTCTAGATTTACGATTTCTTATTTCCCAGAAAATTTTCTCAAACACACACAGCCGCATCCACGTGTCAGAGTCTGTATCAGCTTGGGGATGACTTTTCTGGCTACACGCATTGTTTCTCGTGTTATTTTTCACCTTCTTCTTTTACTTTCTTCATTTTTGTTTTCTTCTTTTTCTCAAATTTTTTCATCTCTTCTCTCCTCTTTTCTTATTCTCATTTCACAAATAAATATGACATCCTTTTAAAAATCGTGAAATAAAAGAAAAAAGAAAAAAAAAAAACAAAAAAACAAAAACAACTCCTCCGGCCTTTTAGTTAATTCTCGATTCCATTTTTCCCCCATATTTAAATCATGTATCTCTGAATATGGTCCGGACAGGCACCTGCCAGGTCGTGGGTACGACAACAGCAGCAGCAGATCGACGCGTGCGCAATATATTCTTATATGATCGTAGTACGCGTATAGCGACGGTGATTTTTATGAGAACTGGGTAAAAACGCGATAGAAGTCTAGTGTTCGACCGAGAGATGGCAGACGGGTTCAATCCTTGCGGTATTCGCCCCAACGTTGGTTCTTCGCCTCATTCACTTCGCTCGCCCGTAACCTCAGCATCCCTTGCTTTGAAATATCGATTCGACTATGGGTGTATACTATATGCGAGAACTCGCGTCCGGAATCCGACTGTCATCTTATCAGATTTCGTTCTACGACGAATCGACAAAAATGAAAATAAAAAGAAAAATAAAAAGAAACAAAAAAACTTTCGAAAATCTTAGAAATTAAATGGAACAGGGTAATAATAAACCCGGTAATGTATGGCCTAAGCAAAGTGTAATAATTGGATGGAACATACAATCTGGTTATGCTGCAGTTGAAATTATCTGGCATTCGGAAGACACAGGGTCTAGACTAAGGAGCTGAGAAGAGCGATCTGTTAATGCACCGTGGCTAAAATCTGGCACGTAAACCGTTATTAAATTATATTCTAGTTGTCCGTGTATTATTGCGTATAAATACGCGATGCAGATTCCAGCTGATTATAATACTAGTCGGTGTTTGTCAAAAGGGAAGAATAAATAAAATTGGGTAAATCGGTTGGAAAAATGATATCTGTACGGGGATCGGATATAATGGATCGGATATAATGATGCACCGGGTAAATTCTCGTATTAAAGGTCCGCCTGATCTCTTTAGAGCTAAGCATTATCGTATAGCTCTTTCTGATTGGCTAATTGAGAAACCCAATAGTTCTAAATTGATCGGCATCATTAATAGCCCGCGCGAGCTGATTCCGTCGAGTAACGTAAGTAAGAGAGATAGAGAAGAGAAGAGAAGAGGAGAGGAGAGGAGAGGAGAGAAGAAAAAGAAGGAATACGAGAAAGAGAGATAAAGAGAGGAGGGGTTCGCCCATATAGCTCTGGCTTAAGAAACATTTAAAAAGTCACTCTCGACATTCCTGAATCAGTATACGTATATATATATACGTACGTTAGATGTACCTACTTATACCTATGTAGGTAGGTTACAGTTACAAGTAGTACCGAATACTACATACTCACGCATGTGTGTATAATACGTATATGCACGCATCCCAACGCACGAGGTTTGAACTAACGAAACGCAATAAGCTGTGCTGTGCTGTACCGACAGCTAAGCTGCAGCATCGTAACGCGTAAGAAGATAGTACGAATAGATGGTGTACGATGCGGCGCGATCTCTTGTGCATATACATACACACACACCTTTCTACGCACATGTATATATATATACGTGTACTATATACCAACTAAAACTATCACAAGTTAGTTCTGTCCGTACGTCCGCCGGGTTGCTAAATATATCCCGAACGATGGATGAACAATGGTTACATAAATAGAACAATATGCGGTGGTAGACTACGACGACAACGACGACGACGACGACGACGACGACGACGACGACGCGAGGCGTTGAAAACCGGCTGAAAATTATAACCGTTTCTCGTTTCATTATAGAGACCCTAATCCTTCGTGAATGCAAATTTTTAGAATCGGAAGAAAAAAAAAGAAAAAAAAAAAAAAATAGTTTCAAGGATCGATTTTCCTACTCAAATCATCTATGGCTCGATTTTTTCAAGACTATTATATGCAGAAATACAGGATCTCGTACCGTCTCGCTACTTATATACCTGCGGGTTCCGATCATCGTATATAAATCTAACGACAGGTTTGAGCGAGAGAGATAGAGGAGATATTTTACTCTGCGACAAGAGAGAGAGAGGCGGAGAGAAAAGGAGAGAAGAGAGAGCGAGTGTGTTGTGTGATATTAATACAATCAAGTATCACTCCCGGGCTCGCTGGCGCAGCGCGGCTCGTAGACACTAGATTGTCTGAATCGGGGTGAATGACTTTATATAGCATGAGAAGTGAGGTTTGGCGTTATATTTGCCCGAGCGATATTGTCGCACTTTCACGTATCAATTTTTTGGAGGATTATTCTCCTTCGGATCGTTCGAGGCTCGATTTAATCATAATTTTCTCCGAATGGCCGACCGATCATCTGAGAACCATACCGGATCCGGTGCACCGAAAATCATTTACTAATCGGTGGACCGGTCCATGAGGACATTCGAAGTGGTAGTTGATTAGGGAACGCCAGTCTCTCACCCCTCGAACTGTCGCTAACCGATCGTTCGGAAGCTCTCAAAATCCATCGACCCAAACAACGAGTATCTTGAACCCTGCACCTTGAGCGATCTTCAATCACCCCGTAACCCTCCTCGAGCCACCAATCATGCAGACCAATTTCGAATCTGTACAAGAGCCCTTGGATTGGGGGATTTAACCGCAGGTAGGTAGGTAGGTAGGTACTCGCGGCGTGTCACTCTGCTCAAAAAATTAATCACATTTCTGTAACCGCACATGCGTGCCCCACAAAATTTACAGCCTAAAGCCTGAGTCTACATCGTATGTGTGTGTGTGTGTGTGTGTGTGTGTATGTACAGATGTGTAATTTCCACCTTTCTACAAAGAATTTTTGCATAAATATATAAATTCAACAGAAACGGAGAGAAGAACAATGGAACCACTATTATGAGCCGCCGATTGTGTTAATTATATTTAACGTCCGTCACGATTATGTAATTTGATAATATAGACGTGCGGAGAAGCGAGTGCGATTTTTATCGCTTTGACGCATCGCGGGTACCCATAGCCTAGGTATTATCATGATAATGGATTCGAGACAACGGAATATTAATATATGAAATCGTATGAATTAGTAGCGTAAATAAAGGAAACGGGGGGAGGATAGAGGAAGTATATATTATTATGGAAAATTTTTTTTTTTCTTTTTTTTTTTTTGTTCTTTTTTTTTTTATCTCATCGGCAAAAGTTTATTCCCTGCAACCGTCAGGGTGCGTCGAGTTACAAAACGCGACAAGCTTCGCCGGTCCCGTTCACAATGCGTTTCCGATTCAATAAACTCCATATAACCTGCTATATTCTATCTATATACGTACGTATGTATACAGGGTGTCCGGTGATATTAACGTATCGATAGAAAAATGTATTTTTCGTATGAAAAATAAGGAAAAGGAATTTTGATTTTCTCCCAAAAAAAAAAGGGGAAAACATCGACTCGTTTATTACGAAGTCTGGATATATTTAATCCCTTATGGGAAAATTGGAGATTTAGGAATATGGGACACCTTGTGAAGATAGGTATATAGGTTTGATATTATGTACTACATCCATGTTTAATCATTCATTTATTCATTGTTGTAAAAGTGATTATTGCTGGTCGTGATGTAACGCGTATAGATAAAAGCAGGAATTCTATTTCCGGTGTAAAAGTTAATCGAATAAAACCCACGCGACCTTGATACATCGAGCGTCATCAGTAGAGTTCGGAAAGGCGATTATAATTGGAGTCGAGATATATAGGATAGGCGATAATACGTGGATGCGTGCTGATATATGTGTTACTCTCCGCAAGTTTAGTAGATACAACTTTGATACAGTAGATAAATATGGTGTAGGTATGTATGCAAGCGTATGTACGCACGTTACGTATACATGGGTGGATATCATATACATAGAAATGAAATTAGGTGCATCAGGTATACGTGGGTAAGTGTAGTGAGCATCAGTGCGTGACAAAGGCACTTTTGAATCATCGTTGGTCGTAGGCTATAGCTGTGGAATAATAGGAAGAATAGGAAAATAGGAAAAGAGGCGATACGCGTTTGTGGTTTTTTGTTGATTTTAGTAGAACGGTGAGCTAGTGCTAGTCCACCGACCCAGGTAGGTACACTACCCGATGATTAGTCTCAGTTGAATCGGAGTCTATCCGCGAGATCGTTAATACCTGCGGAGAGTGTATATCATAGCTAAGACGATGAAAGATTTTTCTCTCGAATTTTTTTCCCTACATTACGGTGGGAAAAATGAAAATGAAAATGAAAATGAAAATGAAAATGAAAATTATCAACGAAATTGAAATTATTGAATGATCGATGAACGGACTCGCATGTATAATCAGATTATATAAATTATGAGAAACCCGCGGGCGCGACCATGTCGTTGTATAAGCCATTCGCTCGACAGAATAATGCTTAATGGTGTTAGTACCTTGCCCGAGGAGGCTTTATGCAGGTAATAACGTCGGCTTCCGGTCGACCCTTTATTAGACACAGGAATCGGTCCGTTTGTATGCTAATTGTTTATGTTAAATACGCCAGATCAACTATCAGCTATGATTACCGTAGTGCTATTCCATTATGGAGCCACACACCACGTGTGCAACGACTCAACGATTATACGCGTATTCATATAGTTTCTTTTTTTTCGTTTTTTTATCCCTATGTATAGGTGGTACATGGATAATGCTACATATATTATATGCTTTGATTTACTAGCAAATAACCTTCCTATTCATACATGTACAGAAATCTAGACCGGAAATCAGATTTATAACAAAAATAGTTTTTTTTTTGGTTTTTTTTTTTTTTTCCCCTCTCGTTACGTGATTATTTCTAATCGCAGGCAGGACAGGAATTTTTTTTTTCTTTTTCCAACAATTCGCAATTCGTTATCCAATCCTAATTTCCTACCTAATATATTATATCCCCATCCCCGCAGCCCTTGACCCGGATTTTTTTATTTTTCTTATTTTTCTCGCCCGCGAGATTAATGAGCTATAAATCGATTACGAAATGATCATTCTCACGGAAGAGGTAACTCAAAAAAGTGGTAAGAAATGTCGGCGAATAATTGGCCACGGTACGGTTTTTTTAGTTATTTTCTATATTTCTTTTTTTTTTTTTTTTGTTTTTTTGTTTTTTTTTATAAAAAGGGGATAAAAAAGGAAAAGATCGTACCGATAGATCAGCGTCTTGTCGTCCGTATAACTATGGGTAGTAAAACTGATCTTTCAGAGACAGAAAACATCGAGGCGATTCAGGTGTGTAGGTATATACGTCTATAAACTTTGATCGATTTTTAAATACGGTCCTGCGGTATTATTTCGTGAATGAGAGAGAGCCTCTGCCCTACCCTGGGCACCGTGTTCCTGAATGAATACCAGTCACCACAGACCAGCGTCGTTGTAGTGTAACATGATATTCAACGGACCGGACCCGTGAGGGACTGGAGAAGAGGACGACGGAGAGGACGCACCGGTTTAAAGAAAATTTGAATGAACGCGATGCAGAAGATCTTTAGGGGGGAATGGATTTTTATGAAACGAGAAGACGTGTAGAATTTTTCTTATTCATGTATAAAAATTTGATAAATAGTTGAATACTAATTCGAAGGATGATGTCCCTGAATTTTCTCGTTTTATTCGATTATTTGGGAAAAAGTTGATAAAAAAAAAAAACCAGGAGTAATTTTTTTTTCCAGTTTCAGGGAAATCAAAAGCGCGGAGATGATACTGCGGCACTCATTTCCAACAATACATACGTTTCTAAACCTACGGTTCCATCTAGGCTCTGTATGGCTGTCTGTCTGTCTGTCTGTCTGTCGGCTACGTCGGCGAGGTGTAATCGAGGATGACTATGCCGGTATACCGATCGGCGTCCTTCAAGAAAGGAGGAGGCAGGCATTCCTCCAGGTGTCGGTCACGGGTAATCCGACCCACTCGACCGGCGTAACGACCGGATCGAAATCGCAAAAGAAACCATATTCGTGTCAAAACAGCTCCCGCGCACCGCCGCCTACGGGTTCGGAAGCTTCGATCGTCGGGATCTTTCTCTACTGCGTCGACACCGCCCGTCATCTTCTTCTTCTTCGTCTTCGTCTTCGTCTTATTCTTATTATACGTAAATCTAAAACCCCGTAGGGATTATAAACGCTTTGGCCCCAGGTGATTAGAACGCTTTGTTCACCATTGTAAAAGATTGTTATGCTCGCAGATACTCGTCAAAACAACCTCTAACCCTAGACCATGCACCATATATCCTCACCCTCATCTTCACTTCTTCCATATGACCGCATATACACCATAAGAAATTATTCACGAACACCTTGCGCGTCCGTTCGTATAAGATAAACATATAATAGCCATAAATCATCGGTCTAAACAAGGAATAATTTCACCCTAAACATGTACCTATGTATTTTTTATTACGTCATTTTTCAGGCGATAAATTAATTAGCTAAACTTTATTATACCGAGTCATATTTCGGATAGCGATCAAGTATTTTATACAATTTCTTTCCATTAGGTCAACTGCAGCAGTCGTTTCCGGCCAGGTATATGACTTGTCGTCATATTTTCCGTGTACATCTGCGATATGGGATAATAATATTCCATGAGGTGTAACTATATATAAAGGGTTTTAATTGAGCCTGAGGAAAGGTAGAAAAAAAAAGAAAAAAAAAAAAAATTCCAAGATTCTGCGCGCGGGGTAAAAGATGCGTTCGAAAGAAAAGATCGAGGGAATTAATGAAGAGAGCGAAGAGAAGAAAAACTAAAAAATTATGGAAAAAGAAGAGAGTGGTTCAGTCAGTTTCGTAGAACGAATACCTGACGGTTATTATTGTTATGATTGGCTTCGGTCCGCCAAATATAACGACAAAATAGAAGAATGCTCTGCTCTTGCCTGGCTTCTATAGTGTGCGGCTATGCTCTCGGAGAAGAGTTTCTGAACCGTAAACCTTTAACGGCTGCCTTATGATGAATAAACCCATAGCGAATCTCGAGATTACGAGGATATTACCTCGAGGAATATATAGGTAGTCTTGTGACCGCCGAAAAATCAAACCTATATCTAGACTCGAAAGTGCAGGGGATTTTGTGCACTTTCACACCATGTGGGTACTAGGTCGTAGGTCATTAACGTCGAGTCTTAATCATGTGCAGAATTTTTGATCCGACACAATTAGGGAAAGGAGTATAAAGATGAAGAGGAATTTGAGGGAGGATATTCGGGGCTTTTTTAAACTCACTTGCCCTCTTCAGCCGTACGAGTTTAATAACTGGCATCAGAATGAGATCCGAGTTCGGAGATAAGCGTCCACATAACTTTGGTATATTTTAATGAACGACGGAACTCATATTTGAACCGCGAGTAGAAAGAACAAGAGGGAAGGAAAAAAATGGGAAGAAAAAGAAGTCGCCGCCTAGGTGGAGGCAGATACTGCTCAAACGCTATCGGTTACATCTCCCATTTGTCACGTCAAATTACATTCCCAGATTGAAGGATTTATGAGATGCACGAACTAGGACCTTGTGACTCGCTTGTTCTCCCCGTCTACGACACCGTATAAACAAATGGACACGATTTAGTAAGGTCTGTCTTTAACAAGCCCTACACTCTCCAGCATCCAGTCTCCAGGATCAACCGCATGATCCTAAGACCCGACCCCATAGTCTATAAGGTCTTTCTCTGTGCCGTGGTGTGCTGTGGTGCACTGCGTTATTGTCATCGCTTTTAACGGGTAGGTATACGTAACAGTGATGGTTGGAAAATAGTCGTCGGCTAACCAGCAAGCCGAAGAGGAACACCTCGACTCGGCACAGATCTTCAGAAATGATAATATCGAGAGTCTTTTCAGGGGCGCTCATCTCGCCTCTAGATTTCACGGTTCAAAAAATGATTAGAATTATTGAAACAGCGTTAGAAAAAACGGGGTAAATTATCTAAGCCACTTCCCCCGCTGTCTGAGCACTCCATTAAATTTCATCCCCCGTTTAAAACTGGTGCAATATGATTTTTACAAAACGCCCAATGCCCGGTGGAAGAATCACTGGTGTCCTAACCGAGGCGTCATATAGGTGTTTCTACGAAATTAAATCCTACCCAAAATCCTAGAGGAGGTGAATCCTCGAGCAGTACAGGTAGGTAGATTGTATACGACGAGTTAGCCGAGGAGCAGACAGAGAGGCAGGCTTCGATGATGTTTAAGGACGTGTCGAGGTGTCGAGTATATGGGTGGTGTTTTTTAGTGGAAAGAAAAAAAGGAGGAAAAAAAAAAAATGTATAAAATAACTGCAGAGAATGTTAAACGCGGCGTGACTTATTGGATAGTGAGAATGAGATTCGGGCAGACCCCCGTTCAAAAGGCGAGTGATGATCTCATTTCTCAGAATATACATAGAAGCGGTTTCGTCCTAGCTCGTATATGCGGTATATGGGGATGTCTCGGAGCTGAGTTTCTGACAAATATCCATAATCTTTATATCAGGTGTGAATGATCGGTGAAATGATATCCGCGGAGGGGTTGAATTTCCGCGGAATTATCAAACCGCAAAATCCCTGCATGTATGCATATATGGGGTGTAAAATTCTTCCATCCCTGTAGTCAGCACCTGAAATTATTGTGAGGTCAGAATGACTGGACTGTATTGTGTATACCGAGAAGGTGAGTGAGGAGATCAACTAGCAGAGTCGTTCCAGATAGAGATGAAGAAAGAAAGAAATAGGGAGTGAGGATGACTCGTCATAGGGCTGCCCCTTGGAACCATTCAATAACTCGAAATCAGTAAAAACAGACGTAACGTATCGATTACCTGGGCGGCTGGTTTTGGGCTCTTTACAAAAGGCCCGTCCCTCCCGCTCTCCGCCGACTATATTTCTGTGTCTTCCAGCTTTCCCACTATTACAAATTCCCCCCCCCCTCCCCCTATAACACTGATTTCTCACCGTGTCATCCATCCATCTATACACCTACGTGCACATACGTATACGTACACGTATATATTGTATCCTGCCAATTATTGACGGTATAATAAGAGGAAGAGAGAGGGCGAGCGAGAGAATTGAAGAGGGTAACCTCTGCACTGGCAAATAGTTCTGCGGAAATGAGATCAGCGAATTTTTCCAATCAAGAAGCAGCAAGAACCGTTTCCTGTCGGATAAAAAAAAAAGAGGAATAACCGATCCGAGTTCCAACGTTGTATTTTATTATGAATCTTCTTCCCCATACTTGATTGGTAACGTTTTTAGTCGGAATAAAATGAGGAGAATTTTTTCAATTTTGTTTAATATCGACCCTCGGCGAGTGGGTGGCTCTTAAATCGACATCATCTCGGAAAGGACGGGACGCCGTGCTCGCGTTGGTTTGGCAAAGGTGCCCATCTCTGCCCTCGCCAACCCGGCGTACAAGAAGAACCTAAGCAAACACACTCTGGCTTTATTGCAGCCTTGCTTTAGCCCCCTTTCCACCCTTTGGCACTCCAGCTCGGTCTGACCAAGGCCCAGTTATTTTATCGTATAAAGGTTTACCACGGACTCGCTGAAATGATACGATATAAAAAATAAAAAATGAAAAGGAAAAGAAATTTGTCAAAACTGTTTAACCCCTCGATGAAAATAACATCTAAAGATCTTTCAGAAAATTCCATCCAATAAATTGCTATGCACATCGATACGTCTCTATCATTTCTCTAGACAGGTATACGTGCTGCAGTTTGTATGTATTTTCTCTAAGAGACCTCAGGGCCCCTGATCTGTACACATTTATCCGTTAATTTCGCTCGCCGATAGAGCGTCTGATAGTGGTTCACTGTAGCAAAGAGACAAGATGACTGACAGCTACGATTAGCGATCAATTGGGGGTAGGAGAGCCGGAGCAACGGCAACGGCAACGGCATCAGCAGCATCAGCAACGCGGCCAAATAGTCGGAGGGAGACATTGCCGATGGGTTTATGCCCGCGTCTGTTCACCCGTCAATTTATCCTGATCCAAATTCATTCGCGTTAGGTAGCCTCTGATAATAATTAATAATTAGAGAACAGACTCGGCACTTAGCCCCGGCGTAGTTGTACCCACTCCAACTCTCCCATCCCCCGAGTGTCAGATATGAAAAATTTCACTTCCAGGGTGAAAAAAAGAATGGTGATTTTTATTTCTTTCTTTTTCAAGTTGGATATTTTGTTCGTTAATTTTCTGGGAATAAATGTGCGAGATGGGGATATGTCTAGGTGCAAGCCCTGATCGTCTCAGTTATAGTTTATTAACACAGTAGTCGGTCCCCCCAGCCGGCGAGGCGGTTGAGTATAAATAATATACAAACGCTTGTTGGGTCGTTCGTCTCGCGTATTTCTCTCTCTTGGAACTTCATAATTATCTAATTATGTTTATTTGGAATGTCTGAGGCGCACCCGCTTTGACTTTATACCGCTCGAGAAACTTCACGCGTTATACTCAGCAGCCGGCGCGGCGTTGATAAACTGCAACTGCAACGTAGTACGGGCAGCGTAATTCCTCGGTTTTAAAAATCTCATTTTTTACAACCAAAAACCGAATCTCCGTTTTCGTTTACCGACCCGAACTTTTTACCCCGAAAATAAAAACAAAAGGAAAATTCTTTCCGGCCGTGGGACCAGCTAGCCAGAGACCCGGGGAATCGGAGAACGAGACAGAGCGAAGAGAGAGGAAGGTGTAAAGCATCCAGAGGTAGACAGATCTCGGCACTTATCGGTCTGCGAGATACCCATTAACGAAACTAAAAGCCTCCCCATATATCTCACCCTGTGGAGGTCTCTCAGCCACCCCCTTTCGCCCAACCCCTAAGCGCAGAATTCTGAACCCCATACCACCGACCAGTCCAGGTCCAGAGGATCGTCGTTTCTGCCTCTGGTGCAGACATCCTTTCGATAGAAATATCACGTCGCGTTGTTTGCTCGGGAGGACTATTCCGTTGCGCCTGCATCGGGGCGGAAGATTAATTAACGGCGATTCGAAAGGTTCTTAGAAGATTTTATTTTTATACTCAATTTTAACCCCATAGGAATTATCCTCTTTGATACCAGGGGTTCTACTGCAGGGGTGAGAGGTGAATTTCTTTTATTGAACCTGTTGAAAGCGTTTTCGAAACTGAGACGAGAAGAAAATAAAAAAAGATCACGATCGCTATGGGTACGCAGACAGGGTGAGGTGAGGTTGCTAATTAAGGATATAGCCGGCGCCTCACGAGCAAGGATCATTTCCCCCTGGCAGGTATAGGTAATTGAATATAATAAGTTGACTATCTGTGAAAAGTCCATCGGGTTTAGTTTTTTTTTTTTCTTTTTTTTTTTTCTTCTTTTTATTTATTTTTATTGAAAACTCAAATATATCGAAGGGTTGGATGATATGGCTGGTGTATATATTAACACGGTGTTAATGTTTGCCCAATAATTTAGTACCCCAGGTATTGCTTGCTTACAATATTTCCCATAGGGTGTTTCTCGTCTCTAGTATCCCGCGCCACATCTACCTCTTACCCAGACAGACAGACAGACATTCGAGATCCAAGATGTTTATTGTACCGAAACCGAAACCGAAACCGAAGCCAAAACGCACGCCGAGGTTTGACCCTTCAGAATCTCACGGTCCCCGAAAGAAACGAAAAGAATTAAAAAGGAAAGTGAAAGAGGAAAAGGAAAAGGAAAAGGAAAAAGGCTTCACCTAATTTCGGGAAACTGCTATAGCCGTTATATTCCTCCTCTACGCGATTATACCGCGACGATTTTAAAATCTCGTTTAATTTTCGTAAAGATAAATAAAGTAATAAAAATAAAATAAAGAACATGTGTGCGTAATTATTCTACGCGTGATCTCTAGCTACTCGGAGGAGTCTAGGGAAAAAGAAACTGTGAGAATGAAAAAAATAAAATAAAAAAAAAAAAAGCGGGTTTAGTCTACCGCGTTGGAACGATCTGAGCAAAGCAGAGAGAAAGAGAAAGAGAGATGGATCTGGGCTGTACGGTGACTAATTTTTCATAAAGTAACACTTGTAAGTTATATTTATGACACGGTTTTAAGCGTAACGCGTGTCTCTTGTCAGACGCTAATGAGGCCCGAGGCAGTCGTAGTCAGAGAGACGCTGGGCGTCGGGACGCCCGGCTTCCACCCTCTGCCACCACCTTATATACCGCGTCTCTGTAGATGACGAAGAACGTACAACGGTGTGGCGGGTTCGCGCGGCCACTTAGGCTAATATGAAAGATACGGGTTATTCATTTTCATAAGAGTGTCGGCCATTACTCCACTCCGTCTTCGTCTCGGTAGACGAATTCATTTTCACAAATCTCTACCCCGGAGAAGGAGTCGGCTTATGGTTTTAAATATAAATAATGAAAAAAAAAAAAATGAAACTATAACCGCCGTTTTTTTTCCCCACCCTTTCGCTATTCTGTAAGTATTTTGTTTTTATTTTCGAATCAGTCGAACCGTCGAGGACCTCTTTTGGGATTAAATTTCTGTCCACCAGTTTAAAATCAACTTTATCAAAGCACCGAGCCTTTGCCTCCTTTACTGCGTATTTATTTTCATCACTTGATTATATGTCGAACTAATTTCACTCACTCGGCGATTACCTCACTCGTATATATGTATATCTAGATCGTTTTAAACTGTACGCAAATTTACCTAAAAGTTCAAAAAATGAAAATAAAAGAAAAAAAAAAAAAAAAAAAAACGAGAAAAGGATGAAAGAACAATTTTCGTAAAAATTGTTTGTCTTATTTGATGTTTTTTATTCCTCGTTCGACATAAGGTCAGTTTAAAAGCGTTAGGTGCTAGTAGTGTACAGGGAGGATCAATGAGATACTAAATATAGCGATGGGGACGAGGCGGTATATTTATTTAGAGAGAAATTTGAGGCGATCGAACGTCAGAGATTACGGGGTATAATACATATAGAGATACCCCGGTTTTTCTCCCCTGGCACACGACACGGTTTCACGCGAGGTTAAAAATCATAAAGTCTCATCGCCCAACCCTCTATATCGTTGTATGCCTCTAATTTGTACCGTAGTTTCTCTTTTCTTTTTCCCGTCTCCCCCGTTGGATGAAAAAAAAAAAAAAAAAAGAAAAATAAGAGAGAGAGAGAGAAACTATAGCTGTTGAACGATATTGAAACTCGTGCACGAGAGTCAGTCACTCAGTTAGTCAGTCGGTCTGTAACGTTTCCAATAACAGCTAAATGTAATTTCATAAGTGAAGTGGACTGCCCTGGTGTCTGGATTAGAAGATAGCCACGGGTATTGATCAGCCGTTGGACACGCCTAGACATAAACCAAACAGAAACAGAAACCCAGAAACAGAAACGGAAACAGCCCCCAGAACTATGTCCGTACTGCTCTCAATCCTCCTCGCCCACTTCTGCTATAGACCTACCACTCCTCTCCGCTCTTCTATAGGTACGTCTCTATGCCCATGGCACGGTCATGCCATGCCATGCCATGCGATGCCATGCCGGGTAATACCCATCCGTCGATCTATAGATATAGACATCAATGGTTGTAATGTTCTGCACTGAATCAATGTGACGTTGGTTCGGCGGTGGTTTGGTGGTGGAGTAAACCACCGGGTACAGGATATAGCCGTGGTGCTGGTGGTGCTGGTGAGGGACGGGATGGTCATAAAGGAGGGTATTTCACCAGGGTAGAACGTAGCCTAGTCGATAGACACCGGTGTGCGCGGGTGTATAGACGCCGAGGATTAGCGCTGATTGGTCCACCGTTCCCGTGATTAGAGATGTTATCAACCAGCCTGACCAAATGCTCTCTCTCTCCCGTTCGGAGTTTCCACGATCTGTATCATCGCACCGAGATCCTATTGCGCTACTATCCCGTCACATCGTACTAGAATTTTTTTTTCAACTATTCGCTGATTCACGCTAAAGTTAGAAAAGAAAAAAGAAAGAAAAAAAAACGAAGAGGAAGATCTTCCTAATTGCAATCCCGGACCATACCGCAATGCGAATGTCAATTATTCATCTTCTCTACTGCGGTTGTTCAAGTCGGCACACACATTCAGGGGTTGAAAAATTTCGCAACAGATTAGCACTGGTCTTCTTTCCATCCTGAAGTAAAAGCTAGCGAAAATAGTGCATCAGCGATAGCCTGAATAATTCAGATCCGTCCCGATGCACTGGTAAGGCAGAATTTTCGAAACTCTGTAGCTATGTGTGTGTGTGTATAACACATGCCTACGTCGACGGTACAAAGAACCGTAGCTTTCAGTATGGCAATAGAGTGGGAGAGATGGACGGTCTGCAAACTCTGATTCTTCACACAATGGCTTACTACAAACGTCCTTTCGAACTGTGCTCACAGCGGAGAATCGTATTTACAATAAGTTATGTCCGAATTGATTCGTCGAGAGGATGACTGGCGATGTATGTATGTACATCCTCGTTTATGCCGGGTAGGTACCACCTATAGCTGTAGGTGTGGGACGACGGTGACAGTGAGGTCTTGATCGTCTGTCCATTGGATTCATCCTCGAACGGTATAGCAGGGTATAGTTCAGGGCCTGGGGTCCATCTCGTCAAGTGGACTTGGCCAGCGCATAGTAGTACATGTAGCGGAGTATCTATCCCGGGGGATCAGGTTAGGAGATCAGCGTGAACGTCGACATGTGGCCTCGCAATCATCATCAGAAATAGAGTCTCTCCTCGCTGTACACTTTCTTCTCCCCCTCCCCTTCCACCCTTATTTTCCCTTTTCCCTTTTCTCTTTTCCCTTTTCTCTCTCTCTCTCTCTCCCCCACGATTTCGAGTAGAAAAATTCAACCGTACCCTCTTTTCGGCACGCGGAACGAACGGGCGAACGAAACGAACGGACTAAGGAGTTCGAGAGAGGAGCATCTGGCCGTTCACTTACCCAGCCCGGTCGAAAACCGCCTAATGACGTATGTAGCTACGTACATGTATGCGTGTATGTATATGTCTACGGTGCGTCCAAACCTATGCCTTGGAAGTAACACCCACACCGTTACCCGGCTTCTCTTGGTTACTCACTCGTCCGGTCACTCGATGTATAAGGGTCAAGAGAGGGTGGGTCGTTCCGCTGACCCCTGCAGTATTTTCCCTCATCCACATGGAAGCCCTGGGTGCTGAACCCACCCCCTTTCCTTAATTACACAATTATTGTTATTGCCAAAGTTTACAGCTGCCCATATGCGCGCGATCTGTTACTTACTTTTCTCACCCTTATACATAGCCTGTAACATATTTTTACCCCAAATAACAAAACCCACGTATCCCCGTACCCGGTGTACCCTGTAAGGATCGGAGATTAAGAAATTGAAGAAACTTTGCTACGTTACACTACGATGTACCATAGATTATATATTTGCGAAAACGTAATTATACTCTCCTTCTTCTTCCACCTATCGAGGGTTTTTAGTCCTCTCCCTTTTTCTCCATTATTTTCTTCGGTTTCTTTCGTTTCAGAGAGTTTTCAACTCGACTTTAAGTGAATTATAAAGATCGGACCACCCGGGTGAGGCAAAAAGCTCTATATACAATTAGATCACACGGGAAGGTAGCGGAGGACAAGAGTAGAGAGAGAGAGAGAGAGAGAGAGAGTGATAGGCTTGTACGGAGGTCTCCGAGTCTACGTGATTAGAAATAAATCCGAGTTTCAGATCCGAGTGTCGAGTTCAAAGCGTGCTTAGGGATTGAATAAACCACCTTTTATGAAGAAAATCATCCAGAGAAGAAAAAAATCACGATTTCAAGACGGAAATATCTACATCGAAAAAGCCCGATATATCTGACCCTTAGATGGACCGCGGAAGAGGAGAGCGAGGAATTAAAGTCGAGCACGTGTTTTTAATAATTGATCATCTCGCGCTGAAGCAGTTATGGTAAAGTATAGTCGCGACGAATATCCAGGAACTTGAGCACAGTAGATTCATTATTTTGCATAAATAATCTCAAAAGCGGCGAAAGGGATCTCTTAGGGGTTTTCGTAGAGTTAACCGAGTTCTCAGCACCGGCCATCACATTATTATATCGTGTCAGTAAAATGTATGGTGAATCCTGGAGACGAGTGAGTGATAAAAGCAGTCGCGCGAAATATCTGTACGAAATCTGTTTAGCGGAGTATACAGCTTGACCATTCGTAATCGGTTTAATTGGTAGACGGGGGTAGCCGCGTTAGTTGAGTTAAAATCGCAAAAGTTAGAATCGTACTTTCGTACTTAAATAAAATGGGTGGCGTTAATCCTTCCAGGGGATTTCCAGAACGAAATGAGATTCGAGTTAGTAGTTGGCGAGGTGAAACGCACTCGGGATCTGATGATGCCGAGAGCTGAGGCTGAGCCCGAGTCTGAACGTATATGTGTGACCGAGTGGGACTCACAGAGACTGATGATTCTGAGTGAAATCCGGCCGGAGGGCGCAGTAGATTTTTGGCTACCCAACCGGGGGAAGGAGGAGAGGATCCCTCTTTCCAAAACCTTGCCGATTATCTGCTCACTCGCTGCAAACCTTTCACGAAACGATTCATTAATTTTCATCATAATTCATGGAAAAAAAATGAAAAGAAATACTTCACTCTTTTCATTTCTTTTTCGCTCTCTCTCTCTTTTCCCCGTTGCTTTTTCAAAATTATTATTATTATTATATAAATTTGTATCGCCGAATAACGATTTTTGAAAAAAAAGAAAACAAATTTCCTTCGAGTTTAGAGTCTGGCAACGGGGGTATTATTGGTCTACCTAGCTTCAGTCTTCTCCTCCTCTTTTCGTTACAAATCCTCTTTACGCTAACCTCTCAGTCACCCGGACAGTTCATCGTATCGTATCCGCTGGCCGGCTCCCCTCAAACCGTATGATTTAACCCCGAGCAAAGCCAACCACCGGAAGAGCCCTTCCCGGATGGTCACCTCGACCGTAGTAAATACATTTGAGAAAACATTTCGCACTTTCGGAGCTTCGGCAGAATTATTTTCCACCACTCGGCCAGAAGCGGATCGAGGCTTTTCTTTCCTCCGTCCTTTCGTCTCTGCAAATTCAGTTTTATTTATACAGTGGGGTGGTTCTCTCGTAACAAAAATCATCGCTGCAGAGATGAAGAAGGAAAGCCACGGAACGAAAGGAGGACAAAAAATGAATCGGTTCGGGCGAAGAGGGGAAAGGGAAAGAGAGAGGCGAAGAATGGCGGTGGAGAAAATTGAATTACATATTCCGCCGATTCCTCACTAGACAGAAACGCGCCGGATAGGAGACAGGGAGTCAAATTGGCCCTTGACAAAAAGGCGAAAAAAAGTGGGCATGGGAGGGTCGCGTAACGACTTTACCAACTGATTTCGCACATTTGTCCGCAACGCCATTCTCGCGAGGATCTGCAGAGTTATAAGGAAAATATAAGGTGTGCAAATTGGCTCCGATAAACAGAGATAATTTTTTCTTAATTCCCTCAGGAATCCATGGTTAGTTCTGACTGGACTGGTACCTATACCGGACAGAGCATCGTTTAATTCAATGGTATGAGTGTGTATACTATATCAGAGTGGAATTAATTTGGAAAGAAGAAAAAAGAAAAGAAAAAAAATAGAGTCAGTGCGGTGTATACGACCCGACATCCCATGCCACCACCACCATACTGTATATGCAGATATCCATGAACGTGGCTCAACACCAGCTCCTTGAATCGCGTTGCTTCCTAATTAAACATCAGACTAACCGAGTCCCTCGAATACAACTCGGGAGTTGAACCAGCCAGCGGTCTTTCGATGTTCCGATATTAGTCCCCCACCTTAAGTAAAGTTAGGTCTCGGTTAGGTACGTACCGCGACGTCGAGTCTTATAAATAGATTACAAGAAAAAGAGAGACAATCGATTGCCACTACCACAACTTATTATACCTATACGCCATCGAGTCAGTATCTCCTCTTTCGAACTTACCATATACACTCTCTCATATCTCCTCTCTCTCATGGGTCAGTATATTTGCACCGCAGTCCAGAGCACACACACATATACATATGTATATATCACTGTGTTGAACTCGACGGTATATACACACCTAGCCACGTTTATGCCTCGACGTACCAGGATCTCGATAGTCACGCAGATTCGTATTAGCCTCTGCTGGACCGTAAGTCCCCAGTCTCCCCCCTCCCCCCTCCCCCCTCCACGATCTACAAATTGGCCATCGGTGCCGATGTCGGCTATTTAGCAAGGGATGTAAAATGAAGAATGACGAAATAGAGAGGCTACTTATCAACGATTGAGTATTGACTTATGTAATGGCGGTGCGGAACGAAGCGGGAATGAATAATGAAATGAAGAAAGGGAAGAGGGAGAGAAGAAGGCGGATAGCAGAGTCAGATATGTGGTAGATTTATACGAAGAAACGTGTATATACGTGCGATATCCAGTAGTATCAGGTAGCTGGCAAACGATGTAGGGGGTACAAGTACCCCGTGGAGCAGGACCCAGGACCCGGATCCTGCAGTGCAGCATCCACCGGTAGCCACAGGCCAACCATCTCAAACACGATCTTGTATTCCACGCCGCTTTCAGCGCCTACGAACGAGAGAGTAGTCATTAACTAAATAACGACCCCGAAACCCCCTCGCAATACCTCGTGCCACGATTCCGTACTCCGACCTCCAGGATATACGTTATACGTATTGGGGTGGTCCTTAGTCTGATCATTTTAAAAAAATTTTAAAATTCGATGCTTCCATGGACCACGACGTCTCCAAATATACGCGGAAATCATTTTATCTCGACTCTTCGTTTCACCAATCTCCTCGTCATGACGGATTGGTGATTCGACGAGTGCAGAAAAGTCGCAATTTAATGATAATTGCAATAATTGTTTAAGAGCTTGTGTCTTTCTTCGGGGTCTCGGTTCTTTGACGTTTGCCCGGATGCTGCGGAGAACATTGCGTTGACTAATCGTTTGGTGAGTTTCAACGAATGGCCCGAGTCCTCGACGTCGAGGGTATAAAAGGGGTTTCTTATTGACTTATTCAGTACATAATGTAGCCGCGCCGTGACTCCCGTCACTTCAAAGCCACGGGGTGAACCGCGAACTATAAACACACCAATTATACGTCATAAAGGAAATCAAGCGACGCGAAAATAAAGGCCGAGGTAGAATCCAGCCATGTCTCAAGCCAGAGATGCAGTGGACGTGGCCGACGACCTGGACGTGGACGGATCCTCCGGGCTCTTTATCTTCTGCTTTTACGTGAGATTTATGACACGGCAAATGGAAGAGAGCGACATGACGAGTGTGGAGAGCCTAGACTGTCTTTATTGTCACGACAGAAGAAGAGGAAGAGGAAAGAGACGGAGAAGAAGAACGAGAATAAGAAAAAGGAGAAGAAGAAGAAGAAGAAGAAGAAGAAGAAGATGCGCCCCGTCCCCTCAGAGCCGGGTAAGTAAAGTAAAGTAAAGTAAAGTAAAGTAAAGTAAAGTAGAGTAGTCTTCACCTTGCGCACGTAGAGAAATAACGTCCCCAGTCCAAGGTGGTACCTACATGATCGTATTACACATGAACGTGATGGCGGAGGAGTAGTTATTTCTCGGAGTAGTAAACTACGGCACCTGTGTCGCTCACGTGGCACCATAGATATCATCTCTTTATTCCTCTGTCCATGCTTTTTGCCCCTTGTTTAATAGGGGCAATCGAGCACCCGGCATGAAGTGAAATACCAGAAGTCAGATCTGTGCGTTAGAAAATTGGAAAGCGCGAGCGCGACGTATACCTATATCTAAAAATGAGATAAATTAAATAAACGAACTACCGCAGAAGAATCCATCCAATGCATGGAGACACTGCAGCAGTAGCGTCCCCATGCAGGTTGAGAAATCGTTTACGATCTTCCGAAATCTTCTGAGAGAGTTTTTACGCCGGGAACCGTCACCCGGGGTAAAATAAAAAAATAAAAAAAAAAAAATAGCTACGAAGGGGTGATATAAAACCAGATACAGAGAATCTTTGATCTCTGGGTAGACGCGAGCCGTAGAGTTGACAAATTCATATTTTTATTACCCGGAGCGGCATCGTCTATTCGAATTGGAAAGATGACGGAGTAGTTATGGAGCTAGTAGTTAAGAGAGTGTTTAAGACGTATCTTTATGCTAGAAAGTATAAAGAGGCCCGGCGCATCGGCGGCAGTTGGATGCAGGTTATAAATATTTATTCAATCCATGAGTGACCGGGGTGCAGCGGACCATTTCCGGATTTCATTATTACGTCCCAGATCAGTTTCCTAATTAGTAATTAGCAATTTAATCAGCTCTATATGTGCAATGTGGTGTTGGAGGGAGAATGAATTCCAGAAATTTGTGTCCCGCCCGGATTATATGCCGGTGCAGGTACGATTCTGTAACTGTGTATGTAACCGTGCCATAATTGTAGAGTGAATTGGGATTTCGGTTATTATACCTATAGAATATGCAATTATCATTAGCGACTAAGAAATCGCATGGGTTTTGTCAGACGAGCGAATAACGCTCATTGGAAATTTGCAAATTACTGTATCCTCCCTGCCTCGCTTTCGCGACTTTCCTCTCTCTCTCTCTCTCTCTCTCTCTCTCTCTCTCTCTTCACTCCCTGAAATTGAGCAATTTTCATATTAAAGCAACACCGGCTCGTTCATGCGGAGTTTACCAATGATTCACCCCTTACCACTTACATCCACTTTCGTAGGGGGCTCGGAATTTCGTATCGAGAAATTCGTCATCTTACTCCTGTTCGGAATAATTCTATGGTACAGAATAAAGTTAGGAGAGATGTATATTAATTTATTTATCGAGTGAACGAGTTCCCCTCATTTTTATTCTTATTCTTATTCCGCCGAGATCAGACCTAATTTTGAGGTATTTTTGTTTTTATTATCCCCAATCCCGGCTCTGAACTCTTATCCTCGATCTGGCTGGCTGGTCTCGAATTTCGAATGCATGAAGCGTTATGATTTGTGCCGGGGTATTCCCCGCAGCTACGAGGAATACGACGACGACGACGACGACTACGACTACGAAATTTCGTCGCAATAATTTCACGGTAAATTAAATCCGAAACTTTCGTACAAACGCTCAGAGATTCTCAAATTTAAACTTTACGAAAAATCGAATAATCATCTTTGAAAATCATCCGGTGTAAATAAACTTTGAACTTTTGTTTTTTTTTTTTTCGTTTTTTTTTTTTTCAACTATTCAAATTTCGCACCCGTCACTTCGGGTAACAGATAAACGGGGAAATATTATAGTTATCGGGATTTTCCCGGTCTCGATCGAGAACTGCTGGGTTGCGAATTTGTTGAAATCGTTGAAAACAGACTGCAGACGTTGAGCTGAGACATTAGAGCGAGATGGGTATATATGGACAGAGAGATGAATATATAGAGCGGGATGGCGATGTGTGGGGAGGCAATATAGGAAGGAAACATTATATTCCAGATGCTACGAATAAACACATAAATTCTTCCATGCTAATAAATCAACTGACGTAAGATTTAATGGAATCTTTGCCATGTCCGAGTTTTCTAGGTATAAATAATGCGCCCCCTTCCCTCAGATCTATAAAAACTATTTGTATGCCCGAGGGATTATGACAACGGACAGAAGCGTTGTCTTTGGCTAAACGAAATATATTTTCCTTGACGTAATTTTGGGAAAAAATAATGTTCACACGGAAATAATGTGCGACTACAAATGATGGAAAATCCTCCTCCTGATATATTTCTATGACCTTTTATGTGGCAGTATGCATGTTTCTGTTTCAATGGAATCGTGCCGATGAGACGAAACGAGGCTTTGCCAGTGGGAATTAGAATCAGAAAGAGAAAGAGAAAGATAGAAAAATAAAAGGAGAAATTAGATGAGTCGCTGGTGCATCCATCCCCGGTAGCAAGCTCTCTTGTCTATAGTTAGCCTCATAGCGTTGGAATGTGTGACACAAAAGTCTACGGTCTTCGAAGTCGTCCGCGACAAAGAGAGAAAGAGAAAGAGCGATATAGAGAGATCGAGAGTTTTGCCAAACAATTTTCGCTAGCTATGCTTATACGATGTGCGAGTAGGCATATAAGTCGCGAACGAAGAGTAAAATGCCGAAGTGATCTTAATTATATTCAGAGAAAAGAGGAGTGAAAAATTTCTGCGACAAGAAAGAGAAAAATAAGAAGAAGAAGAAGAAGGAGGAGAAGGAGAAGGAAGAATGGAAAAGAAAAAGAAAAATGTGAAAAAGGAAAGGAAATAAAAATGAAGAAACCTTTGGCACGAAGAGTTCGCGCAACGTTCAACATCTCCGCAGCATCTGAGCTCCGCTTCTGCACCATGCCATCCTACCTTCAACACCATCACCATTCGAGCATTGTCCGGATAATTTTAGAACCTCCGCTTTGTCTACTCGGCACTGAATTTTCGCCCTCCGTAATTTTCTAAACTCCATACCATACGTGAAACTTTGTTATGTCCGTATATGTTCCCTCGCCGTAGCTGGATGCATATGTGCAAGACGCGGCTCTTCAGGATTCTGAGAGAGAATATATCTTGGTACGGTTTCAGACTCGGTAAAAATATCATATTTGGAGAAATTTGGGGAAGCGCAAAAAAAATTTATAATACATTTGAGAAAAATGGATTCTCGGTGTTTCTTTATAATATACCTATAACTATACTTAGGATGAAACGAATTTTTATCTATAACCGAAAAAGGTAATGGACAACTATTGCAGTGTCGCGAAAGATTTTTAACGATTTGTCCCGAGGCTCCCCCTCCGAGATCGTATACCAAGGATAGGAGTAAAAATACGTCGAGGAATCTTTCATCGAGCTTTGTTACGATCAAGTCTATCGGAAGCTGAGGAGTTACCGTGTTAATTATAGATCACAGTGTATACTAAGCCGTCAGTCGGTAACGCAGACAGTACTGCTGAGAAATTAGCTTAAATTATATTCTTGGACGAAGAAGAAGAAGAAGAAGAAGGGGAAGAAGAAGGAGAAGAAGAAGAAGCCCGCTGATATTTCCACGCTCGATCATCTCGCTAGCCTCCGATACGCGTTTTGTAAAATGATCGATATTTTTTTCATTTCTGATTTTAATTTGCGAATAAATAAAAATAATCTTATTTCTATTCGGCCAAGGGGTGCAGGGAGTATCGGAACACTACGACCCCCTCAGTTCATCGAGGCTCGTATTCGCCGAGAAATATAAAGAAGCCAGTGAAATAAACGCGATTCGATAGTATAGGTGGGTATAGGGCCCTAGTTTATTTTCCTTGTTTCATCCCCTGGTCGGCGCTGGATAAAGGATCGAAGAATATTGTTTTACATCGGCACTCGCCAATCACATAAATAAGTTGGCGAGCTCGGGCAATTTCGTATTCACGGCCTGGAGGGAAAAGACGTACGGGAAGAGAAAGAAGAAGAAATAAGAGAGACGGTTCTGGTTCTGGTTCTGATTCTGGAGGTCGAGAGAAGAAGAGATCTAGGGGAGGAAGAAATCCCATCAAACAATATCAACGAACCCCTATTCCCCTTTTCCTAACTCTGTCCTTTTCTCTCTCATGGGGAAAGGCCAGTGTCCGTCCGATACGCTCGAGCGCGAATCAAGCCAATAAAAAAAGTTTCTTTCCTCCATTTTTTTTTTTTTTTTTTATTTTTTCCCTGAAAACGTAAATTACCATTCGTTCGTTACGTATTCTTTTTTATGTTTCGTCGGCTAATAAATACGAGGTGAACACACATATATATATATATATAGGCAGAGGGGTGTCCCTGCAGGAGATGGTAGGCATATACAACACACAGGCATATATATGTATATATACACGGCCATATATGTACATGGGGAGGGGTTTTTGCATCGGAAACAAACCCCCGTTCCTCCCTATTTTATCCCGAATTCTCTAGGGGCGCATCACTCGCACTTCGGGGAGACACAGAGCCAGTGCCCAGTGCCCAGTGTCCAGCTACTCGGTTCGCTTCTACCCTGACAACTGATATTGCGTGATCTATGGCGCGACCCATTGCACACTTGGGACTCTGCGTGGACTGACCCTCCTCTTTCCTTTCCCTCTATAGTCTATACACACCTTCGTCGCGTTTTCTCCGTCTCTTTGGTTATTCCAGAAAGTTATGGGGTGAAGCGCGCCTCCCCCCCTATCCCCGATACAGTTTCGTCACTCGTCCGTATCCTGAGGAATAAAATAAAAGGAACAAACCCAAAGTGGGAAAAACAACGAGGTAATTGATCTCTCTGGACCCGGATGCAGGGAGACCTCCGCACCCCATCGAACTTCGTCCACTTTGTCCACTTCGTCAATAAAAAATCACGGTTCGTATAATAGAAAACGAAACTTGACTGAACCATGGCTGGTGCACTATAACGGATTCGTTAAATATTGAACACCCTTTGCACATATGCATCGCCATCGGGATTACCCCGATTGTATAGAAAAAAGAAATGGGATTAACTGGGACGGTCGAAGTGCATGTGTAGCGGTACCCACTTCGCGGAACCTTCGTTACGAACGACACGCATCTAGTGGTGTTCCTATGTTCTAATAGCGAGACGGTATTCATTCCCCTCGAGTCCTGCAGGCGCGCGGATACAGTAACAGCTATGAGGTAATCGGTCCTAGAATGAAGATTTGGTAGTAGAGAACGGAGATAGGAGGTTGGCAAATTGAGGAGGAATGCGGGAAGCATCCTATGCCGTGGGGAGCCACAGACTACGAAATATATTATATTATATACGACGGTCCAGCAATGAAAACTAAGTGCATATGAGAATCCATGGGGTGATCCTCTTCCTCTTAGAGGGGTTACCCATTTTTTTCTTTTCTTTTCTTTCTGTTTTTCGGGTTATTTCTGACCTGCAGATACGCCGGTCTCACTTTTGAAGTTCGGAAATCCGTAGCTACCAACTCCTCTTCTTTATATTTTCGTGTAACTTCTAGCGCATTGAACAGGATCTCGATCTCTCTCGAAGCTCGGTTCAATACAGGATCTTAAAACGCGTCAGTTGAGGTAAATTAACATTCAGACTCGGGCATCAGGCGAATATATGGCTGTTTCGTAAAACTGAAAGATCCGAGGTTGCTCGAGGCAATTCTCAAATAGATATTTGCATGCGCGGACGGGAGAGTCGATAAATAGAGTAGGTAGAATCGCGAGAGCGTGCCTCGAAGTACCAGATTCCTCTTATTCCTTTATCTCTTCTCATTGCTCCGGGAAAACTTATCTTTCTACCCGCACTCGACAGACCGGAGAATCACCCGAAGGTCCCGAACGAAAGTGAGAGAAAATAGGATAGAATAGGAACAAGGAAAACAAAAAAAAAAAAAAACAAAGAAAAAAATCACAGAGATTATTTGCTTTGGTTATAAAATTCTGATCTTTCAACACCCCCGCCGGGGCGGAGTTATCGCACCGAGACTTTTCGACGGGTCTAGCTAACGATATGCAAACGACCCGAGGGCACGTAAAGTAAAGACCGACAAGGTCAATAAAAAAGATGAAATATTCAATTTTAAACGTGCGATAACATCTCGTGTCCGTCGACCCGCACGATCTCTCGCTTCTTCTTTTCCACTTTTATCTCTATTTCTATATTTCTCAGCCGATACGAAATCCCTGAGAGAAAAAGCAACGGGGAGGAGAGAAACTGGTCGCACTTCCGCGTCTCCGTAAAATTTAGCCCGAAAAAAAAATTCCATTTCTCGATAACAATTGCGCTTCGCCACCCGCCCCTTTTGTTTTTGTTTTTGATTTCCTCTGTCTCAGCTGTATAACCGAAGGCTTAGGATTTTCTAGCTAATCCTCTATAAAAGCGGTTTCCTTTTCTTATACTTTTTGTTATTCTTCTTCTCAGCCATATATCGTCTAGGAATCAGCCCGCAAACTCGAGTAGGAGCCCTTCTTATACGCGGTGGGTTAATTGAAGTATTTCTTATCTAAAAAGTAGCTACGTCCGCGAGGTGGGAGTAGGATCGGGATTCGGGATCAGGTTGGACACCCAGAAAGGCTTTTGATCCCGCTCGGGTGGACTGGCTGCTCGTGATTGCGACCTCTTGTCTTCTCTTATAATTGATATTGGCCGCCTGGGGGGACGGGTCCTAATCCCGAATGACCCGGGCGGGCGCGTCTTCGGGAATAGTTGGTAATCCCAGTGGATACTTGGAGATCACCGACTTAGCGGACACTCAGAAGCCATAGGAGAGTAGTCTGCAGAGATATCTGCGGCTCCAGGAACCGAACCGATCAGAACGAATAGAGGAGTTTAGTTTAGCACTAGCACCAGCTTGCGTATTGGTACCTCGGCTAACTAATCGCCATGGATAAAATAGACGCCGGTACAAACCAACTGCAAGTTTCTACTTGGTAAACTACAGTTCCTAGTCCCCTGACCGAAACCCGCATAAACCGTCAATTCAGGTTTGAGGAACCTTTGTTAACGCTTAAACTACCCGAGTTTATCCATCTGGATCTAATCGGGAGGCAAGATCCTACGAGGCTAGAGATTAGAATTAGAATTAGAATTAGAATTAGAATTAGATTCGGTCCCAAGGGGAATCGCCGTGGTGGTAAATACGGTCCGTACTTTCCCCCAGAAAAAATGTAAAAAATTTTACGTTTCACACATATAGAGTAACGCGGATGTTCCGCGACGACATGTACCTACGTACCTACTCGTTGCTTCGGGTAAAAATAATGGGGCGGGGGTAGGATAACGGCTGGCGGTGAACCGCGAAGACTCTTTTCAAGAGCACGAAATGGTTACAAGTATATCCTTTTTCCGAGCTGATGTCTCGTTTCCGGTATAATACACGTATAGGTGTTCACGGAGGACAGAACTGGGCTTTGTGTTATGTCCCAGTGTTAAAACGGTGCACCTGACTGAAAGCGGATTTTAACTCGCCCAACACGGCTGGCTTCTACCCCGACGACGTGGGTACCTCTACTCCCGGTAGTTAACAAGAGATATATTACGCTAATGGCCGGCTTAAACCGAGTAGAAATTACATATGCTACTCGCTCGCCGCATACCCGTCACTTGCCTGGGACGCCATAAAGGACATATTTCAGAGAAAGACAAACACCGTCTTTCTCCGTCTATCCATTATCCTTCTCTTTCTCCCGGTACACGTGAGTGTACAATGTACATACATGGTACGTAGTACACGTATGTGCAGCCTGTACCCATACATCGATGGCTACTTTCGTAGCGATACGTGCATCACGGTTCGACGATCCTATCCTAAAAAGATTCGAAATTCGAAATTCGGAATTGAAATTTATCCTCTACGAAAAGGGAGTGTCGACGCGGGGAATTTAACCGATGAAATTTTAAATAAATTCCGTACACCTTTCGTCATCGACCGATAAGATATTCACGAGAAAGCATCGGCTATTTCGGAATCGGGAACATAACGCTATGGTCGTTTGATTGAGTCGACCGAGGCTGATTACGTATTTGAATTGAAAAATCGATTTTCTTCTTTCCGTTTTTTTTTTTTTCTTTTTCTTTTTTGCATGGGAGCATTTACGACTAGTACGCGACCGAGATGGCGAATGAGACGTCTACGCACAGGCTAGAACCCCCATAGCGTAAAAGCTGTGACGAAGTGCGATCTCCCCCTTTGCGGAGAGCCAGGATCTCAGGAGAAGCTGAGGTTCTCGCGGCTGGTTTTACTCGGAATGCCGCAAAGTTGGCTTAGGTTGGTTTAAGTTTAGAGTTTAGGCGGTCGCCTTCCATCCCTATACCTATACAGTATAAACCAGAGATAGAACCTTGGGCTAGGCAAGAACTGATCGTGAACAGAACACGCGGTTTAGATTCAAGTTGGGCTAGGTTAAGTTTCGCTCAAAATTTCCTCCCGGTTTTCAAAATCGCTTTCTTCAAATAATATTTCGTTTATACTCATAGAAGTATATATATAAATATACGCCTATATACGCCTGAACCAGGCAAGCTCGACTTTCCTACTTTCCGCTCTCCCAAGAGTCCCATTCACAAATCGATCCCAGGACGCGTTATTGCTGGCCCCACGTATCCCGAATGAGTGACGAGTTTATGAAACGCTAAAGAATTAACGCCGTTTTAATCATTCATCGAACGAATGAATTCTCCCCTGTATATATTCCTTGTTTTTCATCCCCAAAAATAAACCCGAACACACACAAATTGAATTCGATTTCTCCGCCATAAGAACGCTGCTGCATACAGGCACGCACAGCTTCTTCTTCTTCTTCTTCTTCTTCTTCTTTTTCCATTTCTTGTTTGGCTTATCTCTCGAATTCGGTCAATTAGCTTTTACCATGGGTCAGAGTTCAAAGGCGGA
Source organism: Tenthredo scrophulariae (assembly GCA_963978835.1). Taxonomy (NCBI): domain Eukaryota; kingdom Metazoa; phylum Arthropoda; class Insecta; order Hymenoptera; family Tenthredinidae; genus Tenthredo; species Tenthredo scrophulariae. Next base: position 34,453,747 of record OZ022227.1, read on the forward strand.
GATTTTTGTCGCATCTTTTTTTTCCTTCTCCGTCTCTCTTTGCTCTCCTATCCCCTCTCCGTGGCCCGTTCCCTCGGGTATATCGCCGCGTATAGCGCGAGGTATAAAGCGGGTGGTAGTGTGGTTCCTGAAATTATGTTTCTTCGAAAGCTTTTCAATCGTGAGCACAGCATCGATCAACATGAATATCAAAGTGTAGTATCTGGGAGGAGGAGCGCCACCATCCAGAATCCAGAATCCAGAATCCAGAATCCAGGATCCAGGACGGCGTTTAAATATTTGATGAAACATTTCCCCCGCAATATGCGGACCGCGGCGTCTAGCACCACTTCGCTACGGTAGGTCGCCACCGACAGACCGCTATTGCCTTGATACATGACCTCACATCTCTCTCCATATATTGATAGAACGGTCTGCATAATACATAATACCAGGGCTGTATTTATGGAGCGATTTAAAACTGGCCAATCATTTTTTCACGCCCGAAATAAATTCCGTACTTATACATCAAACCGGTGATAGAGATAAGGAAGCCGCGTAGTAACGGCAAAAAGTTTTCTCCTTAGATATGGATGAATTTACAAAAGCATTATTTCACGCGATTCTTCAAGCCACGTATATGTGGGCTTATCGAGGCATATGGGACTAGGGGTATAAAAAAGGAAAAAAAGGAAAAAAAAGGAAGAAAAAATATATATAAGAGGGAACAAACCCCCTGGCAAAGACACCCCAGATACGAGTGAATAAAGCTGATTTTTATGTTTCGTATATATTCGATACCGCGGCGAACGAGATGTGTCAGACGTGCCTCGTATGTGTCTCATATCATGCGAAGGAAGAAGAAGGGTGGTGCGTGTGAGGATACTTCTATCGACAAACTTCAGGGCCGTGTCCCAAATCCGTTTATCGCCAAAGAAGATACAAATAAATATATAAAAATGAGAATAAAAATGATCAATGATATTACATCGTATGAATTTCTCCTCGATTCTAACGAGCGACGTATGTGTGTACCTAGCTATAGATAATCTGCATTTATTCGAACATATTCTTCTTCCATGCCTCCTCGGATCCTGCACCTCTCTCGTTTCATATTTATTTCTAATATTCCGTAAAGATTTTCACCCCGAAAAAAAAAGGCGGAAAATACGGACCTGATGACTCCGTCTCGAGTCGTTGAGAGGGAAACCGTGTCCCGTGGAGCTCTCCGCGGGGCAGCCCACACGGCTCGTCATGATCTATCTGACATTTTCTCGACACATATATGTACATGTATATGTATACTATATGTACCCAGTGTATCTATACCAGATACATATATATGTGTATGCACAGTACGCGATAGGATATAAGTGTGTCAGGGCCGGCGGCGGCAGCGGCAGCGGTTTGGCATTTCATCAACCCCGTCGATTCTCATATGCGAATATATACCTATTCCTATACCGCTTGTATACCCAACCGTATAAAAGATCGATCAAATTCAATTCCTTTTCCGACGCCCGTCACTCGGCCCAATCCGTCGAACAAGTTTTCTTACTTTTATACCACTTTTTCATCTCAGTTTTGATGTCATTTTTTTTTTGTTTTTTCTCCTTCACCTCCATTCTGCTTTGAACATATGAAATCATTACGTTTTATAGAAAAAAGAAGGGGGGGAAAAAGAAAAAAGGTACATCCATCTGACCCTGCACGTGAAAGGACATCAAGACGTTGTATTACTTCCCTACAAATATCAGATGCTGAATTTAATACAATGGATCAGCGAGAATAAAGAGGAAGGATCTTTGAAATTCCGTCTTTTCGCAACGTCGTGTCGTTATTTCGTATATTAAAATACCTCCTATGTGTATATATATATATACACCAAAATTAGATAAAGAAAACGGGGGTTAGAAATAACCCGAGACCGCTTCCCTCAGCTCCGAATCTCAAAATACTTTCGAAAGACATTATCTCGAATCATAAGAGATAAGAGAAAAAAAAAAGGAACAAAAATTTCTCTCGATTAATTAAACCGCTTAGAATTTCGCCCGCACTCATACACCGATGTCAATTTAACCCTATACCTATATCTACCTCCTACCCATTTCCTGTCCACTTAAACCGGCAATATAACTCTCCTCTGTCTCTCTCTGTTTTTAGCTTTCTCTCTTTCTCTCTCATACTCGCGATCCCCATACACCGAGAGCTACAAGGATTTTGGTCATACGCAGCTTCACCCTTAAGGGTAGCGAGGCATTTGGGGTTCGCTAGTAAATGGGTCAGATTATTAATGACTGGTCAGCTGGATCTGCGCCTGCGGACTTTGGCAAGCGAGGCTTGCCCTCACACTCATTTCTCAAAATAATTTTCGGACGGTTTATGGGAACTTGACACCGCATATTTTCGATCTTAAGACTCCATGAATTCCATCAGGGTGGTCCTCGAATTGATCATTTCTGAATTTCAACGATTCCAAGGCGCTGAGGCAGTACTTAGAATCGAGATAGGAACCCGGGACTTTGAATGAATTTTTTTTTGTACCTACTTGGAGACCTTCTGGTCAATGAGAGCACCGAAATTCGAATATGAGCGAATCAAGGACCACCCTAATGTATAAATATTATATATGTGTGTGTGTGTGTGTGCCGAGGAGAGAAGAGAAGAGGTCGTCGGCACATAACAGCCTCCAAGTTCCTCAGCTCGTCGAGCACCTCGCCGGTCTGGACCCCCACAAGTGATTAATGATTATGAGAGAGGTACGTTATGCCCGCCCCCAGCTACCGCGACCACGACGACGGGCTACCCTCTACCTACGTCTTAATTGTATTAAGAAAAATGGGATTTTTATTACCACCGATGCCGATGGGGTCCAGCAGCAGCAGGAAAGAGTAAAATTTACTTCTCAGTTTGCAGTCCCTGATTTTTACGAATTCACGTGACATATGATTGTCTCTAGTTTTCACGTTTTCACAGGAAACAGGTAAAAATGTGAAAAATAATATCGAGGAGTAGGTAAACTCCGCATCCAGGTTATTCCGTATGGGAAATACTTGGAACATTGCGTGAGAACAGAGCGGCGTTATAGTATATACCGAAGTAGTATCACCGCCGAAGGTATAACCAAGCCACCGACCAACCCGGACGTCCGAAATGTCTCAAATGTCTTTTTTATTGTACGGAAATCGGTGATACGTGATCTGACGGCCGTCCCAGTCTCATGTCTACCATCCTCTGTCCCTCGTTGATTCTCACATTTGAATACATCATACAGGGTGTCTCACACCGTAATTATTATCACCGTATCTTTGCGTAAAAGGAGAAGAAACGCTCACGAGTAGATGTGGAGGAAGAAAAAAATGTGCGAAAATTAATGGACCACTTTGATCCAACGTTCGATCATACCCTTCGGAGTTCGCGACTCCCTCTCTCTCTTCTCTTCTCTTTCGCCGATGCGGATATGTTAAACTGTTTTAAACCGTCACAGTTTAGAGCCCGAGGGTATCCATCCATGTATGCATGGTACGTATCAAATACTTAATATTATTTATCGGTGTTTATGGCTGGAGGAGAACCGAAGCGACAAAGAAATCCCCGCTTGATAATGCTGCCCACGGAGAGACGGCCTAACGGTAGAAACCTCCGTCGGCGTGAGCAGCGCAGGACCATTGTGGCGTCACAATGCAAGGTTATTCATCTCGAATTCTTTCGATACGTAATTCCCTGCCACTGCAGTTGGTGAAAACCCCTATATTATGTATACGCGATTATTTCGGTCCCGGGAATTAGTGGAACGGTTTTTATAATCATTTCACCGCATTTTAACGATTTAAATTCGCTGCTTTATTCACCTAGATATACCTTCACGACGTCGGATCGCGCATGTGCGCGATGAGACGCACGGGGGTATGGGGGTCTAATTCAAGTCGTCTTCCTTTCGCTTGCAACTTATAATTCAAACTCGTCGAGTGGAACGAAAGAGGCGAAACTAACTCTGGCAACAATAATTATACACTCCCTTTCTCACATCCTATACCTCCTCCCGGGTAGGTATACCTTGCCGTTTCCATTCCCCTTCTGTCCCCTTAAATTTCGGTTTATTTATGCCCAGGCTAATATATTCAACGCCAGCTTTATCTGCTCCTAAGTTTAATCTTAAACAGCGAACGCTGGTGCTGTATCTAGAATCTGGCGCCCTGCAACGCTATACCTTATACCTACTCCGCAGAGTTTAAGGTTTCATGCTCCTCGAATCTATCCCCATCGTATTCTCGTTCTCTCGCTCCGGAACCTTCCCAAAAGTCAAACCAGGACCCCGTATAACTTCTTAATTAGAGTTGCGGTTCCAGAAAATCGGGGTGAAGACGTCACCGAACCGCCGAGGAGATATCTTTCCCTTCCTGTTTTATCATTCATACATTTATGGGAAGACTCCTCTTTCGGAGAATCGCGAATTGGTGATATCGTCGATTTTCGAAATTTCTATATTCACCTTCGCACATAGATCGCACCTACCTCTACGAGCTCGGCTCTACTTCCTCACCCACCCCCCTCACCCCTTGTTGTCTTTTCGGATTATTAACGCTCCTGTAATTAATACGATCAAATAACCAGTCCATTAACACGCCAACTGTGAATTTACAAGTCTCAGCGCGTGCTGTGTTTACGACTTTCCGTCGCCCCGAGACAAGCCAATGGCGTTTTCGTGCAGGTGATCAGATCCGCGTTCTCGCTACTGAAAGTTTACACCCAACCGACTGTTATTTATTTATTTATTTATTCATTCATTCATTCATTCACATGTCTACTTTACTCGCTCGATTCGTGTCTTCACCCACATATATGCAACTATATTGAAAATAATCGAAGTCTATATGAGGTTTAAAGAAAAAAGAAAGAAAACATTCTTCATAAAATCCCCCGTACGATATCGCGGTCCTCGAAGAACTGCACCAACGCGCATAGATGTACCTACGTCGAGGATATTGTAGGAGCTGGTCACCAGCCGCATAGCAAGTAACCAGGATGTCATTGTTTACCCGAGAAGCCATGTGCACTTGTACCTGTGTCTTTCTCCACGCTAAACCATCGCATGGTGAATCGAGAATTCCACCAAGCCAGTATAATGTACAAGTATCCTAGAATACCCCGACAGGTCAGAAAGGTTTTCTTATTGTCTAGGTGATTTTATTAGGAAAACAAAAATACGGTCATTAATAATTGTTTTCTCGCTATTTGGACTGTATTCTTCGATGTATATCCTCGGCAAAAATTTCCCATGATTATCACAGCATCGGAACCGAGTGAGAAGAAATGAGTCTGTAAAGAAATAGAAAAAAGGGATCGATCGTTCGGAATAACTTTTTTTAAACTGCAGCAGGAGTTGCAAAAATGAAAACCTATAGCTCGAAGGAACGATTCAGGATTCTTTGCGGACACTGGCCGGTCGAATCCTTGAAGAGGTGATGCACGACGGATCGTGAGAGGATTTATTCGAGTGTCCTGTTCAGGGGGGCAATCCATTTCTTTGATAACGTATGCAGTGCTATGGAAATATAAAACTGGCTATGCGTCAGAGTTGGTAATGCGGCAAAAGAAGTAGAGAGAAAAAAAAAAAAAAAAAAAAATGAAATGAAATGAAATGAAGTGAAAAAGGAAACTAAAAAGCGAATGAAATGATAAAGGGGAAGAAGAACCTCATCCTATTTTATACCTTCTCTCTCCCAGATATTCACTCTCCTGTTTTTCTCCTCATACTCGTACACCTACTTTGATCGATAAAGTAAAAAAGAAAAAAAAAAAAAGAAAGAAAATTTTCACCAAAATCCTACGGAATGAAAAATGTCTACTTTCCGTGGTAAACAAGGCATCAAACTTTTCCCCAAAAAGCATCAATAAGGCTCAAGCCAAAGGCCAGATATCGAGGCACAATGCAGTGGCGCTCAGTCGAAAAGTGTCAAGTTTTTTTTATTTTTTTCGAATTTGTGAAAAAATGAAGTAAAAATGAGGATATAAAAAAAACAAACAAACAAATTCAAGAAACTTTTAGACCCGATGTCCGAACCTATGTGTGATCGAAACTTCCCATGTCTTATATTCGGATGGTCGAGTTTCGGGGGTATAAATTTAATACCGAAGAATATGAGTTTTATTTATCTATCTTTATTTTTAGGCATTTTTTATTTTTTTTTTCAAAAGAAGTAAGCAAATGGAAAGAAAAATATGAAACGTGGGGCGCCCCTGCCCCGAAGTCTTCTTGGTCTCGATTGTCGTATCGCCTAGCGTTGTTTGTATTTATAGACCGTCGCGCGATACAAATCTTTGAGTACAGAAGACATACGTGGTTTAGGTGGAGTTCAAGAAAGATCGTGACGGCGAGGAGTCGTCGCGGGGGAGGAGTAGCCGAAGATATAGACATGAGAAATATCGGATTCTGGGTATATACGCCTGAACGTGAACCTGTCAGGAATATCAATTGGCGCGCGGTATACCCGCTCGCATTCGTCCATTCGTTCGTTCGTTCGTTTCTCCTCATAGCAAACTCAGTCAGTCAGATATCTAGAGACCGAGGAAAGTGCGTCAGATCAAACGGGAGTCGAAACGGACGGCCAACTCACTTGCAGCTATCCATATACCTCTTCTTTCGGTAAAACATGGCTTAACGTATGAACACCTAGGTAGGTATAATCCCAAACCTGGTAAAAACACCGGGTTTACTCCACATAGTAGAAATCGTTCGAATTCTGAGGCGTAACTCTTCCGCGGTTTAAAAACCCCGATTGCATAAAATCTCCACCCTATTTCTTCGTGAGCAAAGAAAAAAAAAAAAACGGGAATAAGTCAAGTCTAGCTCGGTTTTTTTTTTTTTTTTTTTCATCCCTTAGGGAAAGACGTGACCCCATAAATGAAATAAAATGATATTTGGTCGATGGAATACCCATATAGAGGGAAAAAGTAGCGAAATAAGAAAGAGAATAAGAAATAAGAAGAAAGTTGCAGGCAGAAAAGCGCGTTACTCTAGGGTCAACGGGCACCGGGGCACAGCCGCGTGCCTCAAACACTCCATCACGTTGCTAGCTCGCCGTACGTCCGTCCGTCCTGGTGATTCCGTTGGAGAGCTGGCCATATGTCACCCACTCCAACATAGCCGACTCCTTCCTCCTTCCTCCTTCCTCCTTCCTCCTTCCTCCTTCCTGGTTCTTCCTTCCTCCTCGCACAGTCCTCCTTTCTCCCTTTTCCCTTGGTTGTCCACCCGCACAACCCTTGGCCAAGCCGTGGTGAGGCACGCACAGCCACGTAGTTTCGACTTGGTCTGACCCTCTATTGATATTATAACCCATATATGACCGTATCATAACGTCATAACGTGGAGTGACCCCAGGCAGGGTAGGTATCCCCGCAGTTATATCCTTTAGACGGACCATTGGTCAGATTTGAAAATACGTAGTAGTTTGTGAATAAGGACATTATCCCTGATCGGGATCAGCCGACTTTTTCTTTTCTCTTCATTCATTTCCGTCTAAATACGCGGTGTAAATTTTTATAAATACTAGTTATCTCCTCCCTGAGCAACGGGGATAAAGAAATCCCGTCATATCGCTGCCAGGGAATCTATTATTCTTCTTTATCTTAGAGCTAGAGTATGCGGCTATAAAAGAATGGAATGACTTATATATCAAGATTGGAGACATTCATCTCGCTTTTGCAGTGGTTTTTTTTTTTTTTTTTTTTTCCGGAGATTTATGTACACAGGAATATCAGAATGTTTGGACGGTAGGGATCCGGCTAGCTTTTATCAATTCAATACGACCGCGGTCATATCTTACCTACTTTTATATAATAAAGAGAAATTGGCGAAATACCCCGTCCTTCCGCACTTGCGGTGATACCGGACGTTGGGTTTTGTTGAAAAGTCGGTATAACCCGCTCCCCGACATGCGGCTATAACAGATAAATTACCAACCTGCGTTAAGTGTCGACGAATTAACAATTCGATCTAATGCAAAACCCTTGTAACTCACGAGTGTACCTACTACATCGAACTATTCTTCGCTTCTTGACCTCTTTCCATAAGCAGAAACCCTGTCACCGGATTTAAGGATCAAGAATTACTTACTTACGGCGTAGTAAATGTCGTTCGCAACTTACCTGAAAACGACAATTTCACTGAGAAGAAAAGAAAGAAAAAAGAGAATAAAACGTAAGAAAGAACCGTACAATTATCTCGTACATGTCGATGTAAAATAAGTTCGTTAAGTGAATAGCTGTGTAATTTTCTACGCTAGCTTTTATATACCTATACGTTTATAAGTATACATCGCAGGTGTTTGAACCATAAATGAAAATTGAACTAGAGGAAGATTTTTTGTCGTCGAATCGAATGAGAAATATAAAGGAAATAGAACGAAATAATGAATTGAAATTTACGTCGGTGACTCAGGAATAATTAATTAATTTACACGGTGCGGGTGGGTCAAAACTATACTCGGCTATAACTCAGGCTCATATCCCTATCTCGCGCGCATAACATATACCGAGTAGTATGAGTTTCTTATAGACGATACCTTAGTCCTGTATAACACCTGCCTGCAGGACTGACGCTAACTGGATAATGCAAACGTAAGTGTACATATTTATCTTTCCTGACCAAAACTATACATTGTTATTACCGTTTCTAATCGAGACCCATCTCAATGGAAAAAAAATTAGGGTGCTTCGTTTTTGACGAACATTTTTTTCTCCCCCGCTCCATCGGCGAAATATTTTTGTACGTAATCGAAAAGAAATTCCCTCAAAATTTGAGCCCTTGATTCCAATTCTAACAGTTTTTCAATTTCTCATTCAAAAAGCAGGGAAATCTAACGATCTTTTTTTTTCAATTATCTAATGCTCAGCTGAATTTTATGACGTCTTATTATAATGAAGATTAGCATGTGGGGAATTGGTTATTCTTCAAAAGTGCCCAGTGCGATCTCAGTGTAGCTCGAGTTGTTTCGCTTAGATTTCTAAATATTTATGATATTTAGAAATATTCAAGTCCCTCTATCTTCTGAACTATGAGTTCTAGGCGACGAAACAATGGGACCTTTTTTGTAGGGAATTAAATTTCCTGTAAATTTGTCTAATACATATTTTTTGTAGCTTCAACCGTTTTCCAGATACAACAATATTTCGTCAATGGAGGTAAATGAGAAGAAAAAAATGTTCTTCGAAAACGAAGCACCCTAATGTATATACTTATAACATATAGAACCTGCGGGTGTAAAGAAAAGATATTCAGTTAAAAATTAGCACCGTGTGCAGGTGGTTTTTTGAAACGGAGGTCACGACAGGCGCCCCCGGGGGTTGGTAAATGAGATCTTGAGAGGATGCAGACCGTTCGAAAGGTCAGTAAGTCCGAGCAGCAGTATAACGCGTCAGGTGCAGGAATAAGAATAAAAACAGGAACGAGAACAAGAACAAGAATAAGAATTGGAGGTAGAGGTAGAGGTACGCGATGGTTTTAAATTTTATCGTGGGTGGCGAAGGGAAAAGGCAGCCTGGACGCTCGGGCCTGAGGGGCCAGCTGAATCTTACCTAAAGCTATTAATTGTCCAGTTCCACGGTTCAGAATCGCGCGATGAGCGAGCGAGCTTAAACACGAAATACCGCACCACTCGGGCTATCGTTTATCCATCTGTTGCTGCACGCGCCTTTATACTTACATATGCATGTATATCCGAAGAGGCACGTAACGATCCTTCAAATCTCTGGATCTAGTTTCTTCTAATTTTTTTTTCCAAATTCTTTTGCCAAAAAACCTCGATCAAGTTCGTACTTTCCTCGTGATTTTAGCCGTCTTAAAACGCTGCTAGTATTCTCATCGAGGCGAGATTCTGCGGGGCTAAAGGATTTCCGTAATTGCTAGGATAGAAGATCGGATAATTGCGAGGTTTATGTAATCACTATAATCTCCTCCTCCTCCTTCTTCTTCTTCTTCTTTTTTTTTTTTTTATCGTATATTTAGCTGCCGTTGTCCAGCTCAGCTGACCACGCGAATCACGAATCTGTTTGGTACCTAATTGCGAGGAGCGTTTTCTGACCTACACCTACACCTACACCTATCTGGGTATATAAAACCGTCGTGTTTTATCTGTATAATAAATAAGAAAATAATCTGTTACATCCGTTGACAATCATCAATACAGGTGCTATACGATATTCATTTAATGACCAATAATATAAATTGATACGATTATTTTAAAAAGATTTTTTTTTTTCTTTTCTTCTAATTACTCGTTCCTTTTACAGTCGATGTATAATTCTACGCGTAGGCGCGAAATGAATTTTTGTCTATAAATGTGAATAACGTAAAAGAATTAAACGCTTCTTTTCTCTCTCTCTCTCTCTCTCTCTTTTTTTTCCTTTATACGTGAAAGTGAAATTCCGGCCTGTTATAATATTCGAGATTACGCGATGTAATAAGAAAGCGAATTTGCATAAGGAGCATTGTAAGGAGGACGTACGCCTCGGGGAGTCTCGTATATATCTAGTTGGCGGTTGATTCTTCAGAGCCGAGGGTCTTTAACGTATAGTGTAATAATACCTGTACGTGTGCAGATGTGCTCAGTAAGCGAGTGAGTTTCTAAGGACGGCGAATGGAATGGAATGGAATGAAATGGAAATTATTCATTTCACACCGGGCCCAACACCTTTTAACGCATTAAACAGAAATAATGTTGGCTTACATACATTAGCATAGTCTTACTAAATAATATATCACTCGTTCGTTCCACGGGGCTGAAACTCTGAAACTCAGGTTTAACACGGACGGACGCTATACCGCAACCTGAGGTGTAGAATCGTACCCAGAACCATGGTGGGTTCAAGATAAGTTACTTCCTGCGCTTTGGTCGCCTCCTGCAGAACCTCACTCTAGGTATCAACTTTCTGTTGGAAAATTTCTCAAAATACTCATATCTTCATATATTGTTTTTTCTTTTTTTTTTTTCTTTTCTCTTCAAATTGATCATCTCCTTTGCTCACTCATTCGCCCACGTACGCCCACCTTACACCGCACCTGTCTTTTCGGCTTCCGAAGGTACGCGGTGCAGGTAGGGAGGCGGGAGCAGCTGACGGCTGCTTTTCCCTTTCGGAAAAATTTACGAGCTTTAACCGTAAGGACGTCCATGGGTATACGGGGGCGAATTACGATTTATCAAAGTGGGGTACATCCGATCGGTCGCGTTATGGTTTCTACGTGATTTTTTTTCTCTCTTTATTTTCCTCCCATTTCACACCGGGAAAATCATCTTCCTTTAGTTTTCCTCTCGGAGGGTCGCGACGAATTCTATACAACTTTACATATACGCAACAATTCTGTGTGTTATACTACTCGACACCACCACCATAAGGTATAAAGGTATATAAGAAACAATTACTGAGAAACTTTACATGCTAGTAGCGGAAGTTAAAACCATGGGTGGTGTCGACGATAAGATCGAATAATCCTGCGTTCTAGGTATTATGGTACCCAACTACTATACGGACCTAACGTACGTCTGCAGGGCCCTAAGGATTCGCACCCGGTTTTAACACACTAACGTTTTTCCACATATGTATATACATATTCATATATATGCCTTGGCAAATCGTTTCCGTCCGTATACAGCGGTGTCACAATAATTTAGTGAAAGTTTGCAATTAATAGAGAGAATCCATTCTCTGCAGGGTTTTGAATTCCCGTCAATTTTAACTTGGTAACTTTATAATTTCAGAATTTTTATTCAATTTTAGTTTTACTTTTTTCTTTCGGCACTGCAGAGCGATTCGCGACAACGTAGAATTAGGACAGGGCTCTCCTTATTCTAGCCAGCCGCGATCAGTCTGCAGCGAGATATTTCTCTTGATGAGAAAAAGACGCTTCCTTTATACTTATAATAATATACCACGTGGGTTGACAGGTCGCTATTATTGTAATATTAGATTTCGAGGTATAGAAGCCAGCCAGCCAGCCAGCAAAGTCGTTAGTTATACTCGATGCGGGTAATCGGTATTCATAACCCGTGTTTATATCAATTTACTTCTCGGCTGTGATCATAGTTTATAATATGAGAAAAAAAAAAAGAAAAAAAAAATTACCTCCTAAATATTCGCCTGAGATTCCCATGGCATTTAAAAATATTCCAAAAATGAAAGTAAAAGAAAAAAAGGATAAGACGCTTCTCAAGTCTCTATATTATTTTCTTTGACGCTGCAGCTTGAACTTTATTGTAAAAAAATTACCATTTCGTTACTTTTTTCATTGATTTAAAGATCCGATGATTTTATAGGTGAGAAGTAATCACCTCGAAGAGTAGTTGGTGCAGGAGAGACCCCGGCAGAGGTATACGCTCTAGATACGTTACGCTACACCTAGACTACGGAGTAACTTTGCTTATTATACATTCAAGCCACGATAAACGTGATTACGAGCTTAGGCGAGCATTGCAGTGGATAGCAAGGGGTAGATATCGCCCCACGTTATAAATGTTCGCATTATACCGCATGTCCCTCGTCTAAACTTTCGACAAAAGAGATAGGCGGCCTACACCTTCGTACGTTAGTATACCTATACCTATATACCTTTCGTACTACAAATCTAGACGGGGTGTAAGTTCCGAGTTTTCTAGCTCACCTGAGTTTATCCCCTTATTTTCTTTCATCTTTTATATATTTTGGGTAAAAAATGTATATCGAAAATAAGGAATTAAAAATGGTGTTTAAATTTACCTCATATCTCTGTTAATAGTTAAATACGAAGTTAATAACGAAATGTTTATTTAAAAACGGGCGAGTTAACGAATGACTAATACACCCGGCCATTCATCTCTCGATGATCCGCTATGTTTATTAATTGTCATAACATACGGATGCAGGAGCTACGCGGTTACCCCCTTCACTAGCTAGAGATGAATGCCTTTTACACAAATCAAATGGTAAGTTACACGCATAGATGTATAAGTGTATATATGTATATATATATATATTGAGGGCGTTTATTCCCCTCATACATAACACACGGTTGGTTATATTTCTATTAATAAAACAAATAAGATATAGGTATTCCATGAAATATACGCTTGCATACGGTTTGTATCACTTTTATACCTACATATACTACACCCGATATCTTACCCTTCGCGGTTCATTAAAACCATCATCACTTATTTCCGAAAATAATTACAATCCACCAGAAGCCGAAGTGTCTGCTTTTCTTTTTTTTTTTTCTTCTATTTCAAAAATACGATCTAAAATGAAAATACGCACGCGTTGAATACTCGCGAGTAAAGTATATATATATATATCATTTTTTAAAGATTTGACCGCAAAAACAAAATGAAATTTTTTTTTTTTTTTTTTTTTTTTTTCCTTCATCAATTTTTGACCGGGTTTCCTCTATACCTCGTCTCGATCTTCCCTATATATCAGAAGCTCGCGAAACATACAGTGTCTACATTTGTGGTGGGTGTGGGGGAGGCAGAGGAAGAGAAAGAGATGAAAAGAGAGAGAGAGAGAGAGAGAGGCGAGGCTGTATAAACATTTCAAATTAGTATTCAGACGCGCAGCTGTTGACTTCTTGGTGGGTGCTTGCTTTCGAAGGCTTCTGAGGCTTCGGTTAATTGTGAGGCAGATGCCCTCCACCTCCACCTCCACCTCAACCTCAACCTCTACCTCCACCTCCACCTAGCACCGACTCTTCAGCGAGGACGACCCTCGGACCAGAGTTAGGTTATAGAACCAACTCTGTATAGACATATATACCGAGTTTATCCACGTATGGTTTCTTCTGTAATATATCTGCGAACTCCCTTAGGTCCTGGTGCACGATGAAGCATCGTGTTACAGATATCACACGATGATGACTGGGTCGAAACAGAGAAATATAAAAAAACAGGGAAAGAGTCTTTCACCCCCTTGGCGGAGAAAATACAAAAAAAATAAAAACAAAAAAGGAACACGAAAAAGTCAAAGGAGCTTTATGGATTCTGATCCTCTTCCGTCGAAAAAGTATCTTATCTTATCTTCTCTGCTCTGCTCTTCGCTCCTCTTCTTTAGAACCGAGTGACGTTTAGGTGAAATTTTTTGACAGTGTAACATCGGGGGAGTTTCTAAGGACCCGTCGCTCAGACGGTGGAAAGTTATATGGCTATATTCCCGGCGGAGGGGTGCCAGGACCTCGCCTTTATAGACCTGGATTCATTCACACTGTTATACACGCTACCATGTACGAGAAACGTGAAGGTTGAGGATCAGCAGTTGGCCTCGTCCTCGTCCCTGACGCGCCTGGCTAGTCCTATATAATAATTTGCATACTGATTTCACGGCTGTCGCCAAAAAATTCCCCCCAACAAATAAAACACGGGGACAAAATATTTATGAAGATGTAACCATTATTTTGATAAGCGTCACACAAGCCAAACTGTACTCAGGATTTGGGGTGGCTGGGAGGGAGGGAGGGAGGGAGGGAGGGGACCCACGTCGTTTGACGACTAGTGCAGGGAATCTGGCCGACGTGACGCCGTGTATCCCTCGAGGGATAAAATAAGATCCTTACACCGTTCTCCAATATCAATATTGCGGGGCTAGATGGAGGCAAAATTTTCGGAAGGGATGAAAGGGCGAAGGGTGAAGGGTGAACGGTGGAGGGAGGGCAGGTCAAGCTTTCTAGCCGATCGAAATGACGTGCAGTTTTAATAAATTTAAAGCGGCTTAATCGCTTATGCATGCAGGATGAGAGAGAGTAGGATTTGTCCCGGTAAGCTGAGAGTGTCCACACGTGCACGTTCAACTACGAATCTACAATACCCCAAACCCGATTCTCTCTCTATTCGACACCCTGCAAAACTGCGCCATATACCTACTCTACACCCGCTTGCAAAGTGCAGCCTTATACTTACACCCCCCCGTAGCCATTTCGTTCCATTCTCCTATATGTGTGTATGGCCGCATATGTATGCTACTGTGAAGCAAGGTGGATCTTAATCCCCCGTTTCGAAATTAATCGTAGATATTTTATATTCCCATTAAAGTTTGTTGGATTTTCATTTTATCCTATACCATGCCTATATATGTATTAGGGTGCTTCGTTTGGGACGAACATTTTTCTTCCTTTCCACTCCATTGACGAAATCTTGTTGTATCTGGAAAACGGTTGAAGCTACAAGAAATATGTATAAGACAAATTTACAGGAAATTTAATTCCCTACAAAAAAGGTCCCATGGTTTCATCGCCTAGAACTCATAGTTCAGAAGATAGAGGGACTTGAATATTTCTAAATATTATAAATATTTAGAAATCTAGGCGAAACAACTGGAGCTACACTGAGATCGCACTGGGCACTTTTGAAGAATAACCAATTCCCCACATGCTAATCTTCATTATAATAAGACGTCATAAAATTCAGCTGAGCATTAGATAATTGAAAAAAACAGATCGTTAGATTTCCCTGCTTTTTGAATGGGAAATTGAAAAACTGTTAGAATTGGAATCAAGGGCTCAAATTTTGAGGGAATTTCTTTCCGAGTACGTAAAAAAATGTTTCGTCGATGAAGCGGGGGAAAAAAAATGTTCG
Organism: Tenthredo scrophulariae; assembly: GCA_963978835.1. Lineage (NCBI taxonomy): Eukaryota > Metazoa > Arthropoda > Insecta > Hymenoptera > Tenthredinidae > Tenthredo > Tenthredo scrophulariae. The sequence continues at coordinate 34,469,319 of OZ022227.1, forward strand.
TCAAAAACGAAGCACCCCAATGTGTATAATGTATATATATGTATATCGAATTAACCATGAAATTTATGGAGGCCGTAATATCTATAAAGCGTTGGAAACGGTGCTCGTAAAATAAGTTTACGCTACAGCTAAGGTATTGATAAACTGGGTAAGACCCTTGTAAGTATAAGAAGAGACATTTCCTCTCGACTCTATCGTCGATTTTCATTTTATCAATGTATGGTATACTATATAGCCCGAAGAAAAGCTCCTACGATCGTACGTGTGCCAGAGAATCCTGTCCACTATATATATAGTATATCTACGTGTCGTCCAAGCGTATCGATCGAAAAAACACACATCCCTGATTTCTCTAGTGTTTTTTTTTCTTTTCTTTCTCTTCTTCTTCTTCTTATTCTCTTATCTTTTTTTTTTTTCTTTTTTCTTTCATACCCATACCGTAGATTTTTATCGACGAGATGAAAAGGCTATCAAAGCTTTTCGTTATATCAAAGACCCCCCCCCCCCCCCCCCCCCCGGTACCCTTTGGAACGCTCTGATAAATTCTCCTATAAATTTGGCCAAAAAGGTTCCCTTCGACCTGCGCTACGTTAAAACGGAAAACTCAATCGCGTTTACGTTATAAGTATACATGGTAACAATATCTTTTTCGGCTTAATTATTATTCTAAACAATAATTTTTAAATCATTATAAATTATTAGAAAACATATATGAACGGATTACAATATTGGTGGATAAAAATGAAAAATAAAAAATACCGTGTGAATAGAGTATATAAGAAAAATAAAGAAATAGAAAAAAAAAAAAAAAAAAAAATACAAAAAACGATAAATTGCAAGGTGTATTACGCGTAAAGATCAACGGGGTTTCGTTTCCTGCCTTCAAGTTTTGTTTCGTATTTTTTTTTCCTCTTTTTTTTTCTTTTTTTTCTTTTTTTTTTTCTTATATTAAAATAGGCAATTAGGTATGTTAATCTTACTCGTTGTGTAAATAAAATGAGTTTAGGTAACTCTCATTTATATATATGCATATAGTTACCTACGACTCTGACGTATACATATATACACATAAACCGTAAGTTATAGTCTTGTAAAAATGAATTTATCCGCGTTAGATCTCGCCCATTGTTCTTACCGTTCTTCTTATTCTTATTTTCATTTTTATTCTTATTCTTATTCTTATTCTTATTCTTATTCTCATCCAATACTATCTCACACCTATACTCGTTTTTACTCTCTATACATAAAAGATTTAGAAAACAAAGAGTTGGTTGTTCCTTCTTAAGAGATACCTTACCGATTGTTGTACACCCTCGCAAACTACGAACCTCCCCCGCCTCCCCACTCCCGCAACTTCAACATCTATATAATATTATCACACGTACATGTCCACATATATATCCTCTCCTATCCTATCCCATCCTATCCCATGGTATGGTATGGTATATGGATTCGAGTGTGGTCGCACCACGGTCTAGTTTACAAGTATAATGAGTCTTGCGCGCCGCATAGCATTACGTTCGTTGCTTGCTCTGGATTTAGATTAACTGTTTACATGAACGGCAGCAAACACCGGATCCACAGCCGATTTCTGCTCGTATCATAGCAACGTGTATTACGAGTAGAGAACCGCAATGCGAACGCTTTTAGGCTATCGTGCGGTTTCCAGTTGCCACACTATATCATCACAAAACGCGAATCTGCGGATATCGGGTTCTGCGAAATTTCGAGGAGAAAATAAAAATTCGTTTTCTTTCCCTAAAAATTTTTCTTTCAAAATTTTATTCAATCCTCTCTCTTTCTCTCTCTCTCTCTCTCTATCTCTATACGAGTCACCGTCTGTTCGTACTGTGCATAATTTGGGCCCGATTATACTGGACACATAATCGTGAAATTTATGGCTTACATCCGCGGGCCGGGTGTGTGGAAGAGAGGGAAAAGTCGTCTCGGGGTCAAAGGAGGTCCCTAATATTGTCTTTATATGGTAAACATGGATGAAATAAAACTGCGGCGTGAATAGCTATGCTGCAATACTCTGACGTGGCTTATCAAATTTATATACAAACTGGAATTGTATTATATCTTATTCAACACGGGCGTCCGGTAGAAGTAGTCATATATTATATGGGATTATACATCATAGGATATAATCGTCGAAATAATTTAATATAAAGTTTCGACTAACTAGATAATCGTATAATCGTATAATCGTATATATACCCAGACGTATATAAAATAATGTATTATGTATTATGTGTAAGTGTAAAATAGAAGTTAGGTGACGTGAGATAGGGGGCCGTCGATATTCGTTCTCTCTTTTTTATTTTCTTTTTTTTTTTCTCATTTTATACGAATCCTACTATTCGAGAGAAATTTACATTACATATACCTACCGATGCCCACTAATTCAACACAACGCATATGGTGTCAATCGCCCGCATATTGAATGAATAAGGGATGTTACGTTATGGCTAAACACGTTATACTCTAAAACGATGTATATGGGGGTTTACCAATATTATTAAATTCGGAGAGTCGCAATTTACGATTATATACACTCTTCGATTCGATAACCAAAATTTATCACTTCTCTCTTATTCTTATTCTTATTCTTATTATTCTTGTTCTTAAGTTTCGTCGGTGAATCCGTCGCCTTGGCACGCGGTGAGCGTACATACATGACTCAATTATTCAATAGCGTTTGAATAAGTTGGCAAAACCGAAAACGCATACATACGAATAAATATATTTATATATATATATATGTGTATATAATATGCATTATTTATACCGATTCGCTGTTTTATTATACTATACAATAAATAAATCTCCAAGCAAGAACCCGCCGAGAGTATTTTCATGATCGGTAAAAGGTCGAAATTTTAATTCAACATCCTTGTAAACCCAAAAAAAAAAAGAAAAGAAAAAGATGTATTACAGATTGACTATTTCCCGTCCGTATAAAATTATCTTTCCCTAATTCTTCGCGTACCGACCAGCTGTTAACGGTCACATTTATTACGACCATCGGTCTAAGGCATATACCTATAGAACCGAATTTACAGTACCATACATATACATATATTTTACAGATGACAGAATATTCGTTCGTCGCCCGCGCAAACCCCATCTATTACCTTACCTATCGCCATTATATTAGTATTCAAAAAGTCACATATGGTCGATATAGAAGCTAGGGAACTGAACTATTCTATACTTTATTTCCGCGTTGCATTATAGTACCTACATATAGTAAATGTGTAGATTTGTAAATAAAATTCGACAAAATCGATTGAAAAAAGAAAAAAGAAAAAAAAAAAAGATAAAATTAAGGAAGAAAACTGGTGAAATGAATTTTTATTTCCTTATTTTTTTTTTTTTCTTTGTCTTACTTCGATAAGAAAATTTTCGCGTATTATATTTTGACACTGTTTTCATATACGCGGAGGGGGATGTAGTATATATGGTATAGGTAGATGTATAGGTACTGAGGTGGGGACATGTCATGGCAATCGCGCAGTCGCATAGCCGGCGCGTGAGTCGTTTCCTCAGAAATAACAAACATTGAAATTTGTATAGAATTAGCTCCTCGGCCCACGTGTCACCTCGATAAATCTTTTCGAACAGAAGTCCCGGTGTGTGCCTCTGCCTTACTTCCACACGGGTCTCCGGGGGCGGATCCCCGTCCCTGTCATAACACGCGCTCAACGCCACGTGCGACGCTTTCTGACCCCCCCTTTGAAACCCCCTAATTTTACCTAATTTCTTTTTTTTCTTATCTTTCTTCCATACGAACGACGTCGGTACGCACATGTCACACTTTCTTATTCTTATATCAACGATTACTCACGTAGGTAGATCAACTTTTATTTTTCTTGTTTTTTTTTTTCCGAACGGTCACTGCAGCGTATAGAATACGATGACGAACCTACCGAAACTATCTTAAACCGTATCGAAACGTTTCTCTGACCAGATACCACACGACGGGGTCATAGGTCGTGCGGCCTAAGGAGAAAGCTAACGTTTGCCGTCGTCGTATACCTTATACCTTCCGTCACAGATCAATACCTTCCTTAAGCTCGAGTGGCGAATTTTGGCAAACGTTATTATACCCCTGAATGAAATAAACGCGTAATGATTTATGAGCGTTAAAAAATATGAGATAGATACGAATGGAATTACATCCGAATTGATTATATATTATAGAGGTTCGTATCGATATTCGGTGAAACCGTTCTGGTCCTCCTCCTCCTCCTCCTCCTCCTCCTCCTCCCCTATATTTAGCTCTTTGAAACTGTCGTAGAATTGAATTTAAGGGAGTGAGTATTTCATCCCTCGCAAAACAGCGAGCGTAACCCTGCAGAATCGAGGAATAGTAGTCGTCGTCGTTACACTCATAATTGAATCCAATCTTCCATAAAATGGGGAGCGTTGATATTTTAGAATTAAATAAAGGAAAATCATTAAGACGAGAGGAGAAGCTACCCCGATTTACGTGCACCAATGATGCGCGGGAGAGGTACGGGATTTATAAGGTCTATAAGGCGGAAGTGGGAAGTGGGAAGTGGGAAGTGGATTGGGGTATGAGATAAGAGAAGGCGAGGAGAATAACGAAAGCGGGGCATAATGGTCGCCTATAATCTTGTCGCCCGAATTAATTCGCAAATATTTCAATTTCAAGACATAAAAGGATGTAAATTACATTTTTGGTTGAACGCCTCGGCCTCTCATCGTTGCCCTGGGGAGTCCTGCCCGCCTCCCACCCTCGCTTTGCGCTTCCTTCATTCGGTACCTCGGTGTAACGATTTTCACCAACTTATATATCCGGCCACCTATAGGTACGCGCACACATATGTGAAGCTGAAATCTCCCCGTTAAGAAGACCGGACCTTCATGCATGGTCCCCGCGACTAACGGATAATCGCTTTATTAACCAAATAAAATTGACGATCGAGGGAGGATCATCCTCTCCTCTCCGAACCTTGTCGCTTTCAGGATTCGAAAACCCCCGGCATTCACGCGAGTTCACTTCATCTAAATACGTATCTAAGTATCCCACATGTAAGTGTATGTATACACATATGCGGCGCAGAGGAGATTTACCAATTCCCATCACTGGCTGGCCGACACCCTATCCTGTACCCAGCTCTTCCATTCTCAGACCTTTGCAAACTAAAATCAATGCTATTTACACAGATGTCCTGAGACTCGCACTTGTCCCTTGCCGATGGTGTGGCTGGACATAGTGAGATGTGTAATGCAGCTCGATTGAAATACGCACGTTTCATAAAAAGTATAATTTGATATGATTTCGATTTTATCTATGGGTATAGCTTGCATCACCCTGCTCCGAATGTCAAACATATATACATGTATGATCCAGACGACCCTTAGGCTTGGGTTATAAGTGTGTCTCTTGGAAGTTAACCGCGCTTATAAACCCCGGTTCTAGTCTCGGCTGTAGTTGTCAGGGTATTAGGCACCGTGTAAGTTTAGAGACGGTTAGGTACACGCAGGTTCCGACTCCGTGATCCTGGGGTTCGTCAAACGACGCCAAACACGACATGACACGGTGGCTTTCTCCTATGGAATCAGATATACGAGTCTAGGGCTTGGCTAGGCGACCTTATTAATTACCGATGACGGGTGTTTCCTTGCAGTTGGTTCATGCCGTCTGCTCGCAGCCCTCGTAAAGAGGTTTCGGAAAAGAGATGGTATAGCCCGCGGGTACCGGCGCCTAAACATCGCGCGGGGGCGCCGCGGCGACTATTTATACCCTCCTTAAACTCTATGGGTAAAAACTTAATACATTATATTCATCTCGTGGTACCGTATGCCTCACTCATCCGCATAAAACCGCCGCGATACTCCGGTAGGAAGAGAGAAAGGGAAAGAAAAAAAAACCGAAAAAAAGAAATATGTAAAAAGTCGGAGACAGACTACTCCTCGGCTTCTATTCTGCCCCGAGAAATTGAGAGAAATGAACAAATATACGTCTATAAATTGATGCTTGAAGAAAAATTTATTAGTTTTAATAAAACTGAATATGCAAGCTATTCGAACGAGTATATTCATCCTACGACGTAGCATCCCGTGGGTTAAAGCCAAGATTTGGACGGGGACAACGGGCCATTAGTAAGATTGCTAGTGGCACTTCCTAACCTCGTGCAGTTTCTGTACTATGTACGAAATCGGGATCGGGATCGGGAACTGGGGTATAGGAGAGGGTCTTCGAAGAAGGCACCCATACCGCTTTCGAAAAGGGCATATCGAGAAACTATTTGATCTATTTCATACACTATAGAAATTGGATTAAACTCACCGTGAATAAGGGAGGGGAATAATCAGTAAAGATGCGGCGGAGTTTTATTCTTCTTCTTCTTCTTCTTCATCTTCTTCTTCTCATGCTTCGGCTTCTGCCTCTGCTTTTTTCCCGTCAAAATATAAAAGGGGAAAGAACCGCACAGCACTGACCGTGAGATAGAAGTTTCTTTTTTCGAGGATCGGAGACCACACGGTTGAATTACAACCGGAAGTAGGAATTGCCAGTAGGTAACAAGAGACCCTCATAACTCGGACACACATTATGTAACTTTATATACATGTATACGTCGGGTGACCGTTCATCCGTTATCCTTCGACGATCGATAACAGAATGTGTTCACCTTAACTGTGACTCGCCTGATTGTCAGGTTAGAACTATTTAGGTATGAGAAACGATTGGCCAATTCATTCCCTAAGTTTGTCATCATTGCTGATGAGTATCGTACCGACGCAGGGCTATTGCTATGTAAACAGAGTTTCAGACGCAGGAGAGAAAGAGACAGCGTCAATTCGTGGCTCGATAATGTAATCAGTTCCCTCTCCATATCTTCTTAGTACTCTGTCATCGCGGCTCTGTATCTATATTCGGTATGGAGTATCCTCTTCGACTATACGCCCTACCGGTACCCACTTTGAAATACTATGATTACTGCTCCGATACGGATTCGTGATTTGCCCTTTCCTGCAGCTACGAAACGTACGCATATCCAACGAGACACACACACACACGTGCGTACGTACGTATAGAGATACACCTATAGAAATGCAGGGAAATCAATCGCGGATCAATCCTACATATTAAATCGAAGAATCTCGTTCGCTATTCGCGTATTTCGGTGTATAATATGAAAGTTCAGAAAATATATTTCGTTTCTGCGATGAAACGGGTATAATACGGGAGCGTCGCGTCTTCTCGTCGTCACGAATCAACTATACAATACCCCGAGCGAAACTGCGATACCTTATACGGAATTCCGTCCTCTTCTTTCGGAGTCTGACTGATATTTGTAGGGTTATTCCATACGGCTGAGTTGTACCGTCGTGAGTTCTGAAGATGTTTGAGGACGTTAATTGTCACTTTTGTGGAAACGTCGGGTCCTCTATACGCGCGTAGACACGAAGACATATACATGCACGCGTATGTCTATAATGGAATTCGATTTCCGCGTCAATCAGGACTCTCTGTTCTCCACCCGGTATTTACTATTGTCTATTAATCGAGAATTCTGGACGATTAATTCTTAAACAATGCGTCATTGCGGGTGCGGCTCGCGGATTCCCTTTGTATCCCTGTTCCTCCTCCGAAGCTCGGGAATTGGAAATAAAATGCAACCTGGAGAATCGCGGGTGGGGATAGGGGATACGCGTATGCGTGTGCGTATACACGTACATGTACATACATACGGAGGGATGACCAGGACTCGATGGGACACCCACATATACATGCTGATACTGGAACGGGCGTAAAAGCGTACGTCACAAACTGGACGTTGCATTCAAACGGTTAGTCGGTGCCACCAGTTTTTCCAATCAACCGACTTGCTGAATTTGTTTCCCAAACGGCGGTAGGTTTCAAAGTTATTGATTGCCATCGTTCGGATTGGCTCGCCATCCACCAGCCTCCATACTACCACCGCGTTTTATCAACGGTACAATATATATATATATGTATGGTATATAGGGGCTGCATAATAATCACGCGATTCAAACGATTCAATGATTGCAAATGAAAAAATTCCACCGTATACGATAAAAAAAGAAAAAAAGAAAATATATACTATACATCGAATCCCTTTGCAATAAAATTTTACTTTTTTTTTTTTATTCTATTGTAAACCCTTTGTCGCGGTCACTTTTTGGAACGCAGTGTAACCGATCGCGAACTGTAATACAGCTCCGGGGTTTGCAAGGACTAAACGTACGTAGTTATAGGCAACTGCAATGTGGAACTTCCAGAAAAGAGCGTCCACTAACGAGATCACCTTATGAGGAGTATTTCGCTCCGTATTTTTCGATGCAAAGAGTTCAAACGATAATTCTCAATTGTTTCCTGGTTCTTGGGACAAGATCAGCTTCCACAAATTGCGGTGATCCTCTTTGCTCGAGTTTCCAGCTCCTCCTCTGTGGGGGAGGCAATACTTAAAAGAAAAAAAGCGCGACTAGGACCAAAATGTCGCGAGGACTTGTTGCACTGGAAAAGAGATTGACGAATGAAAATATGAAAGATTTTTAATTTTTTTTTTTCTAATTTTCCTTCTCGATGGATTCTACGATTTTATTATCCCGTCTTCTCAGTTTTACGAACACAACTAGACGCATGTATGTATATATATATATATACTATATCCACATGATAGGGCATATGTTTAAGGTATTTAAGCGGTGGCGGCACGGTTGAGTCAGTGGGCATCTCTCTAAGAGGGACTCGGATTCCTCGACCGAAGCGAATGTAAATCAACAACGCTGATGACATCTCTGACGTAACTTGAATCTCGGGACTTTGAGGTTCTGGTTATTATTATATATGCCTCCACGCATACGAAGGACCAAAATTTACGCACATATGCTCGCATATACGTACATCCTCCGTAGGTACATATATAGAAATAAAATTCCGTCCTAATATTTTTCTACCGCATCGCATATCCTTACCGCCTCCTCCTCCTCATCCTCCTCCTCATCCTCTTTCTCAGATGTTACCAAAAATCCTTTGTCCCATTTAGGGTCGCCGACTTGACTTGAAAACTTCCTCTGGGATCGTATATTACATTATACCTATCCACCTCTACATTCGTACTGAGATCCTGAGGAATCCGAGTGTCCACCCTATCGCGAGTAAAACATCATATTATTTAAGGAAAAAGCTGCGTATCCGACTGAAATTTTCATCATTTTTTTTTTTTGTTCAATTTATTCTTTTTTCTTTTCTCGTATTCTACAACCGGCGAGATTCTCCTCTATAGTGAAAAGGCATAAATGTCAGAAGCGGAGTCCTTCATGGCAAGGTATGGGTATGGGTATCTCTGTGCGGTTATGGCAGATCTTTGAGAGCAGCACGAGCCGATCTGGTGAAGGCGGCCAGAAACAACCTGCCATATCGGAGACACCTGTTATAGCTCTTCTATAAGCGTATAGTAAACCGAACCGAGACGTTATATATGAATTGAAAGAGAGGCATGTCGGGAATTTAAAGCACAGTGTTATAATCGTATTATGGCGCGAGGCTGATGCTGTTGCTTGCTACGGCCGGTGCGTTGGTTCAGGTTGACTCTGCAAAAACGCTCGCCTTCTGATCGCTGACTACCAACGTATCCTCCATCCCTCTCTGTACCTATACTTATAAAGATACAGGACGTTTCATAATACATCGATTAAATTTTACTACCAGGAAAGTAAAGTGGGATGAGGAAAGAGATGAAGAAGAAAAAAAAACCAAAAAGCGAATAAATACGCCATGCAGGTTCGCAATTATCACGACACGGGAGGTTTTATCGGATGGCAACACGCCGTATCCAATTATCACGAATTATAGCGACGCAGAAGGTAAACTAAGGTCTCTCTCTCTCTCTCTCTCTCTTTGATTCTCAGATTCTCTGTTCTGAACGCGAACAACAATAAGAATAATAATGATAATAATAAGAGGCAAAACTGGGCACACGGTGAAGTCTGAGGTAGATAATGAGGCTGAAAATCGGTGGACCTGGACCTGGAGGAGAACAGAGGAGAGGAGAGGAGACGTGGAGTTGGTATGGCAGTAGGGAAGAGGAGAGAGAGAGAGAGAGAGAGAGAGAAAAAAAAGATAAGATTGGCAGGACGGATTCCTAACGTTGCACCAGCCAGGCTAGACGACGACGCCGCGGAGTGCAAACTGTAACAAATCCAGCTTTCACCCGGGTAGACGGAGGGACAATTTATGTGGCGCGTGTTTCGACTGTTCCCTCTCTCTCTCTCTCTCGCTTTCTATATATTTTCAGGTTCAAAGTCTCTCCCTTCTCTCTCGTAGGCCTAGTGCGATTTGACGCGATTATTTCGGCTGCACGCATGTCGGCGTCGTCCGCGGGAACCGGGAATCAGGAATCGGGAATCGGGAATCGGGATTTGAAAGGAAATGAAGAACCGATGTCATGAAATCGGGACCGCGAGGCGTAGGAAATGAAAACCGAATCGTTTTTCGAAAACTTTTCTCCTACATTTTACCCTTGAATTTTCTAGCCAGGTGGGCCAACTCGGGGGTAAATTATGGTGTCCCGACTAAACTGTCAAATCACGCCCAACCCTGGACCCTATACCTTTCGAACTTACCTGCTGGTTCTCCGCTCTCGCGCGCCTTAGGTTCCCACAAGAGTGGGACAAGACCGGGACACTATTTTCCGGGCTAGACATTTACTATGTTAATGGGGTCTCAACCCCTGTTATGGAATAATCATTAGACCCTGGAGCCGGGCCAGCCGGGACCTCTTTGGGACCAAAAATATCCCCTTTATTTCACTCCAGAAACAGATAAGTATGAGTCCCAATTATAATAAATACCAATTAACGAAGCTGCCCAGACGCGAGAGTTTTAGAGGACCAGCCGCTATCCTCATCGTCGCCCTCCTTTCTTTTTTTCTTGCTTTTTTTTCGACAAAACCGACTGATCAATGTATGACACACGATTTTTTTCATGCACGACAGAGAGAGAGAGAGAGAGAGAGAAATTTAGTGGATATATGTATTTAAGTTTGAAGCGATTCGCTTCTTTTGTGAATAAAAACAGAAAAAAGGAAAAAAGAGAGTGAAAAAAAAACTTGCGAGGTAATGATTGCTCGGTGGGGGAAAAGAGAGAAAGATAGAAGTCTGAACGGAAGACGGTGGCAATCATGACAAGGCAAGAAAATGTTCATAATACCATAATGTGTGAAGAAAAGTTGAATCGTAGATAATTCGTGTGGTTCCTGGCTTTCGTTATGGTCCAAATGTTCCTCTTTACGGTTTTCTTCAGCCGCTTAGATAGGTAGGTATATAGATGTAGTCGTAGTTAGTTTCGTTAGAGGCAAGAAGTAATCCGACAATGGGCCATCCTTGATAAACTATATACACCTAGTACCTATGAAACCTATCCGTTATACCAGTTTGTTGAAATATCGTGAACGACGACTGTTGATTGCCTTTTGTTTCGCTCTCTGATTCTCACTAATTTTATCTTCTTTCTATTTTTCCCTTTTCATTTTCTCGGTTTCATCCTTTACCCCCGTTGTTGTTTTTCTTCTTCTTCTTCTTCTTCTAAAATGACAAAAAAACCTCTTTCCAACGGAATTCATTCACCTCGGTGGGTATATATACCGAGCCGAATACTAGCCTCGGTTCATTCATTCGTTCATTCATTTCTTCTATCGCTGACTTGCGATCAGAGGACGCACGGTGAGGATTAAAACAGTTTCGGTAAAAATATGAACGAGGAGTGAGGACCCTCTCTCCCATTCCCTGGGTCTCTTCTTTACGATTTTTTCAAATTCGTAAATATGTCAAGGAAGATTCCTCGCCCATGCTAGGCGGGTATATAATCTGAGATCTGAAAACGTCACGAGGACGTGGAGCCGAGGGGAGGGTCGAGGGGCATTAAACTTCCGGTTTAAAAAGTATTAATTAGACTTTTGCCCGAGGTCATCACATGCGCGTATTTCCTGGTCAAAAAAATGGTCATGTCTCAGTTGGAACTGGGCAATTCGAGTGATCATTGTTCTCCGCTTTCGTATAGCATAACCGAATTCTTAGAATCGAATAGACCCGGACGGGGCTCTCGTCCGGCGCGATCACGTAGATTAACGAAACCAATCGGAATGCTAACTGAATAAAATCTGAATAGAGAAAATAAAACGAAGTTATGATCTGCTCGATCAGTTCAAACCCGAGGATGACCAGCCATGCGGATCCTGAACTTAGTTTTAAAATATCACTATTTTCACGGTGACTTAATGAGCGAGGAGAATATTTAAGACCGGAATTCAAATGCCTGTATTCGATAATTATTTGAGGGATGCACAGCTAGCTCAAAGTCGACCTCATCCCGCTCGACCATGAGTTAACGAGGAAATCCTCCTAGGATTTTCCGCGCTTTCACAACCCTTTGGAATAATCGAAACCTGATGGGGGACCGACCGGGTGCCTTGCTAGTGGGTCAGTCGTGCCCTTAAGGCCACAATTGTGCTGACCCGCTGTTAGTCCGAGTAAGAAAGTTCGAATGGCTGGTATAAATTAAACGTTTATGAATCGGCCGTCTTCTTTTTGGCAGAATCGTAAATAACGTGTTGCAAACGGTTGGAGGGAGTGAACAAGAAGTAGTAGAAGAAGAAGAAGAAGAAGAAGAAGAAGAAGTGAGCGAGGCGTTGTATATCACTGCTATAATAGTTCGAGGTATGGTATATTCAAAGGTCTTTCGAGAACTGTCCAACAGATTTCTTGCTTCTATGTATAACGTTGAGGAAAGTGAAACTTGACGACTGCAGAGTTTGCGCTTGCCTTTTATATTGACATTTCTTCTCTGGCTGGCGTAATAATGTTGTACAGAAGGTAAAACCAGCACCTGTCATCCAACGCGTCGTGAACTTTGATTAAGAATGAAGAAATGAACAAGAGAAAGAATAAGAAGAAGAAGAAGAAGAAGAAGAAGGAGCGGGATAAGAAAAAAGGAATTAGAAGACAAGAGACGAGAGAGGCTAAGTGTAATTTGGTGAGTGGGTCTTTACGACGTCTACTCGTCTTCTAGCCTCGGTAAAGATAATAATCAAACTCGTGTCTCGCGTGGGTATAATCGAACGTGAAAAGAAAAAAGATCGCCGTGTACCTACTGTTGGCCGACGATGAGGAGTAGTGATATTTCGAATTCGAGGTACAGCTAGTGGATATCTCACGCGTGAGGATATAACTAACGCCCGCGCGGTGCCGGCTGCTTCTAGGCATGAAAACTGATCTTTTATTCGCAGTTCTTTCAGCCCTGTACCCTGAATCGGTGCTCAGTACCACGGCAGACTCCCTTTTAGCGCGCGTCTTTCAATGAATACCAAAAGTTTCTGAATACCTTTCCTGCACCGACGGTAATATCAGTTATACTTAATTCAGGACACGGGAATCCGAGCATGAGGCACCCACCGCTCATCAGCATGGTTCAAAGGCGCGCCCTCTATACGCGAGCTCCTCGCTTAATGGCTCATTGCCAGTTGAACACGTTGGTTCAAATCCATCATGTGTTTCTTATATTTTCATTAGCCTTTCAGGCCTCTCGTTCACGGTCATAAAACTGGCTCACCTGGGTTTCTCTCGGCTCCTCGGGACAGCTCATACCTATACCTATATACCTAATGCCAGTCTGCGGAGCACCTCGGTTCCTCTTGATCCAAAACCTTGGCTTTCCACCCCTTTCCACCGTCCCTTAGACAGCTGCTGTCTCGATAACGTTTTTATTTTAGAATTTCCTGGCTTATACTTGACTTTACTTTAGTTTACTCCCGTTTACCCAAACCGCCGGATGTCTAACGCAGGGTTAGGGCCAGTCGCCTGGCTCGATGAGGATCTATTTCCTACTCTCCAGCTACGTCAGGCAGGATGCGAAGTTGAATAAAATGGGTGAAGAAAGTAGGATAAGATCGAGTCATTTCATCCGAGGGCTAGTTCGATCAAAGTATCAAACAACAATTAAACTTCGGGGCAAAAACATGACGACAGTGTACGCCTATGGGTGCCAGGAGGTTAAGGTGGATGACTCGATGGATACCGAACGGTCCGACACTTTCCTCGAAACTGTTGAGGGCGCATAGCGTCGGTACGCCGCGTTTGGTGTTCATTAAATAATCCCCCTTGTAACCACCCCCGGCTGTCTGCAAGTCGACCCGTCACTCACACGACACAAAGTTTAATTGATCAATGATAAAGTTTATCAATCATTTTGAATTCATTTAACTTTGGTGTTGTTCCGAACACACTTGCCATCCCCCGACAAACACCCTGCCCCACCCACTCTCTCCTTTCTCTCTCTCTCGTCTGCGTTTCGTATATCTCGTTTCAGTTCACTCGTCGCCCGCCCGCACCCTCGCACCATCGAGACTTTCGTTGGTCCCACACTATTAATAGCGGTGTCGTACACAGGACCGTCTATCAAGGGAGGCCATGGCCTGTCGAGGGGGTTCAAACTTTCTAATGCTAGAATACAACGCGTACGCGCGATGGTCAGGCGGCAACTTCCTCGCCCAGATATCGGGGTGGAAAGAAACTAGGTAAGAAAAGGGTGAGGTATAGCCTAACTGGGGCACTTCATCTCTCGTTAACCAAACCTCGAGTATACCATACCCGTATAGCGTGGCTCGAGATAGAACCCCGTGAAATTAGTAGATGGTGAAACAGCGTGGCCCGGGGGTTAAATATACATCAGGTTGTGGAGAGCGACTCTTCTCGCTTCTCCATCTCTTCGTTCTCTCGCGTCCCCCGCACACACGTAGGACTATATATGCACCTCTATATCCACCTAGCTACCGGTTAAACGCCGGTATTCTAACTCTGAGGGTTTGCGCGTTGGCTAACATATGTAGTCGAGAAAGGCGTTTGAGGTAACATACGCCAACTAGTAACCCTCAGGAACTCGGCGGTCGCCCATCTACCAGCAAACTACCCAAAACCTTGAACCGGACAGATATACCTAGAGACAGACGGATATGTACCCGAGCGGTTAACTAGATTCGGAACTTTTAGGATTCTATTTAACACGGGTATATAAATAAATCGACTATCATACGCGCCACTAACTCCTTCTCATTTTTTTCTCTCTCCGTATATAGTCCTCGGGGCAGCGGCAATTATACCGATTTTATTGAGCCCAACTGACCCCTCTCTACTCTTTAATCGCTCGATCTGCTCCGCACTCGACTCAGCCTCGACTGCTGCTCAACTCCTCTTCTTTGGTTATTTCATGGAGAAGAGATAGCCGCACATATGAAAGTGTACGAGGTGAAGGAGGAAAGAGGAAAGAGGAAAGAGGAAAGGCGAGGAGCGGGATCGAGGCACCATACTCGACCAGGACATTATTCAAGGCGCGCCTCGACGGTTCTTCTCTGCTTCTCTTCTTCCCTTCTTCCCTTCTTCCCTTCTTCTCTTATTCTCTCGTTTCCTTCGTTCTCCGATCCTTGCTCTCCGTCGAGGTACACGTCTCTGTGTATTCTAGGTATAGTTTGTACATTCGTGAGTCGTTAGAACGAATCCGCGCGAGCGAAATTGGAAGTGGAAATGGAAGTGGAAGTAGAAGTGGAAGTGGAGTGTCCCGGAGTCCCCAGGATCGCACCACCTACCATCCAGCCGCTCATATAATATCCAAACCGACATCTCACCGGGACAGCGTGGGCGTTGCGTTTTATATTCATCCCGAGGTATCATTTTCACAAGGGAACTTTTAAAAGACGCACACTCGAATAAATAATGTCCCGGGTCTTAGACTCCTTATCCGAGGTCGCGGACAAGCGGATTATAAATAAATCGGCTCTCTCTTCTTAGCGCGGAGCGCGCATAAGCGTCGGAAGTTTAATTCGGCTTGGAAAAAAAATTCGCCACATTCAACCAATACGAGTATTCCCATCCCGTTTCTCACTCCTTGGCACACATACGTGTACAGGCATATTATTCCAGCTTGGAAAAGGGATTTTTAAAATTAGAAATCTTCCTTTCACGCAGACTGGCGAGCGGAAGAAAACTCAAAACAGCGATAGGTATGATCCCTGGGCCGCTTTGCCACACGGAGGAAACAGTTTCCGGGTTTTACTCGATTCTTGAATAAGAAGAAGCGAGAGCCTGGAAGGCGGGAAGGAGATAGACGGAGAGCCGAGACACGTGCTGTTTGTTTCCGTGGATATGACAATTCCGTGAAAATCTATGGCGGAACAGTATTTCCTAAATTACCGTAATAAATTAGTTTACCTAACGAAAATATACTACCCCCCGTACGTATATATGTATATGGCTCTTTCTTACGGCAGCTAGATGCTTGGAAATGCCCTAAACTGCGGAGCAGTTGGCGGGTTCTATTTTTGGTAACCCAGCGGGCGCAAGAACGTCGACGTACGAGTTTGGTGGTAGTATTCCTCGTCGTCTACGACCCCAAGAAAAATAATCCTCCCCAGAAATTGAGTACTTTTTGAATAAATATGGGTAGCTGAAAGCTGCAGAGTTACCCAAAGCTCGCGCGGAAACACACGAATGAACGAACGTGCGACGTCGAGTTGACGGTATCTTCGTTGTTTGACACGCGTTACCGTATTGTACAACCGGCTGCACGAAGCCTGGAGAATCCTTAAGGATGGAAAGAGAGAGATGTATACCTCCGGGAAAGACGCGGAAGAGGGAAAGAGGGAAAGGAAAGAGAGAGAGAGAGAGAGGAATGGGGGAGGAGAGGAACGGGCTGCTTTACGCTCGGGATTGCCAGATTTATGACGGCCTGCCCCTCACACTTTTATTTTTAACCTTTCACCCATTAACGAACTTTATCTCCCTACGGTCTGTCATGTCGTTTCCCAAAACCAGAAAGTATACGAAAAATCTTCGCCTTAACATTTCGGTTTAAAACACACATGCGTGCATATATATACATACACGCGTGTTTCTTTCTTTTTTTTTTTTTTTTTCTTTATTTTTGGTTTAAATTTCTCTCTTTTTCCTTTACTTTACTTTTTCACTTCATCTTAGCGTTCGTTTTTCTCTTCCCTTTTTTTTCACTCATCTATACCGCATAATATAGCCGCCCTCAAACCATCGATTGACCGATGAATAAAATCGTTCAAATTAATATAAGAAATAAAAAAATGAAATAATTAATGCATGCAATTATTTTGCCCAGATCGATCGACAGAAGAATAAAATTAATCACGTATGAAATGATAGAAATAATTGGAATCTTATACTTATATAATCACGCGTCGATACCGTTGGAGTCTGGTTTAGGTATAACAGATAACCTGGCCTAATCGAGGCGGCGAATATTGACAGAAGTAATGAGATTAATTACAGGATCTTTGCCGACGCCCCGGGGTCTTCGACATCGGGACGAGCTGTTTAACCTAACGATTCAAAGAAGGGGGGTCCCTTCTCTTCTCTTCTCTTCTCTTCCCTTCCCTTCCCTTCCCTTCCCTGCTCGTCTCTTCTCGTCGACCGGTACCGCTCATTATCCAATGATCGTAATTAGTAATCAACACCATTATGCGCCCCGAGGGGAGGGAGGGAACGCTTGCTTCCTTTATATTATTAAAACGCCTTACTTCTCTCAGATCGTACGGAGGTTGGGGGCGAGGAGGTTCCTTGTAGTACGATATCTTGGAAGCCATTTTCGCGAGAGAGAAACAGAGAGAGAGATGTATATATTCAGAGAAAGAGAATGAGAGAATGAGAGAGAGAGAGAGAGAGATATTCCACGTGCCTTGGGCCTTGGGTCTCACTCCCCGCTATACCTAACCCCGAGCTCACCTTCCGCTGGATAATAATGTTGACGTTAACTGCATAATTATGGAACGCTTCGCGACCCGTTATTGCCAGCTAAATTATCAACCAAAAGCAATTAGGTACTTGCTTTATTCGTTAAAACCTCCGCAGCTACTATACCCCTTCTCATCGCGTTATAATAATCGCGGAATACCGTTGTCATTTCTTCCAAAGAGAAAAAAAAAGAAAAAAAAAAAAGCAAGAAAAAAAAAATAATAAATAAGACCAATAAAAATTATCGTTTCTTTTGATAATTTTATTAAAAATCCTTACCCAAGTTATACCTTTTTCTTTTTTTTTTTTTTTCTATCTCTCTCTCTTTCTTTCTTTCTTTCTTTCTTATTCTCAGGACGTCGCGTGCGCGGATTCCGTAACGGGAATTAGTTCGTTTTTTTTTTTTTTTTTTCTTTGATTTTATTTCTTTTTTCGCGGTCGGGATCGTCGCTCAGGCATATCGCGAGAATGAATAATAAAATTTACCTATATAACTATAACCAACCATTCTATAAATCGTGTACATAAATCTATGTATGAGTATCATATATACATTACATATATATGCGACGAAGTATAGTGTATCCGGTGAAGGGACACCTAGCTTTTATAATTAATCTTCATGACGCAATATTATGTATTCGAATATACATAGGTACCTATATATATATACACACAGATATTGGTATATATGTATAATACATAATGTTTTATAGACTTCGAAGAGGCATGAAGAAAACGTTAGAGCAATAATTGTGATCCATGATCAGTAGCGTATTGTTACGAATATAGAAAATTTCCTTAAAAAATAACGCTTTCGAACAAATTCTACTTTTGTTTTTTAATTTTTTTTTTTTTTTTAATTTATTATTATTTCGATTCTAATCACAGTTCGATATCAATAATTATAAACTGTTTTTTTTTTTCTTTCTTTTTAGACAATAAATTCAATAACTAAGCAAATTTTATCCTTCTTTGATAACTAACTCGAGAGGTGGGGGCCCCCGTTGATACGTTACTGAATTTAGTCTATAACTACGCTTTAGGATCTCGCGTTCCACACGAATAAATTTCACCGTCAATTATTTTGACGAAAGTTATCCTACCGTGATATTAATCGTAGTTTCTAATACGCGGCTGTAGCTAGCTACTGTATAAATTAATCATATAGCTACCATAACTTCAACATTCTAGGTATGATAAAATATAGAGAAAAATATGGAAAGAAAAATGGGAAATTTAACGTCAGGTATATAGTGTATTGGACACGGTTATTATTTTATTATTATAGTCGGTCATCGTCGTAGATTGTAAAAACAAAAAACAAAAAACAAAAAAAAAACACACAAAAAATAAAAATAAGAAAGCAAAAATAAACTGTGAAATAAAAAATTCAATGGAATGTGAATATATTTATAAGAAAATCTGAGGAAAAGAGAAGAAGAATAAAGAGAGAAAGATAGAGATAGAGAGATTACGAGAAACTGAAAGGGTTGTTGGGTAGATTTTCATCGCAGAGATTGTCCAGAGCTTAAATGGGGTATTACCGCTGTTTCTTTAATCGTTTGAGATTAAGGTGGGGAAAAGCAGCCAAGGCGAAGTTAAGGAAGGGAAAGGAATGGAATGGAATGGAAAGGAAAGGAAAGGAAACGGAATGAAGTAAAATAGAAGGAAAAGTTTACAAATACTTACGTATATCCTTCAGTTCGGTATAAGAAGAAGAAGAAGAAGAAGAGGAAGAGGAAGAAGAAGAAGCTGAGTAGAATACTGGCCTTGTGCACGTGGCCGGTTGTACTATAACTTAACTTCGTTAAGTATAATCACTATTTGATGCAGATAAGTTAATTTTCGCAAAAGCATTTGCCTCGAGAACGTTGAACGAACGAATCCTCACAATCAGACTATATATCCCCGGGGAGGGAATTGTGTCGTACAGAAATCTGCGCAGAAACAAAAAACGGAAAAATAAGAGTCGAGGAAAACCGAATGAATATTTTATATAAGCGTTAAGTTTTAATCGAACAACCTTACAATATTGCTAATTAGTTTTTTATTTCTTCATTTACAATCTTCTGTTATCATTTCTCAAAGTAATAAGAAATAATAATAAAAAAAAAAAAAAAAGGAACCAGAGAGAAGAGAGAGAGAGAATGGTCTTCAGTTTTTATTCCGATTCTGGTGTGGGGGAGGCGAGTTGTGATTCCGTTGTATTATTATTGAACGAAAACATTAATTAAGTAAAATGGTGAATGAGAATAGAGAGTAAGATAGAGTTTTCCTTATGGCTCGGACAAAGACGTCGTTTGGTCGTTCCTCTTGGTAAAACTCGGTAGGAAAACGGGAGGAACTCTGGGATCCCATAGTCTGGGTACATCTCGGTTCGCGGGGGGTTCTCTGCGTGGCTTAAGAACCAGGAGGGGAGCTGCTCCTCGCGATGTTATACTGGTACTGGTTTGCGTATATGTATACGAGGGCCACGGCTACGACCACGACTATAAGGCTACGCTACTCATCTCGAGGAACAAATGTTTAAATTCAAGAGAAGTTAATTAAAACTGAACGCAATTATACCAACGCCCATGCCGCTACGCCGCTACATAAACTTGCGAATGGTAGATTAAGACGAGACCAACTTCCACCAGCCGGGAATGGCACCTCGTCATCCTTACCAAATTAAAACGGTTAAATAAAATTCTAATATAATAAAAGTAAGAATTTTCAATTCCCATTTTCATTTTCATTTAGTTATTTAGAGTAAGAAAATTTCACGACAAAGTATGGTTTCGTAGCCTACGTAGAAGCCACGTGGCCCAATGTACTTCCCTGGCAATAAAAACGAGCTAAATGACCGGCTACTAAACGCCGGACACTCGAGTGACTATGGGATTGTATATATAGGTATAGCACAGCCCCAGGAATCTACCTAGTTTAAATTAGTGCCTTATGTCCGGCTGCTATAGTCGCCAGTGTAGTGGCCTGTGTATTATTCGAGGATATGAGTCAGCACGCGTGTGTATAGGCGCTGCAACCCGAATGGGGTTTTCTCGACAGTCGTTGACCATTTGCGAACCGGTGAGATATAGAAACGTAGAAATTGAGCCGTTAAAATCAGACCCACACCCCAACATTTAACGAATTTAATAGTCGGCCATATTCAACGGAAGAAACTGACCGTGAGCCCCCTTTGTGTTACTTTGTCGAACTGCCCGCAGCCTGTCCGACCCAGAATATCATTTTAATTGCAATTTCGTCTGCAATGGTTCTAGTCATCGAGAATTTGAGAAATCGAAGAAATATTTTGGAGCTTTAGGTGAACTCTGCCATACAGCTAGGATAAATGTGTATTCGTACGTATATTCGATAAGGGTGTTGCCCAGGGGTGGGTATTCGATATAGAAATGTGTGGGAGCGTGATTGTATGAGTGGAGGAGAGGTTCGCTCCATGCCTACCTACACGAATAGTAGTGGTAGCTACACGAGCATTACGGACATTAGATTGGGACGCGCGTGCAATAAACCTATCTGTATAATCTGCCCTGCAGGAATTAACAGCCCTCTGAAGGTAGCCACTAACGAAGTAATTCACTGGATGAACGTGGGGTGGCGCACAGCTTACGATGGTACGGGGATCAAATCCCCTCCAAGAATCCATCTCGTACTATTCCGCCCTCTCTCTGTCTTTCGGGCTTTCTGATACTCCGAAAATATCCAACGCCAATACCGTTCCGCTGGACGGTCCAAAAGCTCATAAAATGAAGAGAAAGTAAGAATAAAAACGACCTCTATCCTCCTTCTGACCTACTCGGGCTTTTCATCACGTCGCCATGGGCTCCAGTTCCAAATTTGAATACCGCGAATCGAAGTATTTCGAAGGAACTTTTCACACCATGAAAACCGGAGGTTCAAAATTCCGGAGTGGACGAAAATGGGTCTTTTGATAAATTTTGGATTCTCATATTCTAGACTTGTAACAATTCTGGGGTTTTGAATCCCGTGGGATGATTTTCAATCTGACGATAAAACATCGGGTATACATTAAACGCCGCGCGGAATAAGACCTCGTATATTTTGTTGCGGGGGTGGTGTAATAGAGACGGATAGAGAGAGGGGTGATGGGTAATTGGTGACTTAGAGAGCTGCCATCTTCGACTCCCTCATATATAGAAATTATAGTACACAGTAACGAAGAAGGAGAATTGGTGCAGCCATCAAGCTACTCCTCGAGGTTAATTCTCAGTGCATTTACCACCGGGGCTGTTTTTCTCCATACCTATACCGCCGGTAGTAACCTAGGGTTCCGCAACAGCTAGGACTTTCGAACTCTGGAGAGGGAAACCGAAGAAGACCCATTTCCCGGGCGAGTCACAAATTTATTTATGTCGATAGTTTCTTGATTTGTCGACGCGACGCGGCCATCTATATCCCCATCTACCCCATCACCCCTTGTGCACCCCTATACGTAGAAATATCTCCGAACTTCCTTATCTATATGTATAACGTACGTATGTGTGCGTTATACACCCATTGCACACCTCCCCAGGTACACATAGCTATTTAATGGGAGTCATTCGTCTACTCTATAGTATATATGTATGTATATACATACGCGATTCCTTAAACCGTTTGATTAATCCGCCGTCAGATGTAATTAAGATCAGATATCCGTACGAGTAGAATGAGAGAGTAATTTTTCTTTTTCCATTTTTTTTTTATTTTTCTTCTTTCTTGTAAAGAAACTAAAACGAAGAGAAAGCCCTTCTCTTCGCGGCTTGTGCTCATAAACGCGAGAGAAGATACGACAAGGTTATGATTTAGGGTCGGCTATCAGTTACCCGGTGAATTAGGCGTGTCAACACGAACGCTAATGATTGTTTTGACACGTTGCTTGCCGCCGCGCTGCGCTGCGCTGCGCTGCGCTGCGCTTGAGAAGAGTATCTTGGGACCCGGTGTGGCTCGTTCGTCATCTCTTAGGAGATGCGGAGGCTACGCCCTGTACCCGTCTTTCCTATACGTCGTCAAGAGTGCAGACTCAAACTTGATATGAATGTAAAGAGAGAAAATAGAGAGGAAATAATTTCGTTGCTTAATTAATCGGCGCTAATTATGGTATCGTATTTTTTTTTTTTTTTTTTTTTTCTACTTTATTACGATATGTAATATCTATAAAAACGTATATCCTTCTCGGAAGAAAATTAGAGAAAGGCGCTAAATCGTGCTTTTTTTCTACTCACTTTTTTGTCGACGACTAGAAGACGCGTGATCCGCGGAATGGCCGAGGGTAGATCGAGAGGGTAAACCCTGTGGGCTATATATGTCTATTGTCCGCTCGTTGTCCGAAGTGCCTATGGAACTCTACGTGTCGATCGAAAATCGATGCTGTAAAGAAGAAGGAGAAGAAGGAGAAGAGGAAGAGATGGACGAAGTGAAGCGAGAGAGGCAAAAATCCACCGCGTCTATATGATTCAAAGAAGATGTATAGTGCATAAAAAGTCGTAGATTTTTTTCTCTTTCTTTTTTTTTTTTTTTCTCTCCGACAAAAATCGCGCGCCTATATAGGTACTGCAGCGTTAAGTTATTCTGCGAAGGTTGGTAGTTAGAGGAAAATACACACAGAGAGGAAAAATAGATTTTTATTTACGATCGCCCGGAAGGGATGCTGTCGAAGAAAACTCAGCTGTTCCACCCAAGGTTTGAAAGACATAACTTTTGTGGGGTGGTTATGGGGGGTTGGATAGTGAAAAATATAATTTATTACTTCGGAGCGCGGGGGTGTTTGTTTTCTAGTGAAAAGGTGGAAGCGTAGCCCCGTCGTAGTATGGGGTAGTTATAGGCTGGAGGGTACCTACACACTTTTTTTTTAGTTTACCTTTTAAACCTCTAAACCCCTCGTCTAATATTTACAACCTTATACAGAAGGCGCTACAGGTAGAACTAGAATATGACAGCCCTAAATCTTCCATGTCAAAGAATTTCTGGGTCGGAAGAACCACCCTCGAGGTAGTTCCCTATACCCTTAAACTATTCTCTTAAAAGGTTACCCGCTCATTTTTTTGCCATATTTTCTAATAACCCACAGGTATTCTGTACCCCTAGATACAGATGACTATCTCCCGGGTGAAACATCCCTATCAGATACGGTCCCAGGGATACTGTTCCCTTGAGCAGCATATAAACGGACAGGAAATAAGAATAAAATATGACTTTCCGGTGGTCCTTGAATAAAATATGTTTAAAAAAAAAAAAAGAAAAAAAAAAAAAAAAGAGAATTATTTTTTTCGTTCTTCTTTTCAAATTATTCAAAATAATGAATCCTCGATTTTTCATAACTGGCGACGTCGTAAGGTTTGAAACATTTCGCTCCTCTTCGGTAGCCCCGCACACTTGAACGCGAGTTTATCGACCTGTGAGGTCACGACTACGACGTGAGGTTTATCGGCAGCTTTTGTGCCTCGCCAAACGGCGGTTAGGTTGGCTCGTCTATATCCGAGCAGTCTTTAACTGCTGCACCGACGTTGCGAGAGCTGAGAGGCGGTTGACCCGTTCGATTCGCGTTCAAACTAGGAGGTAGAGAGGCACCTATACACGAATAAAAAAAAAATAAAAGAATATACGAATACGAAATTAATCGATTCACCGATCGCGATCGCGATCCGAGTACAGATATCGTATCTATATGTATAAGAAATCCTCTAATAAACATTTTTTCGCATTTTCTTATACCAGAGAAGAGAATACTTATCAAATTTGGTGCAAATTTCTCCCCTAGAAGAAACTAAAAAAAGAAAAATGATTAAATTTCGTACACTAGGATTATGCCGAGTATAATACTCACCCACTTGGGGCAGCTATGCTAAATTACATTACCGTCGAAGGCAAGCGGTGGTCTCCGGACTCCGTTGGACAGCCAGACCAAAGACACTGTCTTTCGAAGTAGGTATATAACTACGAGCGCGGGATCGAGAAGCGAACGAGCGGCAAGGGAAGGGAAAAGAAGAGAAGAGAAGAGAAGAGAAGAGAAGGGAAGATAAAAAGAAAGAGAGAGAGAGAGAGAGAGATTCATCTTGAAATTGTATCGGCATTCGTATGGCCATTAGCATACTGGAACTGACGTATCTCCAAATGTTCTCATTAGCCGAAATTCATGGCCAGCAGCTACTCCCGCGGCTCTCCAGGTCCGATGGAGTAGCGCTCCTTGTGCCCTTGCCTATATACCCCACGTTCGACTGCGTCCTTTTCAACGCGTTTTTATACCCTCCGTTGCACTAGATGACCGAAGAAGATATCTCCCAGGATTTAGATTTTCTTTTTTTCTTTTTCTCTCTCTCTCTCTCTCTTTTTTTATCCTTTAGATTTTCGGTATCGTATATAGAAGATTTTTAACCCTTGTATATGTATACCTATACGCGCGGGTGTGTATATAATATATACCTAATATACATACATATGCGTGAGAGTCGAATAATTATTGCAACGGTTTTATCTCATAACTTGAACACAATGAAAGTTAATATCGGGAGGAAGAGGCGTGGCGCGATGAAATGATCAGTAGCGATTTAGCAGAGGTAAATAAAATGAAAAAAAAATAAAATAAAATAAATAAAATAAATAATCATTGCCAATTTATATTCTCTCCGCACGTTTGGCAAAACGGAAGAGGAGCCGGAGAACGGTACACGAGAACGTGCGGTTAGGGACAAAGAAACGACCTTGCAACATGAAGCGCAACCTATATATGTGTGTATGTGCAGGTATATACTCATAGACACAAACGTTTTAATCAATCAAATCTTTCGTGTGAATAATAAAATCGGATATCAAACTTTTCTCAACGAATATAGTATTGAACAAAGTTCGTACCTAGATACCGGGACATCTATCACCTAGTGGTAGTAGGAGTAGTAGAAGTAGTAGTAGTCGTCGTCGTCGTTTAATACGATTATAAAAGACAAGCTCACGTTCTTTGAGTAATATGTGTGTAACCTTATTAACAGTAAACTATCGATTGCGAAAGCAGTGTCCAAGTGTAGCTTGGTGCATGCCGAGATTCCGCTGACAAAGGCTGCCCATAAATCTGCAATATAAATTCAAGTTAGGCTTCTAATCAGGCAGGTTAACGTTGCAGATATAACCGGGGCTTGATTTATAGCTTTTTAAAGGTCATATTCCTACGGTATAATGATATCGGTATAGATATAGAAATATGATCACCTTTTATGCAAACAATTCTCTTATCCGCAATATGAATCTTGATTTACACCATCGGGTATATTATATTAATACGTAATCATTCGTTCCGTGGAAATGAACGTTTGATAAAGATATGTGTGGAAAGGAACGAGTCCAGCTAGGACTAGGAGGCTAGATGCGGATATCAGCCTTAGAATTAAGAAAAGCCTCTGATTTCGTTCCAGAGTTGAGGGGGACGCCAAATCATGCTCAAAGATTGTTGCCAGATCCTGTCACCGAGAACATACAGTTATGCGAATGTACGCTCTGAGTAGAGAGTAGAGAGGAGAGAAGAGGAGAAGAGAAGAGAAGAGAGAGTCCTGCCATCGGTAGGAATGCCTTTATATGCAAATAAGGGAAGTGGTGGGTAGGAGATTGAAATGGTGGTGGTGACGGCGTAGAGTCGTGGTGAAGTCAGGTATCTGACCGGGGAGAGACTTTTAGCTGGAAGTCGATCTCGAGATATGAATATCAGTAGCTCTGCAGTGCCGTTGTTCGAACGGAGATGACGGAGAATGAATTATTGATGCACATGTCCGGAGAATCTATCAATGACATACAGAGCCGAGGATTCTCCGAGGTAGGTATATACCTCTGACTTACCTCCGCAGTTCTACCTCTTAGGTAGTACCGCGGATTGGGATTCGCCACTCCGACTAGCTCGCGGACGTTTTCACTTATGCAGATCCGGACACCCCATCGCGTGGACAAACTTGTGAGAAAGGGGCGAGTGTGAAAGAATTAAAGAAAGCCACTCACCGTTGGAATAACAATCGAACAGACCTCATAGTGTTTATTCTCTCAACCACCCATGACTCCGAAAGAAATCTCCGAGACATCTTCAGGAAGAAGGAGAAAGAGAAGGAGAAGGAGAAGAAGAAGAAGAGGAAGATTTTTATCGACTGATTTTTTGAGGAATACGAAGAGTCGATTTGTTGTCGTAGTATAAATCGTGGAAGAATTTTCTAGCCTCAGAATGTCGCGTGTTGAAAAATCTGGGAATAGAAGTAGAGAAGAAAAAAGAAGAAAATAAATGAAGTAAAATGAGGAAAGAATAGCAGCGCAGAGAGTCGTCTTTGCATAAATGCAATACGCGAAGCGAGTGAATCTTGCCGTGAGAGACTTCGGAGTAGAGGATAAACGACGGTGAAGAGATCATGAGACCAAGGAATAAGAATAATAAGGAGAAGGAGAAGAACTAGGAAGACGTGATACGGACAACGGCAGGTACTTAGCGGGTACTTACATTACATACATACGGAAAATGGCTATGAGAGAATCCGCCATCAGGGTTTGAAAGAACCCAACGTTTGTTTCAACTTCGAGGCGAGGCACGAGGCACGCGGCACGCGTGCATACGGTAGCTCCTACATCAGGACACCCATAAGATCTAGATGCGACGCGGATGATCGGATCGTCTGGGATTCGATCGCGTCCTCAGCATGGTCGTTAGAAAACTTCTTAAATAGGAATCGTCTGGCTCAATAAAGGCTCGCATTAGCTGCGTCGGGTATCTAAGTCCCGAGAAAATCGTTGCACAACATGAAGAAGCAGTAACTAACTTCTCCTCTTCGTCTTCGTCTTCGTCTTCTTCTTCTTCTCGGCTCGTCTGTCCTAGGCTCGAAGTTGCAAGGCTGAATTTTCATCGTGGACAACGACCTCGCACCAACAGAATCTCCGTGTATTTTCTCTATCTCATTGTAAAACCAGCCGCCTTGCATACTAAACATTTTTCTCTATCCATTTTTACGCCTTTTGTCTCCTCATCCTCATCTTCGACACGATCGCGCGAGTACAGGTAGAACCCACGCTCTCGCGGCACCGAAGAGGTTCACATGCGTGCGCGAAAACAACATGCCGATTTCAAAGAAAGAATACAAAAAAAAAAAAATACAAAAAGTAAAAGATATCCTCGGTTAGGTGTACGCGTAGATACGCGCTCTCCAACCTCGTAGCTAAACACACGTATTCCTCACTAATCAGTTTACGCGCTTATCTATATACATGTATGATAAATCGAGAAGACAGTTCTTGACCTACCATCTCGACCGAAGTCCGAAGCCCAAATTTCTTCTCAAATATTATGAAACCTCAAACATATACAGTCTCTGTTTACACATCTATCGACATTATATCATCGTTGATAAGACGATATATCATTTTCTGAACCTGATCTCGTACGAAAATTTGACACACCGCATGCGATATACGTGCCTTACTCACCGCGAGTCTATCTCCTCCGTATTATTCGTCTTCGTGGTCAATTTGGTGCAGTTGATTCACGGCGTTGAGGATAATTCGCTCGTAAGATCCCCGCGTGGTCAAACGCGGCT
The DNA here is from genome assembly GCA_963978835.1 of Tenthredo scrophulariae. Taxonomy (NCBI): domain Eukaryota; kingdom Metazoa; phylum Arthropoda; class Insecta; order Hymenoptera; family Tenthredinidae; genus Tenthredo; species Tenthredo scrophulariae. The sequence goes on from OZ022227.1 coordinate 34,497,686, forward strand.
TTTATTCCACGGCTAAACTTTCGGCGAAGGGTCGCGATCTTGCCGGGGGCAATCCCCAGGTTCGACTGGCTTCCCTGACGGTATAGAACTCGCACGGTACTATAGCATAGCGTAGCTAAAGCTAGAACGAGAGTAACAGCTGACAGCTGTATAAGAGATGGACAGCTGATCGCAGACTCCAATCAGCTGATGATTACCCATGAGATTTCTGACCTGAATCATACTCTTCCTCATTATTCCTCGTTGCAGAATTACGGGGTTCCCTATCTCTTCGTTAATCATTTCTTGTTTTTCTTATTTGGTGAATCTTTCGTAAGAAATATGTTGAACTTATATAGGTACAAATTGGACATATTTACGTACAATAACTGATAGTCTGCAGTTCGACAAATATTGACATATTTATTATAGAACGAAGGTGACGATGACGCGATGTCAAATATTTGATAAACCAAATGCGGTTCGTTATCTGTAAAATATTCAAAGCCGATAATTTCTATATTGTAACCATAGTGCGCAGTGGCAGCTGCAATCCCATGATTGATATAGATACGTTGGTGATGAATAATTGAAAACTTTCTATACGTGTTTTATACGTCTATACCTATACATATATACATTCGCGATGCAGTGCGCAATTAGCAAATCCAATCGGAACGAATGTACGAATGAATGAATGAATCGGAGTTTTAATGCGGGGGTGGAATATTGAATCGGGTACTCGATACGCGAGGTACTACTAGCAGTATTCTCGATAGGTATAAAGACGCAGTTTGGCATATAGGGAAAAATAATCGACTGCTGTGAGTCGTGCGTCTTTTGTGAAAGGGCGCATTGTTAGATGGGACAACCTGACCCAGCCCCACATCCACCTAATCCATCCATCCACCCATTCGCAGTGGCACTGAAAAGATTGACAGTTTAAAATATGTATAATGGATCACGACGTATGGAGCAGCAAACGCTGAACGCTGAGCGACGCCGGGGCGTCCCGACGCCCTCAAATCCCCTCTCTTTCCATTCTCTCTCTCTCTCTCTCTCTCTCTCTCTCTCAATGCTTGCTTGCCTGCCTGCCTGCCTGCCTGCCTGCCTGCCAGAGAGCGGATTAAATTGGACGCCGAGAATTAATCGGCTTCTGTTTGAGTGAAATTGGGCGAGTGTTGTTAGAAACGTGAGCATCGGGACGGGCTGCCATTGTCTGAATCGACTGACCCCTGGCCTATGGCCCTCGAACATTCATTCCTCTTAAATCACCGCACGCGTTTATTCCACATGTACAATATGTACATGCCATACCCATACCCATACGTATTCGTCGGTTTAAAAATCGACACGGCTGGGAGTATAGCGATTGCCTTTTTAAACCGAGATGATGATTTTTCGTAACGTTGAGGGTACGAAATATGTAGATTGAATAAAGTAAGAATCTATGAAGCAGGTATGTGTCAGCTTTTTATTATCCTTTCCACCCTCTGATGCTGTGTGCGTGTGTGTGTGGTGTGGTGTGGTGTGCTTTGCGAGTGGGCGAACGGGCGATGACGAGAGAAGAAAGATCCGAGATAGTAATATGGAATGGGTAATGTTTATGCAACGTTGCAGGCCTTCGGTTGGTGTAAATCTTTGAGAGGTAGTCTTTTCAGGAATATGAGATAGCTGGACAAGACAGGAATTCGCTGGATGCTGCGGGACCCTCTCGAGTCACCACCTCGAAGAGATAGACTCAACCAACTGCAGCGGAGACCTTAACGAGTAACTCTTTCGATCAGATAGAAGACGTACGGATCTTGTAAGCGGGTATAAGGGAATAAAGAAAATAAGAAAAAACTATAAGAGAAGAGAAGAGAAGAGAAGAGATTTAAGCTAAACATGCGAAACGCACTTCTAGCTAAAGGGAGAAGTGATCATGCGGTACGAATTTTACAGCTGGTTAAAATATTGCTGGAATATATACTATATATATGTATATAGAAGCATGAAATTTCCATGGAACTAATCGATCCGCAATTGAACGGTGACTCCCGAATGCCAGTCATCGGGATGAACGTGCTTATAGCTACATAATACATGTATGTACACACATATCGATACACCACCCTCCTACCCTTCGTAATCGGTCCGCGCAGCTCTCTAACAAGCAAAAAATTTTCCGATATCGGATAATTTCGCGTATCGGTAATAACTGACAATAGTAGGTACAGGCGAATTCGAGATGAAATATTCAGTCTGCCAATCCTACGGTTGTTATCCTGTTGAAATTTTTACGTCAACTCTATCTACGCAAGCATAGGTAGGTCTGCACCGTGTTCTCATACATGTATCATACGCGATCAGGAAAAAATTTGGTTTTATTTAAAATTCATCAATTTTTCTTTATCCACGTGATGCTTCCCTAGGCAAATTGGTTCCGAAATATATATATTTTTTATTTTTATGTTTTTTTATCATCATCCTTTCGAGATTTCTACTTGGCAATGGCACCAGTAGTCTGAAAGTGCTGATGCCTTGGGGTCGATTTTAGAGGGTAGTTTACATCTTCGATATGTGGATACGGCATGTATGGTCGCGGGTGTATGTGCTTGGAATAAAACTAGCGCAGTCAAATTCACGAACCCCTATTTCCGCTACGCTGGGAGCATAGGGTGAGAAGAAACTTTATGATTGTCACTCGTCCAATAACGTTTTCCTACTACCATCACCGATGTATACGTCCCACGTCCACGTCCACGTATATACCCATACGATATATCCACCTATCTTTCTCTCCTCGAAGGATGCGATGCGACGACGCGGTTTACGCGTCCTCTGGGTCTTCGCTCGTCCCAGAGCTAGCCACCCATCCTTAGTTATGGGTATACCCCCAGCGAAACGACCAATCTCGATCGGGTAAAAGCATAAAAAAATTGACCACTCGGTAGAAAACACGGAACGATCAAAATAGCGGGTGAGATTCTCATCTCCAGACAGTGCAGCCGAACGGGGGGAATACATCTGGGGAAACATCGGCGTATCTGTGCATGAGTTTCGAAAAATGATTAGCCAAATTGCGGTACAAGTGAGACTCGTAGGGGATGTTGGGTATATATGTGAAATGAAATCGATGTTAATTAGGGCGGAGTCGACACCCTCGGATTAATAATCCGTGGCACGAGCGTGTTTCTATCCGTTATACTAATCACCCGGTGTAGAGTTCGTGGATAAACCCCTAAAACATCGGGGTTGGGCTCAGGCGACCTACGACCCTCGTAATAATATCATATTCACCACTGCACCAGAGTTATTAACCTATAAGGTTACAGGAGTTCTATCCCCCGCTGGCATGGCATGGGATGGGATGTGATGGGATGATCGTGTCGCCGGCATAAGCCACGGTTAATTACCAGAAAACCGTACCCCAGGGAAAGGTGCAAGGGTAGAGGGATAGACCTCGAAGTATATCCCTTACCCCGGTCCCTCTAAGCGGTCATTATTTCACGTGACAAATATGACCAAGCGAATAAGGATAATTGCATAATCGGTGTTAATACGCGAAATCCTCAACCTGTATGCATGCGATGTGAGTATAATAAAAAGACGTGCTTATAGGACAGGAATGAACGGATATCAGAGTGGAAATCTACGGAACGTACGTATGTGCATACATACACGAGTTTAGTTTATCGATCGAACAACCATGTTGCGTACGTATAGATATATTCGTGATGACAATTGATTTGTGATCACCAGCTACCGTACGTCGAGCACCCAGGTTCGACCGACACGGAAAATTAATATAAATGGCTTCATGCCAGATTCGATACGCTGCTTGAGCACATACCATCATATCCAGTACCGTATATTTGTTGAAGAGTAAAGAGTACCTACCACGGGACCCTGGTTATAGTGGCGATAAACGACGAGGTCTTTGTATTTTTTCTTATTTTTTTTTCTTCGACCAGTCGCCGGTAAACGGAAGGAAAAATTGAGTAAACGTCACCCCGGGGATAACGCGATAATAGGTATTATAATATCCCCGTGTATAGGATATTATACGGTTTAAAGTCTCATATGTACGATTATCGTAGGGAGTATAGAGAACCGCTTTATGTTAATTCTTCTCCATCGATATTAATATTGAATATTTATGATGATAGCTCCCGCGACTTATGGCATCGATTAATCTCTCAATGCTACACGCTCCTCGTCTTACATTATTCATAGGGAATAGGTCAGGCGTATTAAACCGCGAGGTAAGCTAGCCGCACGACCACGGTAAGCAAAGACCTACTACCTATTCTATGATGCTATGAAACGGAATCCATTTTTCATCCCATCTTTAACCATGTCAATTTAGGTTTCGAATCCATCCATAACAAGCACGAATCCGTTTACAGTTTACACCATATACTTTCGCCACTTGGGTACACACATGTGGGAAATATATATTCCTCGTCTTCCTCATTTCACGACAATCTAGTTACAGCTAGCTACTTGTCGCCGGAATTATACCAGGCGATATATGTGCACGCATGTATATACCGCCATAGGACTAGGCGAGGGCCAGAATCAACCGCAGGCTACTACAGCAGGTTGGAGCTAACCTGACTCAGCGAAGCGCGAGTCCCAACACGAGAGTAAATTGCTTACGAGCTGGTAGCTGGGAGCATATATGCTCGGTTGACTGGACGCTCGTGCAGTGCAATGCAGTACAGTACTGTGCTGTGCAGTGCAGTGCAGTGCAGTGCAGTGCAGCACGGCCACACCGATCAACAGAATTACTGACTGCATGCAGAAGCAGAAGTGATACGTGTCGTTACATAACCCAGGTGTATATGTATACCTACGTGGAAACCCAACCAGCCCGCGTTATAGGTACCTACCTAGAGCTACGGTACGGTACGTACGTCGCCACGTAACTGGCTGTTGCTTACGGATGTGTAATGTGCAGATATACCTACATACATGCATAATACGCGAGATCGACTCATGCACCCATCGATTTCCACTCTGTATTCACTGTAATGACATTCACCTATCGATCAGTTTAAATATGATGATCATTTCCACGCCGAATGATGATTATTGCATTTCGCTATTGAGTCCAGCTGCAGAGTCTCAAATTTCCAGACGAAGGTATTATCGGCGGTGTATATCCTCGTTCGTTGTTACCGTACCGTGTGCCCTTGATGAATGCAATGGGGCACTCTCGAGTATCGTTTGACAAGAGGGAAGCCAGCCCTTGATTCTCTCATCCTCTCATTTGGTAGGGCGAACGGTGCAATTATTATCGACTTATTATATAATTGCCAGACTCCGGCTAATGAGACCTCTCGAGACAACCGGGTGCTCGTGCATTACAACTGCAGTTCCTCGACTCTCACAGCTAGAGGCTACTTGTGCGGGTAGATAATTTATTAATTTATATAATACTAGACAGGGGGTGGGGGGAGGGAGAGGGAGAAGGAGAAGGAGAAGGAGGTAAGGATAAACAGTGCCGTATAAAGTCTGTATAAAAGAAATGAAATGAATTTATTTCTATTTCTTTATTTTTTTTTATCTTATCAATTTCTATTAGAAATACCTATAGTGTACTCGTGAGGAGCATATGGTGGAATTAATTGCACGTATCCAAAGTCGATAGACTGGTTTTAATTTAGTATGGTAGAAGCAGCAACGCCCCGGATAAAAAAAAAAAAAAAAAAGAAGAAAAAAACTAGGCTTAGAATAGTGCGATTAGCGCCGAATGACTGAATGACTGGTGCCCAGTACCGCGAGGAATTTTTCTTAATACGCATAGATACTGCAGCAGTAGCAGTAGCAGTATAGCAGCGGCAGAGCTGAATATAGAAATGTCTTAAACGAGGGCTTGCCGAATGATTTTGTAATAAATAAATTACTGTCAACGAGCGCGTGCTCCAGTTCCATTTATGGTACGAACTAGGAGGCTCACTGCAGGTGGTAAACGCGGCAGGTTTCCACGACAGCCTGCACGTAGTACATGCGTAGGTAGGGTACACATAGCTAAACCCAAGCATAATAGTAACAAGGAGGAAAATACCTGGAGCCATAATTGTTAAGGGCTCAATTTGCATCGCACGCGATACGTGTAGCCATATATCTTATCACCTATACACCATGCACGCGCCAAATCAATTTCATATTTAATTATTCACCGATTTATCTCCCAATAGTGGATAAAAAAAAAAAAAAACGAAAAAAAGAGAGGACATGAATGTTGTCTAAACCACATATATGTATGCAACGAAATCTCCTTCTTCTCTTTCTCCTATACGCGCAGGTTGTTTGGAGAACGGGGTGAAGGGGATAGGGGACCGAAAAGCGGGCAGGTATATTGCTGAATTGAGGAAGGCGGTGTTACAAAGCGAATCGTAAATTCGCCAGCCGACTTCGACACCCGACATTCCCTCCATTTTATTTATCCCCATGAAGAGAAAGAGGAAGAGAAGGCCAAGGAGAAAGAGAAAGAGAAAGAGAAAGAGAAAGAGAAAGAGAAAGAGGAAGTGAAGGAGGAGGAGGAGGTAGGAGAAAGACGACCGCCCTCACCTCCTTCTCGCCATCAGGAACCACCGGGAGCAAGAGCAATCCATGAAATACGTCGAGACATTAAAAATAATAGGTGGTACCGCGGGAGAGCTTGGGGAAGAGAGGTGTCCTCAAGGAGGGTACGGGGGAGCCGGCATTCCGCGGAATCTTCGCCGACTACTACGAAGGGTATGCGTGGTTCTATATGCTCGGTATAAAGAAGAAGAAGAAGAAGAAGAAGACGAAGAAGAAGACGAGTAAAAGAGAAGGAGCTACTCGGCTCTCACCAGGAGCCCGCGAGCTGGAGGACCAGCAGCTAAAGCAGAAAGAACGGGTATCGGCCATTATAAACATATACAAATTCGTCAGAGGGCTACTTCGAACAATGGGCCGTTTAGCTCCCGAGATATATATCATCGGTGGCGGCGGTACTCGAACCTCTTCGCCTTTTCCACGCCACCGCGGTATACAACTATACAACCGCAAAGAAACCGGGTTTAGATCGAAAATCGAAATAGCAATAATCATTTCGTAGGGGAATTTCACGCCTCTTTGCAAAACCGAAGAGATACAGGAAAAAAAAAAAAATTCAAATGAAATTAAAAAACCAACACATTGCATCCAGAATGCATTTTTTTTTTTCTTCTTCTTTCTCTTTTTCTCCATCCCCCCTCTCTCTTCTAGTGTAGACAAAAAATCATTCGACGCCTTCGCCGAGATGACAAAAGGGATGAATCGGTTGTCACCAACTCGAAGATCTTGGCGCTTTGAGACAATCGGATGGTATCCGGCTCCGGCTCAGGCTCACGCTCAGGCTCAGGCTCAGCTTCAGGGCAGGGCAGGGCAGATACAAATGGGCCGAGGCTAGCCGCAGGTGGCACGGTTGCCGATAAATATGTCAGAAGGTAACACCAAGCCGCGGCAAATCCCGCGCCTTCTTCTTCTGCTTCTTCTTCTTCGTCTTCTTCGTCTTCTTCCACCTCCACCTCCACCTCAAGGAACTGCAGCTACTTGGGATATTTTATACATTTAAATATTATGGAAATTCGAAGACTACCGATCGCCGACTCTCTGACTGTCTTTCTCTCTCTCTGCTACTTCTGCTGGTGTGTTATACTATTCCAATGTCTGCCGCGTGAGTTGGAGACATATTTTTATTTTTTTTTTTTTTTTTTTTTTTTTTTTTTACCAACGAAATTTAGCCCCAAACCCTTTTATACACAACGTAGTTATTCAACGCTCTGGCTATACCCATTTGGCTGAACTGTTTATCAGGATGTATCGAGGCTATTTCGAAACCTATCTGTCCATATGCATCTGTCATATTATACGCTAAGGAAACACCCAGAGAAAAAGGAGGAAACAAACAAAAAAAAAAAAAAAAAAGAAGAAAATAATTGAATAAAAATACATTTTATCAAAGAGATTCTCCTGATCCTTATCCTCTACGGTAACATTTGCCATGATATAACAGAAACTAGGATCATCGTTGGACCGCGTAATTTGCACAAAGATTAACTGATTGGATTTTTCTATTCAATGCAAAGTTCTTTCTAGCGAAGTATCGAAATTTACCGTTTAAGAGGTAGTAGGTGATGCGGGATAGCCGACAATCCGCGAGGTATTAAACCCCCAAGTTTACATGACTACAGCTGTTCCTGTAAACGCGATGAAAGTTGAAAGGGGACGCTCGAGAGAATAGCAGCTCACATATGTATATCCCTAGATGCAGTCATACTTTGGTCTGGCTTGTCTCATCCTCTCTAAAATTCTCGCTTTTGACCCCTCTGTTTTCTGCACCATACGGGGATAGCAACTCCTGCAGCATCACTGCGGTAACTGAGACAAGAGGAGCTCTCTCATCGCGAGAGCAGTTTCAGTTCCACTCGGTTTAAATACGGTATGTACCCATACGTATACGTATACGTAGTTTGTACAACACGGTTGTATAGGTGGGTACCAATGCCGGACACGAACCGCGGCTTGGAAACCTTGGTTCTCTACTAACAGAGCTAGAAATGGCAAACATACATACGTATGTATGTACCTAGATAGTACCCTACGTACCAGAGAGATGATTGTAGTTGCAAATGGCCGGTTTGCATGAAGAAGCGGATGGGACATGCACGCTAAATGCAAACACCGTTGACCCCTACGCCCACGCGAAAGCCCCTTCGGATACATGTGTACAGGTAGAAGCCAATGAGCCACGGCTAGAAATGAACCCGAACAAGGGGTTGAAAAAGGGAACACATAAAAATGACATGCATTAAACGGTCCTCCCTCTTCCGTATGATGACCAAGTATTAAGGGATGCCTGTATGCCGTGTGCAGAACTATGTGTAACCTATAGAGAGTGAGTGGTGCAGTGCTGTAGTGGTTTTGTAGCGAAACGAATACAGACCCTCCGGTCGATTAAACATGCGCATATTGCATGAAACGGGTACCTGCCTGTCCCCGCAGGCTTGCAGTTCGCGGATCGACCGCTGTATTAACACCTATGCCACCACGTGGGCACATAGGTGCCTCTCGCGCCTCTCGCGCCTCTCTTTATCCCGTGTCCCTACCGCCTTTCGACTACATCCTCGACGATACTCTCTCGCATCCTCATACCCCGTACCCGCACATAGTGTATAGATAAGCGTTCACACGATTCTCTAACGTAGGATATAACGACGATAATGTCTTTCACCTCAGCCTACCGGCTATACGAGAATATATATACATATTATTTAAATATCGTACAGTACGGGACATTTACATCAGGCTTGCGGTTCCCTTACGGCTTACACCATTGAATTCGGAAAATAAGAACAAGAACAATAACAAGAAGAAGAAGAAGAGGAAGAAGATGAAGTTGAAAACACACAAAAGCACACACTATTAATCGCAAAATACTTGAGGATTCCGAATCGCACTGAAATTTAAATACCGGGTAGGTTACAGGGCGCAAAGTAGACCTAGAGGGCAGAGGGTAGCCTGCCTCTGCTATACCATCATCACAAAATAACATTGCTTGGTTATTTGTCATTCTATCATCAATATTGTTCCAGTGGTATACAAACAGCGTTGCAATATGCATCAAATGGTTGCCGATCGGAGCTTTGAGGCATACGTTAACCTGAACGAGAATATATGTGTAACCGACGGCTTCGTATTCGAAACTATATTGATTTCAATAATAATTTATGTCGCGTTGCCCCGAAAACTGTCGGCATTAACCTCGCCGATGATCGTAGAAAAATTGAAAATATACCGAAATACATTCCGAGGAATTCCAACGGCATACTATACTATAAATGACAGATTATCCCCGGACAATCATCCGGATATAGAAACGTACTTCGCTCTGCGACAATGCATAGTTTCCAATATAATATCGAGGGTTCTTATACCTCTCAGCTAACGTAACCACCTTGAGGGGGTAAGTGTATTCTATGAACATAATATTCGCTTTCAGCTTGGTAGATATTAGGGTAAATAATAGTACGAAGACGAAGACGAAGACGAATAAGACGAAAACGATGTCACAGTATAATAATGATCGTTATTCCATGCCGGATAATCCCCCCGGTCCAAGATTTGTCCAGGCATGAGATGACGATCGGTATATGACATCGTGACAATATTTTGAAGGGTTCGCCGAAGCGCGAATAACCGGTTTAAAAACGGTCCTCTTCGGTTTCTCTCCACTTAATACCCCATCGTATCTCGTTTAGGCGAGTCCATCCAGCGCAAAGATATGTATACAGAATTCAGGTAGGTATGGGTGGTTGTACGGCGCGCGGTGTAACAACAGTTTAAATACATATCTTCGAGAGAGAAAGAGAAAGAGAGAGAGAGAGAGAGAGAGAGAGAGAGGAGCATGAGAAGACAGGCCACAGTGCTTTGTGCTTATTGTATTTAGCTCCAAGAAGCAGTTCCTCTTCTCTCGATCCGTGATGTCAATGGGGAGAGAGAGGGGATTTTATCCCCAAGTTAAACCCACCGCCTCCCGTAATGGTATTTCATAATTGCCAACCGCCTTTGAGAAGCGTATGATCTACCGACAGGTGACCTGCACCGCACCTCGTTCCGTATAACTAAAAGCGATTTTATAATCGATCGGGGGATAGCGAATGTTTCGTATATAGGTATGTATGCTAAATCCCGGGGACTTTGCTCTTCTTTATTTATATCATTTTAAACGATTCTGATATGTGATAAGTATAAGTTTATGGAAGTTTAAGAGCGTAAAGTGAACCTCGCGCACCTATACCCATCGGAAAGAGAATGTTTCGGTGACTTTATAGAAAAAGTCTTGTAGGTATGTAAAAAGTATGAAAGATCGAGGTATACGTATCGAGTTATTTCTCGGAGCGTGCGCATTTAAGGAGAGTCATAATTCAAGGTGTCAAGTTTTTATGAATGGGATATATAAAATTTGGAGCGAACCTACCACCACATACATATATACCTCTACACGGTGGTGTGGCTGCAGTTTAATCTTGCCTCTGCACCAGCAGCAGCGTATATGAAGGTAACGCGTTTATCGGTTCCTCGGAGGACGCCGCGGAGAGCGAACCTACTACAAAAGCGGAGGATCGCGTCGCGGCAAACTTGAGTCCTTCCTATATCGGTAGTACAGCATTCATTAACCGTTCCACTTCATTAAAAATAATTTATCTTTTTACAGTCAGAAAAGGAAGAGAGGAAGAGGCGAAGAGAGGAAGAGAGGAATATAGGAATATAGAGGCGGAGAGGGAAAGAGCAGCTCCGATCGCAGGCTGGCACGTTCGCGGAATGCGTTCCGAGCACCGAGTCTGGTGCCCCGTAGGTACGCAGGATACGCACACTCTAACTCATACGAAGACCGGGTCCAGGCCACATGTCCAACAATCTATGTACGGAGAACAAGGTATGTCTATGGAGTTACCACCTGGTGGAGTACTTTGGCGTGGGCACGCGCGCCGCGCGACTTCTGACTCGGTTCTTCCAACGCGCGTATATACGTGGCTGGACCGTACCCGGACCCACACCTTGGTACGCTAAGATACGTACGTACGAGCTCTCCTATACCGGAGCAGGATACGCGCAAGTGACCGTTGTTAAATACGTTTGTGGAAAACTGCAAGAAGCGAACGAGCGGATGGACGGAGGAAGCTGGTAACATTCCCTAAACGGTGATGAGTCTCTTTTAAAGTACAGAGAAAAATCATCATCATCATCATCATCATCCTCGCAGTCGTTCTCGTTGTTCTCTTTGGCCGCAGCAAATACTCTGCGACTTCGACCTCGACTGAATGGAGCTTGAGGTGCTCGATCCGATCCGATCCGATCCGATCGTTCCTCTGGTAACTCAGTGATTCTTATGAGCGATCCTCCCGTTTCACTTTTTATACCCTAACAGGACTACAACTGCACCATAGTTCCTATACGCTCATCCGCAGGGATATGCGAACCATATACATCCCGGTACAGAGATTCTCGTTCGAAACATACATGCCAGGATACTATTACGGGGCTCCTCCACATATACGGTCTATATATACATACACGAGGTTCTTTTTTATTCGCGATTCCCTGTGTGCTGCGGAACCCGCTACTATTTATAAGTCCTATGAAATCCCTTTAAAGGAAGTTATTAGAGGGTTCGTCTTCCCGCGTACTGCGCGCCGTATCATTCCTGTCATATGGTATATATAAATTTTACTAAGGATTAACCCCCGATATTAGTGTATATTTGAATAGTATATATATATATATATATATATATATTTGTACATCAGACCAGCTCGGCTACCACCCTGCATTATAGGATATATATGCGGTTAGAAAAAGGACGCGAGTGTCCGTTAGTTAGTTTGGTATATCACCCTTCCCTCTACCCTTCTTCCTTTCTTCCTTTCCATTTTATCCTTTATTTAAACCTTTATCTTTATCGTTATGCGTCGTTGTTTCAACCTCTTTATGCCCGACACGGTCCCCCATTAACGTTTGATTTACAACTTTCTACAAATCTATAAAGGCGAGTTTCACCCCCGTGTCTTCGTCTTCTTCTTCTTCTTCTTCTTCTCCTTCTCCTTCTCTATACCTGACTCTTGGGTTCACAGGTAGGTAGGTAGGTAGGTAGGTAGGTGTAATCGGGATTGGGGTCCAGCGATGACGCGTTAGTCCCTAGACCACCTCTCCGTGTTCCGGTATGGTTTGCAGGTTGGATTATCGCCTAGTGTGCTATGCGTGAGAAACGAATACGAGGTAAGGAGGAGTTGGCTTGGCGGTAAGAGATCGGAGACTGATAAAATTATACACTAGGACCATAAACGAGCTGAAAACCGGGCTGTTAAAATTAAAAATTGCCGTAAAACGTTGTCACGCGATGAGTTACGGGGGATTCTTATATATCCACCGCTTATACTATAGGAGAGAGCGGCCGGGGCCGACCGTTCAGTTACTTTTTTTCCGCATGACAAGCCCGCAGGATCGTTTATAAATTAAATGTGTCTTTATAGAAACCTATATATATATATATATATACTTATATGCATATGATTAAGTATTATTAATCCATCAATTATATTATGGTGCGTTCAATTACGATCCGTACCTGGTCTACAGAATTAATCTTATTTTCCTTATACAGCATATACCCTTTCCATAGAAATTTCAAGTTGTACAATAAAATGTGAATAAGAAAAGTTTTATTATTTCATCCGTTTGCACGTCGAATGATTTCACCTTGCGCGGTATAGTTTCAGCCGTAGATAATAATGCCAGCACGTAATAAAGTCTTGAGGATGGGGTATGGCGTGTATATATCTGAAAATAGCGCCCGGTCGCGGGACGCTCAGAATTATACCTTATACTCTCGTCCTTTTATTATCACTTTATTATTACTGCAGGTTCGGTTTACGGGGCGCGCATTAAGACCGTCTCATTTTATACACGTAGACGTATGGTAATAGCGACCATACAGATATCCAAGGATGTAGGTATATAAGTATCCGGCTCATACCACGCAGGCAGTATATAGGTATAGAGGTGGGTAGGTACGAGTCGGTGATTCATCCGGCGTCGTTACTCCGCCACTTCATCAATTAGCCGTTCCAGAAACCGAGCGATAGCTCTGAACTCGGACTCGCTGTGAGTTAGTTTATTCGATTTATTGTGGATTGGGGAAACGCGGAGGAACTCAATACACCGAATAGTTAATATGACAATTATTTTATCCGTAGATAAGTACAGGGAGAAGAAGGGAGGAAGAGAATTCGCGCCGATGCAGAGCTGGTGCAAAGAATGCGTGGGAAGATATCCACGGAGATTCAGACCGAGAGAGAAGAGAAATAAAGAAAGAAATGAAGAGAGATGAAGAAGAAGAAGAAGAAGAAGAAGAAGAAGGCGCCCGCGGTCTCATCCCTCCGAGAATAAGATGCTGAATAGCTGCAACACGCAGACGCAAAAACGGGCCTTGCTGATCACTACAGCACCAGGGTCAGAGGTTAGGCCCAGCCTTATTCCTCTGGCTGGATCCTCTCGCGGTCCTCCCTGCAGGATCGAGAGATCCAATCAGGGCCCTGCAAGGACCGTGTATCCTGTAGGTGGAATATACTCGATGGTTTTGCAGTTTGCTATTAGGATAGGATAGGTAGGTACTGACTAAGAACACGCGACGATCTTTGACTGTGAATTAATTTCGTATTTGCGACCGAAAACTTTTTTGCGTTACTTTTTATTCGCCATTTTTGGAAACGTTGAATTTCGAAACACTGAGATACCGAATGGTCGGCATGCTGCGGACAGCTCAAAAATCCGAAAGTCTGCAAGATCCCAGAAAATTTCGGTTTATTTATCAGGACGTGAAGACAGAAGATAATTCCGGTCTAATCGAGACTTGATTTTTTTCCAAAGAGTAAATATCAAGACGATCGATTCGACCACTCATTGATTCAGGTTCGATCAGTACAGCCCGAGTTATCAAACCCCGAATGAACACATGCGCGAATTTTAAACTTTCGGGATTTTGAACCTCCGGTGTTCTCCGTGTGGAAAGATATGAAAAAATGTACTCGGTAAGCCGTGAGAGAGAGAGAGAGAGAGAGAGAGAGATGTAGGTGAAAAAGCATAAGCATTATGGTGCATGCCACGAGCTGAGCTGGACTAAACCCCATTATTCCAATTATAGCCTATCTATTGCTATCGAAGTTTCGGAATTTCGTGGAAAAAAAGTGTCTCCGATAATGATCTTTATGCGATGCCCAGGGGGGGGGGACTGAAATATTAGGCTCATTAGAATCTAAATTGGGGTCCTCTTCTCCTCTACACCATGAGACATTTACCCGTACGTATAGGATATATTTATAATTTGACCGTCTTTTTGATAAACCCGCGCGGCGCATTACCGGGATTTACATATTAAACTGCCTTTGTTTTAGTGGGCTTCCTTTTAAATATCACATTTAATTGCCTCCATAATATATACTATTATCGTCCCTATAAAGGAGCGGAATTTTTTTTACGATTATATATTCCTCCCCGTAAAATCCCCCCATTACCGCTGTCCCCACGCATTCAACAAGCATAGGTACCGATTTGATATCCTCAAAAACTAGAGAAATTCTTATAACCAGCCAGAAACCGAGCTGCACATCCATTGATCGATAAAAAAAAATTCCTCGAATTTGAATTCTGAAGATATACATACCCGCGGATGTGGGTAATCAAACTTATCTCTTTCTCTATTTCACATAGTGAAAAGAAAAATTTCTATTCTATTTCTAAAAAGAAAAAATAAACGTAAAAGAACAAATTTTTGTCCCAAATATATACGAAAACAACACTTTAGACTTTATTTCCTCTCATAAGATTCTCACTCTCTGCAGTAGGTACGATCACCGGGACCACCGGCAGCGTCTTACTTCCAATACAATCGAAAGGCCGTTACGGATGGCGCGAACCTTGTTATTTTTAATTATGTTTATAATCAAGGCTCGTCGTGTCTATGGTAATCATTCCCTCTCTGGTACCCACCACCCAGCAGCAAACTCCGAGTCTGCCGCAGTTCTTCTTCTCCGATCTCACGCAGGAGCTACCCTGAGCTGATATATACCCGTGAAAGAAAAAAAAGAATTAAAATTGCGGTAAGAGATGCGAAATTTTCGTAAATGAAAACGCGGTTTTGTTTGAATAAATGGAAGAAATGAGCGTTACAAAACTGTTTTGATAAACATGAAAAACCGCGAGATATCCCCGAGCTAAGGAGCTAGAGTCACCCCGACGTATAACTAACTTGTAGGTATATACCTACCTACCTACCTACCTACCCGCAACATATCAACGTGCATATACGATCCTCCCGAGTCCCTGCAACTGCAAATGCAACTGCAACTGCAACTGCAACTGCAGAGACAGTCGCTAATGACGCGAGGAGATACCCCCGATAACTCTAATTAATCCTTCCTATCTCGTTGATATACAAATGCCTATTGGCAAGGTACTCCGTTCTGTTGGGAGTCAGCGTACATCCGTCCCTCGGACTCGAGTATGTATACATACGTGTAAATGCCTCTGGCTATAATCTTATATAAACCTTTGTACTTTTCCTCTCTTGTAATAACGATTATTTTTAAACTGGGGATGATATACCAGCGACGAGGAGGAGGACGAGGAGGAGGACGAGGACGAGGAGACTTTGAGACAGAAAAGAAACTCAAATGAACTTGTTTACCGCCAGGGGTGTGTTTATGACACGTTTGTTTGTTCGCCTGTTTGTTAGCTGTTTGAATAAGGCGATGAAATGGAGGAGTATGAGGATGAGGTGGACCGTGTTATAAAGAAGTGACGGTGTTGACAGCCCAGGGCGTGGCGTTGCCCCTGCAGCTGGGGTATATAGGCAGCCGCCTCGAGTCACAAAACTCTATTCGGTGTAAATTATCATCACCCACGATGACCTTAAGCCTCGAGGCTTAATGGGGTCCCGTAGGGGTCCCAGCCCGCCCGTTCGCTCGTGCAGCCTATGCTATATAATATAATAACCATAGAGAGCGGTAGCAACTTCCTGTCCAACTTATCGTACCGCTTAATAGAAAACCAAACACGATTCGCTACACGCCCACTTATTTATTTCCATTTTCTTTTCTCTTCTCTTCTTTCCCTCGATGAGTAAAAATTCGTAAAAAACTTCGGGATTTCGGAGTGTATCGACCCGGAACTTGAACCGGGTCTTCGCCGATTGTAAAATCTATTTCGCGTTTAAAATGAATATAAATTAAACGTCGAGATAGGTATATATATGTATGTAAGTATATGGGTGTAGAAAATTGTCGGCGAAGGTTCTCTCCTTCTTTCTGTCTCTGATGCGAAGTCGGTGAGTAGTCGGCGGTAGGCGAGATGTCAGTAGGTACACTCAAGGCCACTTCGAATCTGAACACATAAACATGCCACCACGGTCGCGGTCGCGGTCGCGGACGCGAGCACATCACTCCTTATAATAACAATAAGGATCTTTGCCTCCTTTTCAAGAGCGTTACAATTTCCTATGGGTTTATCCCTCTCCCGTAGGTAAGCGACAGGGAGAGATCTCACGTGATTACGGTCGCAGGAGCGTCTTCACAAATCACTCCCGGGTCCTCCTCTTCTCCTCGTAGGCTGCTGTTTCTGCTCTCGCTCCTCTCTTCGGCGTTCTGCCGCGGCTACCGCCACCCGACTACCACCACATCACGTCTTCTCTTACGCTGCCATGCCGCTACTTTTATGCTTTACCTGCTGCTGCTGTTCCTCTTATGCTGTTTCTGCGGGACCCCCTTATAACCCACACAACGCGATATCCTCACAAAGTTTCATACGAAACGAAATCAAAGAACGAGCTTCGTCGCGTTATATACGCGGCCATAAATCTCATATCGCGTAAGTATACGCAGCCCCAGGCCTGCCGTTGGTATTCTCGATTATCTATAAACTCTGATTCACCATAGATTTCAAGTCCTATAAGACAAGGGAGAAGAAATTAAGAATGAAAAATAAAAAAGAAACCTATAGTTTTAATTAATTTTAACAAATTTTATGAAATGAATCACCCTGTACTGGTTATACGTTTTATGGTATATAGGTACGTCTACGTCTTGAAGAAAGGGAATCGTCTTAGCTCTCTCTCTCAGTCTTCGCGTCTCCGGCACATCCCCGATCGCCCCCGCATAACACAGAGAGAGGCTGCAGCAGCAGAAGTCCCGCGCGGAGCATTCGCCGGTCGCGTCGCCGCAAGCCAATTAAATAAATATTCGTTGACATCACGGTCGCGTCGCTCTTACAAACTGCCCTCTCCCTCCCGCACTACCTTCCTCAAACCCCCTAGCTAGCTAGCTCGCTCGCTCGCTCACTCCACTCCATTCCACTCTACTATATTCTTTTACCCGTACAAAACCATCGGGTGAAAATCGCGAGGGGTGCTCATCCGCGATTCACACGATTGTCTATACATCCATCTCGCCGTTCGAATTGGAAGAAATAGAGTAAAAAAAATCAAAAAAAAAAAAAAACGAAAATATATATCATTACTTTAGCGATTAAAAGATTTTACGAAGTCGAAGGAAAAAAAATTAGATCGTAGGGACGGATTTGATTCGCGATCTATACACGCGTGAGGATATACGATTAGTTTAATTTAATTAGAGTATATATATATGCGAATAAATAGAATTATAGAGTGTCGAGAGACTGCGAATGTTCGGTAATGGGGATAAAGGTAAGGATATATAGGGTACCTACCTAGGCCCTATATACTCGCGGAAAGTCTCAGCGATCTATGGTAGAACGGGCTGTTAATAAGCGAAGACAATGCTCGTTGGGTCTTGGACCGTTCTCTTTGACCGCGTGTTTCCCGTATACCTATATGTATACATGCGTCAGGTATGGGGTATATATTTATATACGTGTATACGTTTACTCCTCGAACCCTCTTGCCCCCTTATAAACTCAATATAACCTCCTCCTCCTCTCGTCGTATATACCCACATGGATGGTATAAAACCGTGTGTATAAGTATATTACAAATATATATAGTCGAATCTGTGTGTATGGGTATGTTTCGTACGTAAGCTGATGTGGCTCAATGTGTGCGCGGACACGGCCGGTCATATGTTTATTAGCCAGACCCCGCATAAATAACGCAGCCATAAGCCATAAGAAGAAGAAGGAGGAGGAGAAGGAGAAGAAGAAGAAGAAGAAGAGAGGTAAAAGAATGAGAATAATAAGACGAAGACGAAGACGAAGACGAGGAAGAAGAAGAACTGGGGAAGAAACTTGGTTTTGTTTCGTTTCGAGAGATCGGCCAAGTAAATTGTCACACGGTCTCCTATAGTTTCGTGGTGAACGAGGGAATTGGGCAAGGGGCGCGCTCGGGACCACTGCACCAACGGCTGGTCTGCAACGAAGCTCTCAGCACCAACATCAGCAGCAGCGAGAGGAAAGGGCGAGATCCTACTATCCCGAAGGTAGATCTAAATGTATATATATATATAGACATATATGTATACCACTGCTATTCGAAGTTCGAGATGCTTCTCTCTCTTTCCGATTCCCAAACTCGCCAAGCATAAGAAGAAGAAGAAGAAGATGAAGAAGAAGAATGAAGTAGATTTTCGTACATAAATTAAATCATCCATAAATTTCTGTCCTTTTCCTCATACGTTTTCCCCGGTAGTTTTTTTTTTTTTTTTTTGTTTTTTCAATTTTTTTTCCAAAATTCTTTCATTTATTTGAAAATAGTTTTTCTTTTACTTATATACTTTTGACCAATTTTGAGCATCTCTCTCTCCCTCTCTTTCTCTCTTATGCAATATTGAATTTGTTTTTTTTTTTTTTTTACTTTTCTTTTTTTGAACGAAAAAAAATGAAATGAAAAAAGATGAAAAACTATAAGCCGATCGAAGGAGATGCGAGAGTAGTATAGCTGCTGCTGCTGCTGCTGCTGCTGCTGCTCGGGAGCAGGAGGACCTACCTAATTTACCTCCCAGATAATGCGGCATAATTAAAGCAAAATGTAACGTCGCTGGCAATTAAAACAAATTTATGCGACCAAGATTCGCTGATCGGGCGACCCTGCGCTGCCCAGAAACCACCGCGATGCAGAACACATATTCAACCAACTCTCGCGCGCGCGTCCCACCCTCTTCGATTCTCTTCTCTAAATCCACTATATTTACCAACCATCATTATCATTATTATTATTATTATTATTATCATCGTTGTCGTTTAATATCCACGAGTAAAACAGATATGTATATATATATATATATATAACCTGTATATAAACGAAGAAAGAAAAAGAAAAGAAAAAGTTAAAATTCAGTTTCTTTTTTCACCCTAGTAGTGAGAAAATTTTCAATAATTATTTTCACCCTGTGTAAATATTGGATATAAATATATATCCGATAAATTATCGGTTAGAAGTTGGAAAATATCGATTTTGAAATCCATCCATTAATAGCCACTTATAGCTATAGATATTCGTTTTATATACATACATACGTCTAGTTTACCTATTTGATTATACTCCTAAATGTACATTATTATCATACCAAGGTATATGTAAAAGCTAAAGTCTCGGGACTGAGAGTAGATGTCATTCGAAAACCAATTAGGTTCGATTTAACGACGGTCCTTTATACATCCGGTCGCCCTTATGGTACAAATGCATCCATACGTCTTATATACCTGCAGCAGTGGACTGCAATCGCTTAGATAATTTTACCTAGAGATAGAAGATTGTATAACTGAAATTACAGAAAAAAAAAAAAATGTTTCAATTTCAGAAGAAATTTATATAATTATATAAAATTATATAAAAAATTAGAAAAATAAAAAAATTATATTATGCACACTCGATAACGCGTCTCTGATAATTTAGTAGCGCCGTGCATCGTGCGTGAATTATACAAGAGCGTAGAGTCAGAGATTCGGGGGATCAACAGGTAGGCCCTCTCTTCTGCGTGGCACCGCGACGCTATGTATCATAATATTATGAGTGCTTATGAGAGGCTTAACAGCTGCCGTCTGGCTCTGTATAGGGGAGCGTATAGCGTCGGGGAGGATTGAGGAATGGGAAAAGTAAGGAAAGGAAAGGAAAGGAAAGGAAAGGAAAGGAGGGAAATACAAGGGAGGGAGGCACGCGACGACGCGTCGTCGCCTCTCGTCGTTTGTATACAATATATAGGTATGTGTGTATCTGTATGTATGCGAGGCGTGCGCACCACTTGGCGTCGCGACGCCCGAAGCGTTGCACAGACCGAATAGAAAGAGAAAGAGACGAAAATATATATATATAGAGCTTTGTACCTGGTTCGAGTTCCTCGCGTACGGAGCCGCTTAGAATATTATCAATTACGTCGAAAGTTCTTCGCGGGGCTTCCCGCGAGTCGACTTTACCCCACCGTACCACCACCGTCAGGAAAACGACGTGGAAGTTGGGTCTGCAGTATATAAGGGGGTCGTGTCGCTTAATAATATAATCGATTTGGATTCTGAACGCCAGGGCGTTATACACCCTCCCCGCGCTTATCCCCTTATCCCACTTCGTCGGTGTATACGCGTAGCTGTAGGGTAAGTAGAGACAGATATACCCACCTCTGCGAGGGTATACGCGTATAACCAGGCGTTAGAAAGACGCGGTTCTATATCTGTATAAGGGTAGGTAGGTATGCCTCGCCGCCTTGCCTGACTGCGTGTTTCAAATTATTTAACCCTCGCGCTCTTTGGATATCTAATTGACCCTCGAAAAGTTTTAAACGATAAACTCGCATAAATTCAATTATCAATTAGGATCCTCCCGACTGTACACGACGCCAACCCTTATCTTCGAGATATACGTGGATTATAGGCATTATATCACTCATTTGTCAATTTACGATTATTTATTCATTATTTTTTCCATCGAGGAATATAGAAAAAATAAATAAAATATGAACAATCAAATTCATCGATAAGGGTATTCGGGAATATTTCTTTGAGAACGTTTCATACACACGTGGCTTTGTGTAGAATATAGACCGAATCGCTAAATAAACGTGTGTGTATATATATATATATATAGGTATATGAAGAAAAGGAAAAGAGAAAAATCCTCCGCCGTACAGTCTACCAAATATAGAATGGAAGGTCGTTGCTTCAGAAGAGCGAGAATCGCGGATTTCTTCGTTTTAGGTATATACTGCACCAACCAGCTACGTTGAAATATCTGGATCGCAGTTCTCGAGCCCGAAGAAGAAGCTTGAAAACGTGAAACGAAATAAAGGGTAAGAAACGAGGAAAAAAACGGAGCTAAAAAACGCTGTAGGTATATAAATAAAAGAATGAAGAATTGATACTTATGACGTATTCATGAGAGTCTCCTCGTATATCGTTTATGCGGTATAGCTGCGCGAGAGCAGATGGCGAAAAGATATGAGCTGCAGCATGGGGCTGCATTTATATATGAGCAACTCAGAAGAGGACCCGGGCGTTCGGCGGTGGTTCCTCTCGGCTCGTTCGATCATCCTTAGGGTATAGCGTAGGATTACGCGGGCGGTGTGTTGTTCTATAGAGAGAAGTCGTCGGTGCGGTGCGGCGCGGCGCGGTACGGCGGACTACCAGAAGCGCGGCAATCGACTACGGATCGCGAGGATCCCGCGCGTTCGCTACAGCATATAAGAGAGCACCAGCTCGCACGGAGAAAAACACGAAATAGTAAGCCGGCCGCGCTTCGGGCGAGATTCGGACCTGTTTCTCGTCACCTTACTCCAGGGACCGCGCGACGTCGGTTGATCTCGCCCCCTCCTCCTACTGGAACGTATATATAGGTACCCATACTCCCTTTTCTCTTCCTCTCTTTCCTCTCTCTTTCTCTCTCTCTTACTCTTTCTTTCCTTCTCCTCTACCGACGATATATTTCCTTGCAATAAAATCAGATTGAACGGGGAAAATTTATCTCCGTGTGGACCGATATTTCTTCTTATTCCTTTGGCTTTAACTCGCACGGCGATGCGACGCGACGCGATGCGATGCGATGCGACGCGACGCGACGCGACGCTAACCGAAACGACGCGATACCGTGCGACGCGAACCGACTTACCTACGCTAACCGCGCGCATGCATACATACACCTTCTATATACCTAATTCAATGCAAACCAGCACACATTATTTATAATAAGCTTATATACATATTATGTGTATATATTCGCATACACATATATACATAGAGTTCGCAAAGCGTTAAAATCGCGGAATAAGATTATACATACCCTCTATACGTTTATATATATATATACTTTTGTCCCATTATTTTTTTCTCTATTCATTTTTGGTATCAATGACGTGATCATTTTATTGTATTTTGAGGAAAAAAAAAAAGAAACATTTTTCATGAATTAGTTATGCCAGTATATGAAGAATATGAAATTTGTATTCGCCTAATCAACCTAGAAGGCACGGATATAGGTATGTATGTATATATATATTTGGCTCTTATCTGTTTTATTCTTCTTTTTTGCCACCCGCTGCGACGGTGCAGTTCCATTCGCCTTGCCCCGTAGAGAATAGAGGTTGGGGTGGGTCATGAGGTGCTGCAGTGGCAAAGAGAAAGAAAGAAAGGAGGATAAAAGAAGCATGAGGTATAGTAGGACTGAGAGACGAAGAAATATCGAGATATTTGGGTCTGCGGACTGTATAGGATGTATAACTGCTACACCACTGGCAAGTATAAGGAAGCTCGAAGAGAAGCCAACGCAGGTGTCAAACCTGGCGCCGGCGCTTCTTCTTCTTCTTCTTCTTCTTCTTCTTCTTCTTAGTCTTCGTCTTCTTCCTCTTCGCATCCTTTTCTTTTTCTTCTTCGACTACGCATACGTATAGTACAACACGGTTTCGGCTACTGCCAACAACCACGCTATCTATACCCATTCGAGTGCTCCTCAAATCTCACTGTTCCCGCATGGGCAAGGACGTTTCCAAATATATACAAAAAAAATGTAGCCAAAACCCTAGGTTTCTGTCTCAATTCTAAGTACCGTTTCAAAGCCTTAGAATTTTTCCATTCGACATTTAGCGGTCAATTTTTTTCCCTAGCGATAATGCGATAATGCGATTGGGAGTAAAAAATAAATCCCGAAGTATTAAAAGTCGTGTGTCTCACTTAGATAGGAAGGTTCAAAGACTTTGGGGCAGTACTCATAATTGGGATATAAACCTGCGGGGTTTTCACTACATTTTTTTTTTTAATATATTTGCAGACGTCTTGGCCCATGGGAACATCGAGATTCAAATATGACGAAATCGCGGACCACCCTTAGATAGCTGTTTAATCTACGAACTGAACCACCAAAAATTTCTTCTATATTATATAAATCATCTATCTGGAATGTATTTGAGAGACGAAGGAGAGATATGGGTGAGACCTCACGTGGTATATGGTCCATATATCTACGTATATATATAGCTGTATAGGTGGTAAGTATAAGAAACGCGTAGAAATTCATAGAGGCACTCGCGTGTCTGCTATAATAATGTATAAGAGGGGCGGGACCACTCGGCGAGAAAAGACACGCCCGCGGGTTCCTCGCCGCCGCGACGCTCCGCTCGACGGAGGAGAGAGAAAGAGAAAGAGAAAGAGAAAGAGAGAGCGAAGAGTGGAAGAAGAGGAAACCAGGCGACGACGCTTGCCGGTGCGGCTGGGATTCAAGAGAGTAAGAGCTAGCAACATGAGAGGAGAAAAGAGAAAGATAAATAGTAAGCAAGACGGAGACGGGGCGTTTTAACGCGAACGTAAGGCATGAGAGATGAGATGAGATGAGGACCAGCATGTACGGCGCGCGGGCGTTGCGTCTCGCGTATAGTATAGTTGCTGCTTCGTGCGGTTTTGCGGTTTGCCTCGACACCGTCACCGACGTTCTCTCCTATACTAAACCATACTAATACTATACTTTAAGAACGTCGCGTCGTCTACGACTACCTTGCACTCCTTCATTGAATATTTCGCGTTTAAACAAGGCCGATTCACGACTATAAGGTCCAGATATATACACAAGAATAGGAACATTTTACATACATCATTTGAATGATTTTAAACTGATAACAACATGATAATAACAAGATAAAAAACATACGAAGAATCTCATTTATCGTAAGAAAAAAAAAAAAAAAAATTTAAAAAAAAAAAAAAAGAACAAAAATTTCAACGTGATAATATATAACAACTAATAAGGGTTGTAAACAATATCTCAAGGGAGGCTGTACAGCAACTATATATCTCCAGTATTTCAGAACTGCACCTACAGAGAGAGAGAGAGCGAGGGGATTGCCTCATAGTAGGGCTTTTCGGTTGTTAGATAGGTATATCGATGGTGAGAGAGAGAGAGGGGGGGGCCGGGAGGGGAGGGGTGGGGGTTGCTTCGCACTCCCGTCGCTTTTTATATAGGGGTGGGGAAAGAGGGGTACTAAAATAGTAAGAGGAGAGTTGGAGGAGAGGGAAGGGATTCTCTGGTGAATACGCGCGCGCAATACAATATTCCCCGCGCGCTTATACCCCGCCACGTTATTCGTATAGGTTTCGTAGTTGTCGGTAGTAGTTCCTATACGCCGCTACTGCCTCTGCCTCTGCTATCGTAGTAGTGTAGTAGTATTAGTCAAGAGAGAGAGAATAGAGGTGGTTATGTTAGGCAGTGGTGGGGAGGTCTTGGAACGTCAGCCCCAGACCTGGTCCGTCCGTCGTTCGGCCGAGCCGAGCTCAACGCCGGGGCACAGAGCCTAGAGCCTGCTGATTGTGAGGTTTATATATTACGAGAGTGAGGAGTTACAGTTGTTGTTTTGGTTTTTCTCTCTCTCCCTCTTTCTTTCTTTTTTTTCTCTCTCTCTCTCTCTCTCTCTCTATCTACCTCTATCTCTTTTTCTCTCTTTCTTTATCTCTCCCTCTCTCAAATCTCTCTCTCAATCTCTCACAATCTCATTATCATATACGATTCTATCGCGATTCGCGCGTTTATAAGCTACGCGATTCCGCCCACGCGGTTCCATATTTCGGTTACGATCTTGAGAAAAAAGAAAAGAAAGGAGAAAAAAAATTTTTTTTTTTTTTTTTTCTTTTCAAGTTTTCTTTTTTCGATTTTTTTCTTTCTATCCTTTATCACATATACTACATATGTACACACTATACGTGTGTGTATATTTATATATTGATGAATGAATGAATGAAAAAAGAAGAGGGAAAAAAAAAAAAAAAAACGAAAAAAAAAAAAGAAGAGCAGAAGCAAAATCGCGACGTGTATAAAATTATCGTTTAAAAATCATCAACAATTGATGAGACGCAATTACATAGCGCGTTATTGAAAAAAGAAGAAGAAAAAAAAAAAAAAAAACAGAAACTTGACACTTTGATCGATATAAACGTAATATTATTTCGTATTGTATGTATGAAATATTCGACGTCATACCTTAACCCGGTGCGGATCACCAACGAGGATATAATATTAAATAAATTTGATCGTGTATAGCGCGCGATTCCCTCACACGTCAGATATCATCCGTATAACTCCGTTCTGCACATATCACTTTACACAATAGGTGAAAATTCACGAATCACTGGTGCGGGCACATCGCGGATTTAAACGTTGCCGTTGGGTGCTATGGGGGGGGGTTGAAGGATGGTGAATAAAAGGTAAAAAAATTTGAAAAAAAAAAAAAATAATAAGAAGAAAAAGAAAAAACAAAGTAAAAAGTAAAAGTAAGAATCGCGTATAGTATTATAGTCTCTATAGTAAATACGTCCCCCCTCGCGTATACATCGCGTAGATCTATACCCACCTACATAACATATATACACATCATCGTATAGTTGCGGGATATTATATATATATATATATATATATACGTAGGCGAGGGAAGGTGGTACGCGCAACGGGGCCGGTCCAGGAACAGCTACCACCCACCTGCTGTACCGCCTCCCCTCTTCTTCTCACCCTAAACCCTCACAAAATTCCCCCTCCACTATTCTTGTCCTCCTCCTTTTTCCCCGAGTATCCCCGAATCCCCTGGTCTGGTCTCCTCTCTCTCCTCACTCTCTTTTTCTCTCTCTATCTCTCTCTCTCACGCGTACCCCCACCCCCACCCCCCTGCCCCTCTACCGTCCCCTTGCCACCCCTCTCTCGTCCTCTCTCCCTCGAGGCACGTCTTAGTCGTACCTAAATCGTCTCTCGTGTGACAACCACTGGACCGCGCTATACCAACGACCTGCTGCTGCCAGTGTCCAGCCATGAACTGTAAACGTAGTGAGAGTGCAGCAGTCGAGATTAGTAGAGTCCGGATTCCTCGTTATACCTGCAGCAGTGAAACGCCTTGAATATTACTACATATATGTATATTTCATACATATATCCATATATATGTATATACATATACGTACGTATGTATAAATACATACATACATATGTGTCACACGATATCCCATGTGTATAATCTCTACGCATATAAAGTATATATATATATATATTATAATAATAATAATAATAATAATAATATTTATATAAATATACGTGCTGCTGCTGACAAAATTTGTGCATATATTACATATATATATATATATATTATATGTATATGTATACACACGACGTGCGGTCTTCATATATGTAATAATAATAAAGAGAGAGAGAGATAGAGAGAGAGAGAGAGAGATAAATCTTTTAATAAAAAACTATGTGCGTGTGTGTATAAAAAAAAAAAAAATATATATATATATATATATATATATTCATATATATATATGTATGTATATTGATAATATGTTAATAATACAAGAAGATATCATCAACTCTGGATAATATGTTGAAGAAGTTTATAATTGTGGATCGAACTAATATCTGATTATATATATATATATACTATATATCATATAATATAGTTGAAATAATAATGAATTTATCATTTATTATTAAGACGATAACTGATATCGTAGTCGTGCATATAAGTGAAGAAGAAAAAAACGAAGAAGAAGAGAGAAAAAAAATACTTAACATATACGAAGTGTGATTAAAACTAAAACTAAAACTAAAACTAAAACTAAAACTAAAACTAAAACTAAAACTGGGTTCGGTTGGATATTTTTTATATTTTTTTTTCAACTTTTCTTTTCTTTTCTACACAAGTTTCCCATGTTCAATGATAATGAATGAATAAGTGAATAAACTGTTGAATTTATAAAACTAAAGAAAAGTAAAAAAGGTAAAGAAGATAATACGAAAAAGTAAGAAACAAGTTTCGTGAATAATAATAAAAAGAATAAATAAAAATAATAATAATAAAGTGACGTATATGGAATTGTTACGGGATAATAATTATAATCGGTGGAGGATTTTACATGGGGAGGTGCTGGACCGCCGCGTCTCCCTAATGCATAAGTTCAATCACAATAACCGCAGCGACGTATTGATAATAAGAATTATGGAAGAAATTTCATGATGATCATCACATATTATACCCTGATATATATCGCAGTATATACCTTATGTAGATGATAAATTGACTTTTGTTATTAATCGAAAGTTCGAATGTATCGCGACGGGTAAAATTAAACGTCGTATGTGCAGGTGCAACGATCACCATATATAATATAAGAACGGGAAGAAAAAAAAGAAACTTGTGCCGAATTGACTGAGGGAAAAAAAAATTAAAAAAAACTTGGGGAAGAAGAGAAAAAAATAATAACTTTTTTTTTTCCACGATCCTAACGAAGAGTAATAATACAGAAATAAGATTATAGTATAATATAATAATTGTAAAGTGAAACGCGCTGAGGAACGATATAAGGAAAAAATAAAAATAAAAAAAAATAATTTCTTTTCTTTCTTTCTTTCTTTCTTTCTTTTTTTCTATCATTAATGATAATCGATTATATTGTGCGGTAATTATTGTGCGGGGTGGCAGTATAAGCGAGGAGCAAAACGATACTGATAATACCTAGAGGTATGTCGGCGAGGCGGAAGCAGGCCCGACCCAGCCGAGCCCAACTCGATGAAGAACTTCTTGTACGGGGGCCTGTGCAAAAGCCCGTACAACATCAGTTGAAAATAAAACGGGAAGATATACGTAAGTTTGATGCATACATATGCGATCTATTAATTAATCCTATAGCTGTTATCAATCGTTATATAAACGATTCACCGTAAAACTAGAACTCATAATGGACCTATGTGTGAAGTCTCGTTCTCTCATACCTCGTCTTATATTATTACCTGATATTCTTCATTCTCACACGTATTCTATAACGCGGCATGGTCACCTGTCCGACGGACTCTGTGAATCCGAAATTATAGTGAGAAGTCGTGTGTCCGGACGGAGAAGAGAGTATCTCTCGTTGTGGGTGACGAGTAAGATGAGAAAACGCAATGAATCTAATAAGTTTTTTTCTTTTTTCTGCGATTAGTACGGTAGAATTTTTCTTCCAATTTTCACCAACTGCGATATTCAATTATATTATATTATAGTATCGGAGGAGCGAGGGAAAGAAAAAAGAATTGTAAACGACGATTGAGATACACGGGAAATATAGTGTATAGAGGTGTGTAGAGGAAATAGTGTTATTTCGGAAGAGTTGACGGTGTGATAAACGCACGATTTCATCTTTTCTTTTTATTTCTCATCTCTGCTACATCGTGACATCTAGCCTTTCTGTTAAACAAGCGATTCTACAAAATAACACAAGTTGATATTTCGGCTCTTTTGTCTCTCTCTCTTCCTCTCGCTAAGCGATAAGTTATGAGAAGAAAAGAAAAGACGCTTATTACAGCTCGTAAATTTTGACGCGTAAAATAATTTCAAAGAAGAAGAAAAAAAAAAAAAAAAAGGGGTAAAATAAAAAATGATAGAATTGCTATTCGCTATTATAAAGGATTGACTGAAGCCACGTATTCTGTACCTCCTCGTACTCGAAGATTATTCCGTTTCTTACAATATCGCATCGATACGTCGCGGTATCGATGTAAAGGTATACCGAAAATATAAACGTCGTATAGGGAGGGATTCTAGCACGGGCAGAAACTCTCGCGTCTCGCGTCTCGATCTCCGAACAATTTTACGACTAAAGTGCAGCAACTCGAAAGGCAATGATCCCCGGTTTCTGGACGTTCGACAAGGTACTTTTGACAGTTTAACAAACGAGATAAGATAAGGGCGCGTTAATACCGCAAGTAATTTGTATATAGCCGTATTACACTGCAGTACCTACGTTTGGAGTAGGTACAGCTGATAAATACACAATTTAAACATACCTACACGGACTAGCTAATATACAAACCGTACCTATAAATATAGTTTGCGGAAATATTCAAAGGAAACAACGAGAAAAAAAAAATAAATATATATATAGAGATAATTTAGTTTTATTTTTAATTTTTTTTTTTTTTTTTTTCCCCCCTATAGCTACACCATGGGTATAATTATTACCGCCCGGTATGTATAATTGGCGCTAGTTTATCCTTGGATATAGAAAATAGCTGGGCCTTAAATACTTGATTTAAATTCAAGGCGTAAGTTGTTTTTTTTTTTTTTTTTGTTTTTTTTTCAATTTTTCATTTTTCGTATATAGAGATGGATATAGGTATATGGTGTTTTATCGGTAAATATATTCGATCGATTATTTCCTGACGATTGTTCATCGTACACATAAACGCGTTATTCGGTTTCGATTTCGGTTGAACTTCGATGGAAATCGAACGGTATTCGAACCTATGTATAATATATGACATTCTAGGCCTAAAATAACCCTCGGTATGTATATGTATTTCGGTATAATATACATTTACTGATTTACTCATCAAATATATGTTGAATCATCGAGTCAACAACTAGACACTATATATTACGCTACTACTAGAATATATACCTACTTTTACTACTTAATTCGTACGCACGCGGGGGGGTTTTTTTTTTTTTTTTTTTTTTCTTTTTCACTCATATGCTATACGTATAGCGTATATATATCGTTGTGAAAATATAGCATGAATTAATCGTATACCTACGTGTTACAGAAATGAGAAAATAAAAACATGTAAATCTGCGATAAAAGAAGTTGGAGAAAAAAAAAAGAAAAAAAAAAAAAACTATATACACATATAAATTTTGAAACAATAATTTGACGCCGCGACAAAAGTTTGTCTTTTCTGTATTCTATTTTATATCTTATATATTTTACATAGAAATAGAATAAAACTGAAGCAAGTTCATATTATATTAAGCTGGGAGAGAGACTAATATTTATAGAGTAACGTATTTAGGAAGCGGCTGAGTTAATAATCCGGGACGTTAGCCGTTTGAGAAGTGGCTAAATATTTCACGGTTTCTTGTCTGCACCGTGCGAGTTTTGGGAAAAAAAAAAGAAAAAAAAACAACAAAAAAGAGAAAAAGTAAATTATCTATCACGTATATAGTATATATATATTCATGTCTGCATAGGGTTGCGATATAATTAATCGCGAAATTTTTAAAATTCTTTATAATATACGTGATATCTCAAGATTAAATTAATTTTTTTTTTCTTTTTGTTCGTTAATCAATATTGGAGTGTATAATTTAGAAAATATTTAGAAATTCTTTACGTCTCGATATTCTTGATACACTTTACTGGTATATATTCTATATAGGCAAAGAGTATCATATATAGAGACGAACTGCATGCGGTCGGCAATAACCGAATAACGCACGCGATGTGAGGATTTATAGTATAGCAATAGAATATTGCTCAGTTGTATAGCCGATCTTGATGTAAGAAATAGAAAGAGAATATACAGGGAAGGTATGAGATATATAAAAGAAAGAAATACTCCGTGTTATAGTATCGAACAACGACGTCTCAATCTATCCGTATAATACACAGTTCAATTATTGAAGAGTATATATATATAAATATTTCTACCCTGTATAACAACGCATATAGAATAATCAAATCTCGTTATACTTATGATATCAATGAGTAAATGTAAATGAAAATAAAAAAAAATATATATATATATATATACGTCACGCTTTATTTTGACAGAATTAAGATGGGTAGGTATAAGAATTTTATGATATTATATCCCGAGGCGAAGACTACAGTGAGTAAATAGACAGGTGATAATAAATTACCAAATTCCAGCTACAATCATTAAAGTTAAAAGCAAAAAGAAAAAAAAAAAAACTTAAGTTTTAGTATCTAATAAACCGAAACACGTGCCTCTCTGTTTTCTCATTTTCATTTATTATTTCATCTCGAGAAAAATTTTTATAAGAAAGAAAAAAAAAAAACTATTTCGCAGCTTATCTCGGGTAGACAATAATTGTTTTACATAGGTGTATGCAAATCTGACACCGTTGAATAACAATATAATATAGTTTGCAGTAGTAGGTACGTCTGCTGCGGCAATATAGTTATATAGCTGACCGCAGGCAAGTGCAGCACGGAAAGGCGTGACACGTACGTTTACCGTCTCTGTATATAACTATAACTATAAGTTCGTATCACGTATGTACGTGCGTGTGAGACTAGATAGATCTTATTAAGCGTAAGCAAGGCACAGGGCGTTTTGTTATGCGTCGGCGATATGACAGTCCCCTAATAACTACCGTGTCTACGAGTTCAGACTGTAAGTATTACCATTGCTACTCGCGGCTATACGAAGAAAAGCTCGAAGGATATACCTATGTGTTCCTCTAGGTATATGATAATATGTCAGTTTTAAATTATCAACAGACACACGCTCTCTGTGCTGGGATGAGCTTCTTCTTCTTCTTCTTCTTCGTATTGTTTTTTTTTTTTTTTTTTTACTCCTTTAAAAAAAAAAAAAAAAAAAATAAGATCATTATCTCGGCTGATTATTCTCTTATTCTCCTATTCTCTCGCATATGTTTAGTCGAAAATTTTGAACGCACCTTGCGACGTCGCGTCTAACGGTGCTGTTTTAGCGCCGACCCTGGATGCACCTTATATTAATAGACGATATTATATGCACTTAGTCGAGAGCCGCGGCGACGTCTCTATTTCTCCGCTTCTAATTCTTCTCCCATCTCGTACAGATTTCATTTATGTGTAATGCCGCGTGTATGTATACCTATACGTGTAAGTCGTCGGTATATTATACTACACGACAATATAGCGGTTGTATAGAATTAAACTTTCTGTCTCCGTATACCGAGTAGCTACGGCACAGTGGTCTACCTAGACTGCACTTGTGAATTCAGACGAGTAAATATGGGGATCGTAAATCTCCGAGCTTCTACTTTGGTTAAAATTCGCGATTATATACCCACCTCACAGTCACACATACACGCTATACGCGATGGTCATATAATAGTCAACGCGCACGCGTCGATTATCCGTCTTAACTCTTAATTACGAAACCTTTGACCCCTGTCCACCACTCCTACTCCGAGTCTTGATACGACGCGTGCCGATATTCACGCTGACTCTGGAGGAAACTCTTAATTATAATATGTACACCTATTTATAGTGGTCATATATAAAATCGATTTCGGATAAAATAATATATTATCGCGGTAGGTGTATATATATATATACGTTTTTACGACAAAATTCACCGATGTATATAGCTGTATATAAAAAGCTAAAAAAAGAAGAGGAAAAAGAAAAAAAAAAAAAGAGTACAAAACCATCGCGACGTGTAGGCGAGTTAAGGCGACACGAAACGCGGAAGTTTCCGCGGTCTCCCTGTCCATCGTCAGGGCCTCTTCCAGTCAGTCATCGCATTCGTTCACGGCAGCGCCGCGGCATGAGAGTAGCGGGAGCAACACAGCATCAGTGAATTGCACCGCGCGGCGCGCGGGTCCTTTATTCATTTCTTATATACAACTCGAGAAACGCGCGCGGGCTTGAACTCCTCAGCTCTTCTCTCATTCTGAAGTATACGTATATATAGCTGCATATCAGCAGAATTCTGCAGCAGGTTGACAATTTCTAAGGGATTGATTTATCGCTTAAGAATTCAGAGTGTTGCTACTGCTATCGAAGGTTATACCGTGAAAAATAACTCTGCTTCGATTCACCTCGGAATAAAAAATTGAAAATCAAGATTTTGGATTCGGGAAAATTACTTTCTTCTCATTTTTCTATCGCATCGTATGATTCTTTTTTTTTTTTTTCGATTCTTATCTGATCGATTAATTGAATCTGTCCGCGAGAGGATGATCCTCTTTCTATACATAGGAAGATAAATGAGAAGAAGAAGAAGAAGTACAGGGGAGCGAAGGAGTACAGCGGTAGTCAAGGATCATTTCTTGATCTCGGGCGAGAGTTTGCGAGTACGAGGATGAGGAATAGCTCCGTAGTTTTTGCAAAGGAAGAAACGGGTTTGACCGAACCGCTAATTGGGCATCGCGGCGCTGTACACACAAGGAGAGTACCTAATTTGTTGCCAATTTCACGACGATAGCTCTCGCTCCGCGTATACCTCTGAAGCCTCGCACCAGACGATGGGATGCTGGTGCACCACTCGGTCCAATGATATTGATGGGCTTTGCTCTTCTAACGGAATGCGGAGCGGCGTCGTTCGGTTCCGATCTCTTTTCGCGCCCACGTTTATAGATCGGGAAAACAAAAAATCATTCAAAAATATCATATCGTATCGAAAGAAGGAAAGAAATCTACTGTATTATATGTGTATACACAGTTTTTCAATATTTTATACGAGACACGTCACGCTCCGGACTATATGTATAGTAGTTTTTGTCAATCTCTCTCTGTCCCTGCATCTCTTTGCCGCTTATATACCTTATACGTATAATAGTGGTCTAAAATCTCTCCTGGGTTTCGCTTCGCTATAAGGGATTTACGACAGCGATAGCCTCCATAATGTCGTCTGTAAACGGATATGCCTGGGACTGTGGCTGCACACAACCAGCGAAAGTAAAAAGACTGAATATCCTAGGCAACCCTGCGTGTGCATCGCGGTCTCTTTAGAGTTTTTGACAATCAAACCAACCAACCAACTAACCAACCAACCAACCAACAAACCAACATATTTCTTACCCCTCCAATTTTATTCATTCAACCAACCACAACGAAATATTTTGCTAATGGCGTCGCCGCGGGTTTCGATTGATGAAAAGAAATGATTTAATAATATAAACCCTTATAATGCACCCAAACCTTCGTTGGATAAATGAAAGTTGAGGAAATGACGAAACCGTCGCTTTTTATTTCCTACTGGCAATTAGACGGGTTCGTATATCCATGTCGTCATGTTATATATACATGAACCTAGTTTTCGTCTTATCTTATAATCGGCAATTTGTTATACCTCGCCCCCGGTTAGTTAATTCAGAAAATTACAGAGCAGGTAAATTGTCGAAACATTCATTGTGTGCCCTCGTAGCTATTCGTGTACGCGTTTATGCGAAGATGTATTAGTAAATCGAGGAATAGAGGGTAGTGGTAGGCGGCGAGATGACGTGGTATGAAAATGCGCGTGATCGTCGGACCGGCGACACATCAAAAGCCATATAGCTATAGGTTTTCGTTTAAGGGCGTTCGTTAGATTATTTCGCGCCACCGAAAGGGTTCGAACTTCGTACTTCCAACGAACCAAACAGACCAACCCTTGCTCCAACGGGTGGGATGGTATTTACTTAATAACTGCCCTCGGGCTCTGCTCTGCTCTTCTCTCCTCTTCTCATCTCATTTCGTCTCATCTCTTCTCTTCACCATCGGGTGGTTATTGACAACGCCTTTACCCGACGCCGTATCAACAGCTCGAACCTACATGCCTAAACCGTTCTATATTCGAGCCCCGGAAACGGGGTTACTCCGTAAAAAAAATTACAGAATCATCGATAATCGCTATAAGACTGTAGAAAGAATTTTCATCTCGAAGCAACCGGATTGGTGGGAACGTGAATTCGAAAATAATTATACTTGTAATAACAACAATAACTACCGAACTCGTAAACTCGTGGCTGGTTGATCCCTCCTGTATAAACTGAAGCAAAGTAGTCAGGGAAATCCCCTGCGGCATAGGGAAACAGACTGAGATGGAAAGGCCTCGTGTTTTGTCATTTGACATATGCATTGTACTCCTAGTTACACACACACACGTACATATACGCATGTGCACGTTACATTACGTTACATTACACTATATATCTCATCGGCGTTTATTCGGGACTGTCAGTTACGTGCCCAGGCACAGCATTACTGGTCCAGTACCTACGCCTTATATAGGGCGAGTGCCTGGGGTGTCCGGGGTGCCCCGGGTCCACGTTTTACGGTTGACTTGGCTAAACGGGATCGCATTAGTCCCCGGTCATACCCCCCTCCTGATATTTCTTCTCCCCTTCGACACGAAGGGAGATTAACATCTCGGGGTTATTTTATTTTTTATCTCCTTTCTCTTTTCTTAGTGTTTTTTTCTTTTTTACTTTTTTTTTTTTTTTTTTTGTTTATCTGTCATCCCCGTCTATGTATACCTTTTTCTTCCCCTCTCTCTCTCTCTTTCGCGTTTTGTCCTTTTTCTAATACTATCCTTTCCGCTCCTGTTCGCCTGACGGCACTCCAGGGGGCCCCCGAGAGATTCCGGGGACCAAATTACCCGCCAGGTGCTACTGGCCCGCAATATATGTTGCTATATACTTACACTACATTATTTGTCTATTTGAGTATATAATTATATTTATATATATACATATGCATATGAATTTATTATATTATTAAAAAATTGACGAAATTGATCATTATTTTTATTTTTCATTTTCTATTCTCTCCACATCGTAGAGATTCAACGAACGTCGTTTATATACAGCTACATATGCGAGGAGGCGGGTATCTCTCCATAGGTTTATACCTACATATGTACCCTACTTGAGGCCAGAAACTCGTTAGCATATTACGCCAACGAGGCGGGTTGAACGGGTTTGGGAAAAGGAAAGGGTTGAAACACCCTCGACCAATGGAAACCGACCCCGAGCCATTGCTCCTCATGCTTCTAGCCCAGTATCGTGTCTATGTCACGTGGCATAGATACCAAATTACACCTAGGGGGGGGGGGGGGGGGGGGGGGCAACATAGAATTACATATATATATACACCAACCCGTCGCGACGCCTCGAAATTATGTATAAAAAAAAAAAAAAAAAAAAAAAAAAGATAAGAAAATAATTCGTAGACTGAGATCGACGCCATTCATTATGAAAATTATTACTCAAATATCGATTATTATTATTATAACGACGAAGAGAAACACGGGAGAAAATTTTGTCGAGATTATAATTCTGTGGTACATATCAACGAAAATTGATATTCTACTCGTCACATATCGGTCCGTAAATGCATTCGAAAAATTGATATACGTTCTCTGATCCGAGCTGACAGATGACAACGGATGACATATTTCCGAGCCTCTTTATTTCGCTTTCTTTTTCACTATTTTTTTTTTTTTTTTTTCTCTTTTTCTTTTACCCCCGCGTTCCCCTGTGTCCCATAACACAGGATATTGTTCAGTGATTGTTCTCCCGTTGGACTCCACGATCCTCGAGGTATACCTACGTACATTTATACATACACATACATACATACATACATAGGTTATAATCTCTCCGGAACTACCGCGTCGGCCGATCAGCCGCAGGCGCATTACGTACTGTACCTACCGCTAAAGACTAAACAAACGTTGGTAGGTAGGTATACAACTATATACTTCTATATATATATATATATGTATAGGCAAAAATACGTCGCTCTTCTTTTATAAAATTTGGCATATAGGTCGCAATTCCAGTTTACTAGAAGAGAGAAAGAGAGAAAGAGTGAGGGGCGGGTAGGGGGGGGAACAGCTTTGAGGACATCGGGACACAAATTTTCCGCAAGAAAAATTTCGAATAGAGAAAAAAAAAAAAAATAAAAAAAAAAAAATATGGTCGCCACATCCACCAGAGCCCCGGGGGCCAGAGGTGTATTACGTTTTCAAATGACAATAAGGAACAGCTAATAATAGCGGGGGCTTCTATTATGTTCTATATGGGATAACGCTGTGGATTTTTGTATACTTAATACGTATAAAGTTCTGTATTTCTTGACGTGTGTGTGCGTGTGTGTGTGTGTGTGTACCTCAAAGTACACGGTAGACTATAACATTCACGTTACTGATGCTTACTGCTCTATATCTACTTACTATACACACAGGGGTCGAGTGCATCGTTCCGAAAATTCGCGTGTAAACATTGCTACCAATACTCCCCTTTTATACGGACTTCGCCCTTTACCTATTCCCATGTCGTGAACGCGGGGACGAAGAGAGGGAAATTTAGTATTAGTATTTTTTTTTTTTTTTTCCAGTATTTCGGGGCAGGGTTTAAGTTCAGAATTTCAATATCACCGAGTCACAGTTTCCAGGACGGGTGTATTACCCCGATAGCCTATATATTGACAGATTTGAAAAACTTTCAAACTAAGAAAACCATAGGGGTTCAAAATTCCGAAAGGTCAAATTAATCGTCTTGAGATTCGTTTCTTGAAAAAAACGATAGTATCAAAATCTTGTCAATAATTTTTAAATATTATTTCTTTACATCGTGAGAAATAGACCGAAATTTTATAATAATCTTCAAAGTTCGAATTCGGAACTTGATCCTACATATATAGTATATGGATGACGAATTTGTAGATACATCAGAAGACCGCGTGGTGGTTTAATGTGCCTAAATTGGCTCGGTTAATAGATTCAGAGTTAAAATAGAAACGGAGTATATAGTTATATGTGTAGTACGTATGTGTGTAGGTACCGTGGTGTAGGTGAGAAAGTATATAAGAAAGAAAGTGAGTAAAGTAAGTAAGCAAGTAAGCGAGCGAAGATCGTCCGTCATTCGAGTAGACAGTCAGAGGTAAATCCATACGACGATCCGTGCCTAATTGCTGCCCGCAACAAAAACCGTATTCTTCATCTTCTTATTTTTCCTTTCGTAGCACCCTTCGGTTTCTCTTCTCTCATTCCATTCCCTACACTGTTCGGGGTGTACCTACCTAATATACTCACAAGCTTGTAGCACGCGCACATAAGATGAGTATTTTCATCCTCGTTTAAACGGTGCGGTACATAAAGAAATTTTTCTTTCATTGCTGGTGTATCAAAACCAAAAAACTGACACGCAGATGAATCCGAATCCGATATTCGAAATTCTCTGCACTCGTAACATATCATGCGAAAAATTTCGCACCCTGAGAAAATAAACTACGAGGTATAGCAACCGCGATTCGATCTCAATCGCAAAGTTATAACACCTATGAATACGTGTATAGTACAGTCTATATATTTCTATATACTACTATACCTACCTACTCCGAATTCGCAGCACGTGATAGAGGCTCGGCGTTAATCAATCGAACCAACGCCACGACGCCGCAGCTTTTCTCTCTTTCTCTTTCTCTATATTTATTTTTCTCTTTACCTTTATCTTCCTCTTTCTCTCTGTCCCGGTCTTATTTATAATCCTTGAGCATTCCTCAACTTTAAAACGGTTCACATTCTTTATTTCTTCATTTCTTTTTTTTCCTCTGCAATTTAAGCTTATCTCTATAATACCTACAGCTTCTTCTTCCATTCGTTATATGTATTATAGTATACACATACGTATGGGATATCAATTTTAGAGATGAAATTATTGGTTCGTATTCTACATCGTTTATACTATGATTGACGTGTATCATATGGTAGTTACGGTATTTTGTATAAAAGACAGGCTCGATATTTTGAGAAAAAAAGAAAAAGAAAAAGAAAAATTCCTTCTTCGCGACGTTTCAATTCCTGAACGGGACAGCACCGCCGTTAATGTCTAGAGGTAGAATAGACAGGGAAAGAATTGAAGGTATTTTTTTTCTATATATTTTGGTGACGACGTTATAGGTTGAGCTTGAGATCGCGCCTCGCGCCTCGCGTCTCACGTCTCGTGGATCTTGAATCTCTGATCTTCTCTCGCGCTGCACTGCAGAAGCACCCAGTGGTAAAACGCTATTTTCGTTTCCGTGGTTTCCTCGAGTATATTATACCGACGCGTATAGAAATATAAATATATACATACACAGGAGAGAAGGAGACGAAAGTAAAAGAAAGTTAAAAGTGGGGAAAGAATATGTATATAAAAAATAAAATAGAAAAAAATTAAAGGTTACCCCGCGCGTGATCTACGCGCCCGCAACGCGGCAGGACTCTGATTTATCGGCTACCCTCGATCTCTTTCTATCTCGCTATAGCTACAGCAATGCGTTCTTCGTCATTCGTTACAGAGACTCGAGTCTTTTCTTCTCTTCTCTTCTCTTCTCTTCTCTTCTCTTCACTTCACTTCGGTTCAATTCTGTGTGTCGCGTCGCGTCGCGTCGTTCGCGCGCGCGCGAGCTAGTGTATATACCTACACCATGCAAGCATGCATGGTGACATCGAACACGTCACTATATTGTATCTATAGAGGCTCGTGCAGCAGTCAAGAGAATAAGAATAAGAATAAGAATAAGAAAAATAAGAACAAGAGCGTAGCTATTCCTCGACTGAAATGCACTCTTATAAATAGAAGCAGTCAGATAGTAGCTAATTCAATCCTAAGCAATTTCGTTAGAGGTTTTCTTAAAAGCTTTATTTTAAAACTCATACCACACCCCGTATACCTTCTACAATACAATTATTTCCTCCATGCCTCGACTCGACCAACATCTATGTGGGATATAAACCAAAGAACGTCGACCGAAACCTATGACCTACGCCTTGCGCCTACCTATATACGTCCGCGTTAGATATAGGTGAAACAAACTCGAAAATATCTCGTTAAGTGGTTAAGAAACTTTACAACCGTGCCTCGCCTCGCGATTCTCAGACTCGGGAAAGAAAAAAAGTCAGACATCAAATTTTATCTTTCTGTTTTTGTTTTTGTTTTTGTTTTTTCCCGGTTTCCAAAATTATTTAATTCAATTATAGAGGAAAATAAAATACCGTCAAGTATTGGGTATAGATTGTAGAGATGCGGTTGCCGCGCGCGGTTTGTTTGCGAAGTAATACGAAGCCAATGGATAAGAGGAGCTAGCTGCTGGAGGAAGATGCTGCGTGTCTGGGGTTACTGCGTCAGACGATATATCTATTTACCTTAGTGCCCGATTCTAGTGGTATACCCGCGCCCCGTAACACTCAATTTTTCAAACCCTTATTGATATAATATAATATTAATACCTCAGCCGTGAATCCAGACACGCTTGCATTCGACTGAGTAAATAATTCAATACGACTGACTTTCTCCTTCGCGTATTTCTATCGCGCCAATACCAAGATTCAATAATCCAAACCGAGGCGTATATATTTGGCTAAAACTCCCTTATTTTGTATTCTCGTCTTGCTTTATTCTCCTACAATTATTACCTCAATAATTTGATATTGCCCTGAAATTATACGTCAAATTTTATTTCCCCGTTTTATTTTTTTCTTTTTTTTTTTTTATCAAATGATCCTTGAATCCCTGCACCCCTATTGCCCCTAAGTTTAATGGACCAGGAAATTATCATGATGAAATCTTCTCCAATTTCAGCCTCGGCGATCCCCCTTCGCGACCGAGTTATTCCGCGACTGTATAAACCAGACGAGCCCCCCCGCCCTTTCAGTTTTCTATAACAATTTCATACTTTAAGCATATTGGGCAATAAAGAGTGAATATAATATTCCAATGATGAAATTAGGGATCACGAAATCACGCGTTAATTTTAACTCATCGTAATTACCGATCATTTTTATTTCTTGCATGATCTCATTTCGAAATAAGGAATCATCGTCAGTAGGGAAGCGCTGCAGCAACGTATATTATATTATATATTATATATATATATAAATATATACGTATACACATCGCGTACAGGGCAATAGACGGAAATTTCGGGCATCGCGGCTTGGCGCTATGAGTTACGACCTTTGGGCTGCTCGAGGCTCGAGCTCTACTACCGCACTAAAATCCCAGCTGATATATTATTACGTATTATTGCTTCTGTTCGCGTTATTTATACCCATATAACGTAATGCCCGCGAGATCCGACCGAGTCGGCTGATACGTCACCTAGTACCTCCCTAGAGATTTTCCGCGGACGCTTTTTCAATACGTTATATATACAGACACACGCATACACGTATAACTTGCGGTTTCACAAAACTACAACCAATATCATACCACTCCTTGTTCTTCTTCTTTCCCGCGCGACAGTTTGACAACAAAATCCTCGCGAATTGAGCTCGATGAGAATAAAAAAAAGCGAGGAAACCCCCCGTTGAAGAAGAGAGAGAGAGAGAGAGAGAGAGAAAGAAAAAAGAAAAACTTGGTTTTCAGTCGCTTTCAAAAATTCAGTCTGTGACCGAAAAGAAAAAATTAAAGAGGCTTCTTTTTCTTTTTGTGAAAAAATTAAAAAATCAAAATAAAAAGGAGACTAAATATACACCGAAGTGCGAAAATGTTTTTTCGGAGTAAGAGGGACGAGCGGAAAGGTTAAAATAAAGGACAAATAAAGGAATGTTATTTAGCATTCTGATGCCAGATGACTTATTCCCGGTTTCTTATTTCTTTGTGAATGGACGAGGGTTTTACGACACATATGTGAACATGTGAATGTGCGCGATATGTGTGTATATAGATCCACTCACGCGACGTTTGAACGCCGAATGACGGAACGTACGAAAGGACGGAAGGACGTACGTCCGTGTAGCTTATAAATATTTATATATATTTCGTCTCGGTTTTTGGGTAAAGATCGTGAGACGCGAGAACGAACGACAAAACGTGTATATGTCTCTCTGCAGAGATACCTATATGTATACACCTATAACCTACGCAGTCTGGAATCGTAAAAAGTGCGAAACTAGCGATAAATGCTTCAAGGTTGCAAAAAATAATGAAAAAAAAAAAAAAAATAGGGAGAGAACGAGAAGTAAAAAATAAAAAAATAAGAAAAATTATAATAATAATGACAATTTTATATATTTCTATATAGAAATCGGTTTACCAATTTTTTCGAATAATATGTTAAATGACATGGGGACATTCTACCTCTATACCGTGATTTATTCAAATCTAGAAGTGAACGATCACTGTCGAAATAATTATGAGTATATTCTATGTAACAGGTATGTGTATATATTACATATATCTACCGAAAAGGTCAAATTATTATATAGAATTCATCATACATATATACGATATGATTTGTAAAAGGTGAATATAAAATGTAGTCGGAAAAAATTCTTAATCACTATACGATATGCCGTACCGATCCGAAAGGTTTATTATCTATTTCACCGATCTCTCCGAAACTCGATATTAATTATTTATTTATTTTACTTGTAAACGTATAATCGCCACTTTATATCTCTTGCACGTGTTATGTTATACGCTTAAATCGTATATACAAGGAAACTCGAAAAAGATACATCGATATATTCGTATGCATGTATATGCTACAGTAATTGTTCTTGAATTTTAATCACAATTATTTTATAGCATTCATATATATATATACTATAATTCGAATAAACATTTCAGCAAAAGACAAGAAATTGGTTTTTTTTTTTTTTTGTTTTTTTTTCTTCTTATTTTACACCCGATAACGTAAAGAGGTTTGATACAGGTATAATATCATAGACGGCAGAGAAAAAATGTCATTGAAACATCAATTAAATTATGACTGGTAATTTAACTAAGCGACGATGTATATGGCATATACCTATTATAGTAATATGTCAGGGACGTAATGAACCAGAAATTATCCATAAATAAATAAATAAATAAATAAATAATCAATCAATTAATTAACCATATGGGTATCAATATCGAAAAATTTTATCAACATTTCGGATCGTTAGGACACGTTTATAATTTGCATTCCGAATTGTATAACTGGTTATGAATATGATAAGGTCGTGTCGTAACAGGGTATACCTTAGGTACGATCGCTAATGTATCAATAAGGAATTGAAATTCTGTATTTTAATCTATATATGTATATAGAATATTATATCCAATCATCATAATTATATGAAACAATCAGAATAAATATATCATTTATATTATATGTATACGAGATATAACTATACATGATGATATACGTGAAGAAGAAAAGAAAAAAGAAAAGAAAAAAAAAATTGACTTTATCTGAATATATGTATAATTGAACGTTAATTTTTATTTTTTTTTATTTTTTTTATTTTTTTTTTTCTTCTCATTTTCTTCTGAAACGAAACTATTTATTTATTATTGAAATCTGGTATTTTATCATTTTAATTATCACTCCTTAAAGAAACAGGTCGAAATTGGTCGATTCGCGCGATACCGATCAGTTGATATTATAAAACTCGCAGGTATATATGCTCGCGTAGGTAGATCTAGTATCTGGATATACGGTATTCCGTATTCCGTATTCCGTATTTAAATGAAATGAATAAAAAAAAAATGATAAAAAAATGAAGGAAAAAGAAAGATATAGCTACCGAATGCGTGATATTAGTTTTCATAACACATTACACAACTGGTCATTTTTATATCGACATGTCCCACCGTCCGAAATTTCAAACATCAGGCTTTTAATATACGTTAACGAAGAGCTAATAGAACCTGTTCAGCATCAAAACGATCATAGAGTTGATTTACCCCGTTTCGTCGAGTCTCTTGTATCAGAATTTCCGGAATCTGAAATATCGGTTTGAAACTTAACTTTTTTTTTATTTTTTTTTTTTTTTTTTCACGATTTATACCTTTTACTTAATATTTTCGTTTTTTTTTTTTTTTTTTTCTTTTCATATTTATATTGAAGAACCGCACAGAACCTTTCACCATATTTCAACGAACATTTGGAAACTTTATTAAATAGATGAATATATTCTCAGCTGTAACTTTATTTATTTTATATTTTTATTTTTCCTCACATGTTATCATTAGTATATATTGTAAAAAGAGAAGAAAAAAAAAAAAAAAAGAAGAAGAAGAAGAAGAAGAAGAATAAAATCGATCAATCGCGCTATAATAGTGTATATATAATATATATATATATATATATATATTTTATATACCTCTATTATATTATACCCTCATGATATAATTAGGCGTTGCATTGACATATGAAGGGCTTCACACGAAATGTGTGTGTGTGTGTGTGTATAGAAATACACTTATCCGTATCCACCTCCT
This sequence comes from Tenthredo scrophulariae, assembly GCA_963978835.1. Lineage (NCBI taxonomy): Eukaryota > Metazoa > Arthropoda > Insecta > Hymenoptera > Tenthredinidae > Tenthredo > Tenthredo scrophulariae. The sequence continues at coordinate 34,542,373 of OZ022227.1, forward strand.
CCTCGCAGGCGTATATAAAACCTGACTTTTCTTCGATTTTTACCTTTTCTTTTTTTCTTCTTTTTCCTTTCTTTCATTCTTTTTATTTTTTTTCGCAATTTGCAACGTTATGCAGTACCTACATACCGACAGACCTTAATACCTCGTATGCGTGCAACAGCAACAGCCTCTATACATAATATAGGAAAGATAAAATCACTTAAGAAAAAAAATCACATCGAAGGACACTTTTTAAAAATCTGTAAAAATTCTCAAAAATCCTGCATTCGATACAAAGAATTTTGGCTTTCGGAAGATAGAACAACCGTGTGAATAATTACGGACCAAAACCAAGGGGTCGAGAGTCAGACCCAGGTCGAGTTGGCGTGGAATGCCCCATATATATATATATATATATATATATATAGATATATACATATATATTTTCATCGAATTATTGCGCCTAGGTTATATAACTAATCGTAAGAATTCTCGCTTAGCAACTGAATAAAAATCGTTTTATTATAATAATAACGACAGCACGAAATTGACTTGACTTGAATTGAGTTGCGACGCGACGCGACGCGACATCTCATCATCATAGCTTACTTATCGCTCATCATACGCCAAGAAAAAGAAAAAGAAAAAAAAAAAAAAAAAAAAAAGATAGGTATAATGTCTATACGTATGTGTATATGGTATACAGGTATACAGGTATAAAGAAAGAGTAGTATAGAACGTTGTAGAAAAAAAAAACACGAGGAGATAAAAATTAATATACTGTTTGATAGATTTTATAATTTATAAGAAAAAGAAAGAAAAAAAAAAGACCATTAAGCTATAGGGGGGAACTCCGAGATGATTATATTATCAAATAAATTGCCAAATTTGTATAATATCAATCGTCCAATGACACAGAAACTGACTGTTTTGGAATCTAGTCGAAAGCAAGTAAATTCATTTATATTTATAAGGTGTATATGCACTAGGACGATGAGTTATATTTAAACAGTTCTGACTGACTCGACCACAGTCATACCTGATTAAATAATAGGTATAATGAAATAATTTGGTTATAAATTTAACCGAATTTTATAAGCTAATCGTATCATTGTCATCGAACAATAGTTGAATATTCCCATTTTTTTTATTTATTATTTATTATTTATATATATTTATGTGTATATATTTTGTTGGGTCGTGATCTGACCCAATGATCGCATAATATATCCTTAAAAATAAATCATCGATATTCATGTTATGTCTAAAGTGAATTTTCTAGACGTCTGTGCCTTTGTATTAGCAATTCAATCATGTATATTACAGCAACGTTTAACAATATAATATACGTTATAAATGATAACCTCTAGACTTTACGATGTAGTATTATCAAATATTCATGCGATTGAAAACTTATGTTTCCGATTTTTTTTTTTTTTTCTTTTCTTTTTAATGGGTATTCAAAAAATTGTTCGTTCCAGATTTTAGTCACTTTTCAATGTAAAGATATGATCATTTTCAATAAAACTTAAAAGAAAGAATAAAAAAAAAAAATTACTGATTTTATAATTGAAAACAGAATGTCGTATCCGCCTGAAAATATTCGAATTAAAAAAAAGAAGTGAAAATAAATGAAAAAAAGAAAAAAAAAAAAAAATGGGAAACTTAAAAGCTTAAAAGCATTGATTGATTTTTTGTCGTTGTAAGAACTTAGAAGCAAATAGGTTCCTACATCCACCCACACACGACCTTTCGTTTTTAGGCTTTCAAATTCTTGATTTCGAATTATTTATTCGTTTTTATTATTCTTATAGCGAATTACGTGGCGTGAGAGATAAAGAAGAAAAAAAAAAAACATTTTTTTTACATGACCTTATGTCACCAAAATGTTTACTACCTTATGCGATTATATGTATTGCATAGTAATAAAAAATGAAATAAATTCGCCACCTCAAAGATCGTACTTCCGGTATTGTAATTAATAATTATAAATTTCTATCTCACACGATATACATATTAGGTATGTAGTAGGTGGGCACTTATATACATGCCTATATACATATTGTGGTAATATAATTTATTTCAACTTTACACGAAACTAGGATATATCTATATACGCTGCCTGGTTTAATATCATCCAGAAACCAACAAAGCCTTACGTGCAGTAGCACCAGGTACGATTGATTACCGAAGCGCCTCTATGCTCCACTAATTTCTACGATTCACGCAAACACCTGCCTCTCTCTCTCTCTCTCTTTTTATTTTTATTTTTGCTCTCCTTCTTTCTCTATCTCTTTATTTTTTTTTTCAAATCTTTTTTTCTACTTTTCTACTATGAGGTATATTCCTATAGATATGTACCTACATAGCTGGGTACATCGCGAGGCGCGATATCATCATTTTTTACTTAACATAAACAATAATGATAATTGTAGGTATATCAAGTATGTATTATATAGTTTCTGCTCTTATTATACGCATCCGCCCTCGGGACTCTTATATACTATACTATATATATTTATCTATTAATTCCTTCCTCCTTTACGATTCCTCATCAGAAACTTTTATTAGCTAATGATCCCCTGCATGCTCGACTTTCTCACGAGAATAAAACCTCCCATCCTATTATAGCATATGTATATATATACTATATTTTATGTACGCGTTTTAATAATCCAAATTATATATATATACGTAGTTGTGCTCTAAAAACTGGCGTTTCATGATCGCGCGTATTATGACGAAAATACGAATTGAAAGAATAATGAGAAAAAAGAAAGGAACTAGCCATATCGTAGAAAACTGGGATATAGTGGATTTGTTATGCGTGTGTTTGGTGCATGTCGAAGTGGAAGTGGAAGTGGAAGTGGAAGTGGAAGTGTAAGTGTGAATAAGAAGACTATAAAGTCTATGGTTTACCACGAAACAAGACACCACCATCCAGCCTGTAATACCTTATATACCTACCAAGTTTATTTAGATCGTATAAATAACGGGGAAACTGCAGGGAAAGGGAGGAAAATATTCTGGTATTTCAAGTTTGAAGGAAATCTCAGTGCCTACTTCCTTCCGCAATAACATATAAGGAATATATACACACATACGTTATTATGTATGCATAGGTATGTGTATATATATATGTATATATATTTATGGATGGGTATATAACGTATAACTATAAATAGATAACCCTCGTTGAAGGGCGCTACGGGGTATGAGACGCGTGCGTTTCTTCTACCCAAGAGTAGTATAATATATCTAGGTATACGTATGTGTATGTATGTATGTATGTATGAGTAAATCTGGTTTTCCTAAAATATGTAAAAGTCGTCGTCGGCGGCGGGCTAAATTCTAAAAATATAATTACACGCTTCTGTTAAAGCTGTTCTCTGTATCTATGTATTTACTCGTATATATACGTACAAGCGTGTGTATGTATATATATACACACATTTAAACTAGAAAAAAGAAAGGGAAGGTGGGATGGGGTGGTGGTGCAGGGTGAGAGAAGGGAGAGGAGAAGAGAAACATCGAGATAAGGGGAGATGGAGAAGGAGAGAAACGAACTGGAGACGGAAGCCCTATTTATTTATGGGTGTTACACCCCTCAAAACTGTAGAGGGACGCACGCCTCTCTCCTTCGCAAGGCTATGCTTACTATATGCTCAGAGGCCTCGGCACGCGACGCGACGCGACGCGACGCGACCCAACGCCGCTACGCTTCGTCTCTCCGTCGCGAAACCCCTGCGGGACGCCCAGTCTAGTTGATCCCTCTTGGCCCGACGCCCTCGCGGACGCGACCTTTGCTCTCTGTCTAGAAATACCTTAAAAACAAAAAAAAAAAAGGGATTTTTTTTTCTCTTTTACGGTGAAACTGTAAAGCTGATAATAATATAATATCTGTATAATAACGTACGGGGTAGTTATTTATTACGTGAGTTAACAGGGGTCCGTAGAATCTCAGCGCCTATATCGGATTGTGCATCGAGCTTCCACAATATGAACGCGTGTCTGGAGAGATTTTTTTGATTTTTTTTTCTTCTCTTTTTCCCCCCGTTTTATTTTTTTTATTTTTTTTTTCCTCAATGTTTGTTTCCCTCCGAAAGTCGGAAAAGCGTGCACAGCACGTAGCTGTACTCGTATGTTTATGTGGGAACGATCCGCAGCTTAAACGCGTGTGTCGTTAATACGTATAGGTACTGCACGCATCCCTTCCATATCCTCTGCTGCTGTACTTCCACGACCACGGTTCATGTATTCTGTCTCTCTACGACTATATCTTCTTCATCTTGCTCCAACTTTAGTTTCAAAAACTTATTTCTAATTTTAGAAAAATATATATTCCTCCCTTATAACTTCCTTCTTTCTAAATTTCTCGGTTTACGTACACCACATAAATTACCAATTATATTTATATGACTTTTTCAATTTTTATACCGAATCTTACATTATATAAGATAAAAATGAAATAAATAAATAAATAAATAATAATGCCATGTAGTTAACGAGACTATTGTCAAAACGAGAGATTCTTCATCGTCAATTATTATTCGAAAGCGCATAATGCAGGAAATCTGCTATTCCTACGGCATATATGTATAATACGAGGCGTAGGTGGTTGCAATATATAGGAAATGGTATTCATCAATAGGAGCTATTCGAGTAGTGGAGAGACTGCATCACCGCGAGCAAAGTACGAGGTACATATATATATATACGTATACGTCCGAAAAGAGGAATTGGACAAAGAAGAATTTAGAGGGTAGCCGATGGTCAGCCGGACCAAGTTGTCCTTTATGGGACAGCTGCCACGAGCCGAAACAGAAACACCCCCGCTCTCTTTCGCAGCTGCATGCAGCAGGCCTTACGACAGTGCTGGGTATAGATCATATATATATAATCTATATAGCCCCCTGCTTCGGTCAACTATATACTATGAAACTGACCAGCCGCCCACGCAGTAGTTTTATATATATATATAAAAGGTACGGGTATTCGAAATTAAGGGACAATGCAACGAATTGCAGATCGGAAAAAGGCAACTCGACTCTTATAAATTTCACCCCCGTTTCGACATTAATCGTTGAGAATGACCTGTATAATAAATGTACAGTTATTTGCGAGAATTGTGTCTTACATGTAGGCGAAAATTGATTGCATATTATACGTATGTGTGTTCACAAACGGCCAAAAGTCAAGTATCATCGACTGCATGGGTAGGTACTGACGTTACAGCCATGAAAGACATTGGGGAAGCATAGGTATATATAACAAGCCGAATGCCGAAGATGATGGCATTAGTGACGCCAGGTTGACCCTATTGATCGTATGGTGAGCATTTAAATCGCGGCTTTTTAAAAGGTTTAAATAAAAAATGAAAAACCGAGATGAAATAAAGGAGGGTAAAAAAAAATTGCACGCGTTTCTTTTCTCTCGTTATAGGTACTTAACCGACTCGCGATTTATCTCGTTCACTCCTTTACACCCCCGGGCTATATCCCGGGTGCAAATAGGTTAACTAACCGATTAAAACTCTCGGAGCTTATTCATCCATATGAATCTATGCAAGTATATTAATACACATATGAAATAACATAGACGTTTAAAAATTATAAGGAAATAAAGAATCCATGCGATATGCATGAAATTCAAGAATATACGAATATCGAATACACAGGTATGAATATATATATAACTGTATAAATAATTTATTTTAAATAAATTTTAAGAATTCATACCGATTTTAACTTGAGATACGATTTCGGATTCAGACCCTTCCTTCGACTCGTCATCGTGTCTTACACATGTGTTTGGCAATTTGCCTCTAAGGTCAGGTATTATATTACCACCATATAACGATAGATCGTTATTATAATAATCATCTCGTTGTTATCGTTATTATTTCGTTATACCTCTTATAATAATAGGAACGCGTACCTATACCTACACACGTACGTCACATATAGGCAGATATGGTTCGTTGTATATTGAGCGTGTCGTAAAAGGGCGCTCCTCGTCGTAAAGACGTATAAAGCCGCAGGGCTCTGTTAATAAGGAACGCCCGCACGCCCTGACCAAACTTCATGGATTTACCCACGTGCCCCGCGCGACTCTCCATTAAACTCCTCACGATTTTTACTATATATTAATATAATAATGGAAATAAAATTTTTTAAATCTGCGAACGAACCAAAGAGACTCCTATATAATAGCCAGTGAAAAAAGAAGACGATCAACCAGAAAAACAAAAAAAAAAAAAGGATTCAAATTTTCGGGAGTTTTATATATATATATATATATATATATATATATATATATATATATATATATATATATATATATATGTATATACTGGACCGCGAATGGTGGCGGCATATGGCAGTCGGCATATACAGGTATACATGCGAATATACTAAAGCTCGACATTAAAACCCTCTTACAGTTTGTCGTATCGGATAAATATCGACGGTGTTATAAGCTGCGTTCGACGCGTATCTGCTTCACGATTTTAACTGAACGCTGCGGTGACCGCGTAGAATTCTTCCTCCTCTTTTCTCTCATGGGGTTTTTTCAGCCACTGCATAGTGCGGGGGGTTGGAGGGTGAGAGATAAGGCTGTAGAGAGTATGACAAGTACCTATACATCCTCTTCTTTCTCTTTCGTAGGTATATATATATATATATATAGGTATATATATTGGCTGTAGAATAATGCTGAGATAGAGAGAGAGAGAGAGAGAGTGCAGAAGAGTCGAAGAGGGAGAAATGGAGGGGAAAAAAAATAAATAAAAAGGGTTAGAAGGAGGGAAGCCTCGGTGTTATACGCGTCCGCGCTGTGAATCGATCGACCTTATTTATTCATTTGCAAATAAATAAATACCTTATACACTGGTGTAGGGTGGTTACGGCGATGTACCTCGCGAACTCGTACGATAAGATAACCGAACGAAGTATATATAAGAATATCTCGTACTCACCGCGTATATTATATAGCTAAGCCCATACCGCGCGCGCGATCTTGTTATACCGCGAACAACAAACACCGCAACACCGCGATTCGACGATGGAAAAAGCAAAAAGAAAATAAGAAAATAAGAAATAAAACATAATCCACACGGTCTCTGTGAACCAGCGTGAAAAAAAAAAAAATTTCATCTCCTTTTTACACCTATACCTATTTACCTATATACACACACACATTCGTTTACGTTATTATAACATTATTTCAATCAACAAAAAAAAGAAACATAAATAATACAGTTTGTACAACGATATAATTGCATCGGAGTTAAATATAAAAAAAAAGAAAAAAATTAGAAATTCGCTGTCAACTATAGCTCGAACGATAAATGTAGAGAGATCAGCGAGCTGTATGGAAGCTCACGAATTGCATAGATTTATTATATATATGGAAGTGCCTGATCTATATTTACGTAAGGTAGGAACCTACCTTTTACTATTACTTAGTTAGTTACTTACGGCATGGCATGGGCACGCAGTGTGAGGTACCTTACCTAACCAACCTCAACCCTAATACTTCCGAGCTAGCTAGCTGCTGCTGCTGCTGCTGCTGCTGCACCAGCAGGTAGAAATGTTAGGTATATAGGTATATGTATATATATATATATTATGCATGGAGGCTCACGGGGCGGTCCTAGGAGTCAGGTGAGAACCAATGAGATTTTGCAACGTTGAAAATTATTTCTGCGCGCCTCGTTTATCTCTCGTTATATATACATATGTGTATATATATATATATATAGGTATTATATAGTAGCGTCCTATATTTTATATAGTAGCATCGCGGTTTTTCAGAACTGCATAATGCAGTATGTATAACCTAGTATATATATGTATACATCGCAGCTCGTAAGGATTCGTTAAAATAATGAAATAATGATTGCATATGAATGATTTCATACGCAGTAATGACGATTGATTCGACGCAAATCTTAGTTGTAAAAATAGTGTGATTCACCCAGTTTTTTTACGCATACGATTTTAACGGATTGATTTCACCCTTATTTCTATATACTATATAATAAAAATAATAAACAAATAAACAAATAAATAGAAACTTAAGGTAAAAGGAATATCTCTCTCACTCTCATGAAAGTATACGGTATACATGTAACATGTATGTATGTATGCGCATGTGACTTTAAAACCCCTGTCGAAACTGATCATCGTAAGAATTCTAGTAGCACATCGTGCGCGCACGCGGGACTTTTGGTACGATATAGAAGCGCGCGCGGGTTTTCTTGAAACAGGTTTACGAACCTACACGTTTAGCGTCGCGATATATAGAGCCTGGTTCTCCCCCCTCCCCATCCCCATCCCCATCCCCATCCCCATCCCTGCCTCTGCAGACATAACAATTCATTCACTCTTCGTTCGCGGTCTCTGCGGTATCAGCTATCGTCGGACCCCCGGAAACGGCGTGAACTCGATCGTGTCCGGTTAGCCTGTCTTACGAATAACAAGCCTGCAGCTCTGACTAGCTAGCTAACCATCACCCTATAGCTCGAGACGGAGAGCAACGTCAAGAGCGGGAGAACGTGGATCGCGATTATATTATTATTAAACCAAGGGGTATATCATAATTATTTTGGGGTAAAACGGAGTACATATGTACATACGATATAAATCGCTAATTATAGTGTAATGATGAAGCATGTTAAAATCTATATTTATATATCTGTGTATATATATATATATTCGTATACTTACATATGCATACCTATGTATATATATATATATGTAATAATTCATAACCGTATATAGGAGTTCGGTGAGTGGCTGAGATCAAGCCACGCCTTAACCCCCCTGATTTATGAATCGCTCCGCCTACCCTGTCATAACCGGCTTTCCGTTAACTCGCAGTGGGGATTGGCCGAGCGGGGAATGTTGTGGAGGGGTTATACAGGGGTGATGAGAAAGAGAGAGAGAGGAGAGGAGAGGAGAGGAGCGAAGAGAAGAGAAGAGAAGAGAGCGAGAGAGAGCGAGAGAGGGGAGGGGGAGTAACAGTGGCGTACGCACCTACGCGCCCCAGTCAGCGGTTCGTCTCTTCAGTCGGAATTTATCCTCGCTACGTGAATGACGCGACGTGAATATACTACCCACGGTGTGACGTTATATAGATATATAATAGACCCATAAGTTGTTTTATATACCGCAGCTTCCGTATTATAACGATATATCATAGATCCCGGTGTGCTGCCTTTTTTTTTTTTTTTTTTTTTTTTTTAATTTTTATCATTATTATTATTCATTATTTTTATAGTTTTCAATATTTCTGGCTATATTTATCCTTATTTATTTATTTAATTTATTTATTTTTCTCTTATTCGTTTCTTTTATTTTATTTTATCGCGACAAATAATAACGCGAGAAAAAGAGAGGGAAAAAAAAAACAAACAAACAATTATCAAACTACTGCCAAGGGTGGGTGGGTGGGTGGGTGGTTGGAGAGGGGGAGAGGGAGGAAGAGAAAGGAAAAATTTGAGGGAAAAAAAATGCAGCTGATGAGATGGTCCATTACCAGAAGACTGGTACGACGAGGTGATAAACAACGGTCAAGGGAAACCTCGTTGTCAGCTGAATCATTCTGTCATCGATCTACCGCTGCCCCAAGTACTACCGGTATATACATCTATTTAGTATATATAGTATATAATTTGAAGAAACTATTAAAATATATAGTATATAGAAAATATTTTATACTATATAAATTATACGTCAAAGTTTCACGTAATCGTTTTTTTTTTTTTTTTTCTTTTGGTTATTGAAAAGAAAAAAAATATATTAGCTATTAAACGGTGATTGATATTCATTGTGATTTATGACTCTCCTACGCGTGTATAAAATACACATCTATCACAAGTTTATAAAATTTTTGAAATTTAATATTCATTTTTGATCTCAATCGCACGTGCGCGTATAGGTAATTTAATTGAACAGATTTGACATTACAATGCAAAGACGCTTTAAATATTACGATTTTAATTATATAATTATCCTCGATTACGTTTTAGACCAATTAGGTGCATATCTCAGTTTAACGTGGACTTCTATCATCCTCTCTCTCTCTCTCTCTCTCTCTCTTTGGTATGTTTAAAAAATGAGTGAGATGGAGTAAAGTGAATGGCAGGAATTACTGCGATTATATTTGTTAATCCCTATATCTTGTATTTCGTATATCCGAAGATTAATACCTACCCTATATGTATATGTATATATACAATGTTTCAACAGCACGGATATTAATAATTGAGATTCGAGTAGGTAGCTTGTATCGGCATGTTGGTATATGGTAAATCAAGTATAGCGGCGGATATACCGCGCCTGACTCATTAATAACAACAATATATATTCCTCTTTATTAAATTTATTCGGTGTCTTTGTGCCGCTAATTAAGCAACAGCCACGTGTCGTAGAGTAGTACCTACACCCGTGATATATATGCTTCTTTTCTCTATAGGTATATCATTGACGAGTTATTGTTCTATTATTCACAGAGTATATCCTAATATACATTATAGTACTGCAGTGTGTATGGAATCGATGAACGAAATATAGAAAAGAAATTCCACCGAAAGAATAATAATATCGTAATTATTGTATATATACTCTTGTACCCTATACCCGCAATTATAAATTCTTTAATATTTCCTGAATCGTTTAGTATATACATAATATGCAGGATATACATACATGTATACGGGATATTCTGTACCTATAACTAAGTCCCGAACGCGAAATATTCTCACTTGATTTCAATTTTGAAAATTTTCATTTAAATAAAATACCAATACGATACGCGATTGTATAATAAATTTTTGTTATAATGCGATTTAATTATTTATATATCTGATCGATTATACATACATTCGTATGTATGTATGTGGTACGTATCCATACAGGTATATATTTATATATATATAGGTATATATATTTATATGACGTTGATTAATGCATAAACTAGAAGTACACGTATGACAATGCGCTGTGAATATAACGCGTACGTGTATACATACATATCTATAGACGAGAGACGAATTCTAAATTTCGTTGAATAGTAAAAGAGGTCAATTACAATATATGAACTGGAATATTAAATTTACTTGAACTCGTGGTCTTGTCGACGCGCATGGTTTGAGAAGCGAAATATTTGGGCATTAAAATTTACACGAATTATACTTATATCACATATGATTCCCCACACCTATACATATGTAACAGATTTTGAGAAAACCGAGTTCCCTTCTTACCGATCGACGGTCACGTATTATACACGACACTACGGATAACCGCTAATCCATCGTCGGTACCTAACCATATCCATGTAACCGTTATACCATACTACGGTCAATATTCGTACGAACCGAATTTTACCCATGTATTAATAAACGCCTAACGATATGTCGAATTGTCGGTTTCAGGCGAGGGAAACGACTCCGGATCCGAGGGCGAGGAGAGCACCGGCGTTGGAGTCGGTGTGGTCGGCGTAAGCCTTGGCGAAGAAGCTGTCGATCTTACATCGGCTCGTTCTCACCATGGGGACGAGGACGATAGAGACGATCGAGGAGCTGACGATTTGCCAATGGATGAGGACTACGAGGACGGCGTTGAGGAGGCCGTCGAATCTCACGAGGACGACGAGGAGGAGGAGGAGGAGGAGGGCACGCGGAAGCAAATACGTCATCGTCAGGACGCCGAGAATAACAACAGCTTTTCCGAAGGCGGTGGGCAGACTACAACGGGAATATTCCCACCGGCGGGTGCCAGCCACGTCACCCTCGAGGCATTACAAAACACAAAAGTCGCGGTCGCACAATTCGCTGCGACCGCTTTAGCCGGAGGTGCAGACAGCGAGGCGGCACTCCAGGACCTTGCCCTGCTACAGAGCACCTTATACACTCTACAGCATCAGCAGGTCTTTCAACTCCAACTGATAAGCCAGCTGCAGCAACAGTTATCGATAACTCACAACCAGCCGGCGTCTGCTTCTGGCACCCATTCCACAACCGGTGAAGGAAATCCATCCCAAGATGGTATTATCGCCAAGGAGGGATCCCCGTCGCCGAGCATCCACCCGAAGCCCCTTTCCGCCTTGACGTCACCACCCGAATCCCGACCTCCCAGTCACCACCAGCACACAACGTCGCCTTGCCCGTCAACGCCGATCAGCATGTCGCAGGAACTCGCACTTCCACCTTCGAGCGGTTCGCCACTCGGACTACCGCTCCAGGCATCTACGGGTATCAACGTTCCTGCGACTGTTGGGGTCGGCGTTGGCACAAGCACGGGTACGAGTACGGGCACGGGCACGGGCACGGGCGCGGGTACGGGCGGTGGAAACGTTATACAGACGACAAACGTCGTGAGTCAACAGACCAATGGAAGCAACAGTCATATGTCGCTTTCTCATCAAATGCCCTCGCTATGCTCTATTAGTTCGTCGCTAGCTTCGACTATAATAACGAATACCGACCCTCCGCCACTCCACGAACCAAACACACTGGAAATGCTCCAGAAACGGGCTCAGGAAGTACTCGACAACGCGAGCCAGGGACTACTGGCAAATAACCTTGCCGACGAGCTAGCCTTCAGGAGCGGAAAGGGCTCGAGATTATCACCGTATGATTCGAAGTCGGGAGGAGGTCGGGGCGAGCCATTCTTCAAGCACCGATGTCGCTACTGTGGCAAGGTCTTTGGCAGCGATTCGGCACTCCAGATACACATCCGATCACACACAGGTGAGCGACCCTTTAAATGCAACGTCTGCGGAAGCCGATTCACCACCAAGGGAAACCTCAAGGTTCACTTCCAGAGGCACACGGCCAAGTTCCCCCACGTTAAAATGAACCCGAATCCCATACCCGAACACCTTGACAAATACCATCCCCCGCTACTACAGCAATTGGCTGCCCCCGGACAGAGGCAGCTCACATCACCACCCCCATCGGCTCCGCATCATCCGCCTTTTCATCCGGCTGCTGCCCACGGATTCCTTCCGCCCCAGCCACCCTTACCTCTAACCCTAGCCCTGCCCGGTATGCCACCCCTCTACCGAGCCCCGGTAACGGTCAACCACTCCAGGGACGAGCAAGAGGTACCGGAGAACCTGAGCAAGCCGGTGGTAGGCGCCGCGATTTCAACCCCTTCACCCAGATCCCCAATAACCCATTCGAATTCGCATCATTCCTTTCACGACCATCAGCTGCACCAAAAACACCAGCAGCATAACGCGCCGGGCAGCCACGAGATGAGACTAGAGACTGCGAGGTCGCCGAATACGGCCCTCCAGGAGTCGCCCACGGATTCTTATCGGCCTGCGAGACCCACGAGTCAAGAGGACGGCGCCAGGGAACGAGTTACGCCTAAACGAGAACCCGAGGAAGCCGAGGAGACCGCGGAAGAGGAAATAGACGACTACGAAGAGACGAGACGGTACCTTTGCGCCTCGCCACAGTCCACGGTCAATCTTAATCCAATCTCTCAGGCTCAGCCTTACGAAGACTGCAGTATGGACAGCAAGATGAGCGGACGTCTAGACGGAGACGGTGAAATGGAGGGAGACGAAGAGATGGAAGAACAACCGGAGAACCTTTCCAGCAGAGGAGCTACCGGGCGTTTGGCACATCAGACTATCGGATACCCGGGTGCTTCGCCGGCGAGTAGTAGCGCGAGTAGCGGAAGCCTGCAGACGTCTTTTGCCGGTATTTTGTTCCCCGGTCCGCCATCTCACCACCAATTACCTCACCACCATTCGTCGATTGGACCGACAACCCCGACCGGTCCGTCCGGGGAAATGATGGTTGATCCTGCCAGGGACCCGGCGATATATTCGAGCCTTTTACCGAGGCCTGGAAGCAACGATAACTCGTGGGAAAGTCTCATAGAGATAACCAAGACCTCGGAAACTTCGAAGCTTCAGCAGCTGGTGGACAACATTGAACACAAACTCACGGACCCGAATCAATGCGTTATCTGCCACCGCGTATTGTCCTGCAAAAGTGCCCTCCAAATGCACTACAGAACACACACTGGCGAGAGACCTTTCAAGTGCAAGATTTGCGGTCGAGCATTTACCACGAAAGGGAACCTCAAGACTCACATGGGCGTTCATAGAGCCAAACCACCGCTCAGGGTACTCCACCAATGTCCCGTTTGCCACAAGAAATTCACAAACGCCCTAGTCCTTCAACAACATATCCGTCTCCATACCGGCGAACCCACAGATCTGAGTCCCGAGCAAATCCAAGCCGCTGAAGTAAACGAGTTTCCATCCGGCTACCCGCACCATCCTCTAGCCTCGTTTCTCCCCCAGGGTTTTCCCTCTCTCCATCCAGCAGCGGGGGCCGGCTTCGCCCTGGGGTTTCCTCCGTCGAGGGGACAACAACACCTTTCGGAACGTCACGACAATCATTTAGACGGTAAAGAATCTCGGCAGCACCACTTACACCATCATCACCATCACCATATCCTCCAACAACAACAACACCACCAAGAGAGATACCTCGACGAACAGGGCGACGACATGGACGATCAGGACGACGAGGACGAGGGCAGAGAGGATGACGACAGGTGCGACGAGGCTAGGGAGAGACAAAGCGCCGACGGTGACGACAGGGATGGTACCGAGGATATACACGAGGATATTGAACGGCGGAGACTTCACTCGTCGGCGCCGTTGTTCTCCACGTCTTTGGCGGCCCTAGAGAATCAAGTACGCACGATAACCACGACGTGCGCAAACAGCGTCGCTAATAATTCTAGAATTTTGTCGTCGCCGCCTCATCCTTCTCATCAGTACAATGGCAACGACAAAACTGACAGTCCGCCTTGCAACGCCGGTGGCGGTACTCCTCTCGATCTCACGCCAAGGGCCTCGTCGACGCCGGCTGATACCTCGACGTCGACACCTAACGCCACACCTCCGCCCCAGCCACAGCTACAGCTACAGCCACAGCCACAGCCACATCTAGGCACGCACCATCCTCAACCGCCAAATCCGTTCGGTATGTTCGCTGGTCTACTCCAGGCAGTTTCATCGCCGCCTTCGACTAGCTCTATGAACAGCAGCGTTACCGGTGTTAACAGCATAGCTACTATGAGCACGACAAGCAACCCTGGCAGTGGTGCAGGGAGCGGTCCACTCGCCTCGTTAACGACGTCCGCAGTCCTCGCTGCCACTTCCACTTACAACCCGCTCGGCCTAGCTGTCGGAGGGCCAGCAGGTAGGCGCTGCTAGCAGCAGGGCGAGCCAGGGTTTCCGCTACACCCTCCTTAAATTCCCGTAGGTGAAATACCCCAGTCTGTTTCCATCCCTCGGCCCCATACCTATACCCAGCCCTAGTCCCCTCGAAGAATCGGTGCAAAATACTTTTCACTGAAAAATTATCATGATATTACGAATTTTACATCCTCGTCGAAACTCGCGCACTTGACGTCCCGCATACATTATGTACATACATATAACATACCTACCCCGTTTGCGAAGAAAAGTCGGTAAATGAAAAATGGAAAAAAAGAGGAAAGAAAAGAAAGAAATAAAAAACAGAAAAAATTATCCAACGCCGATCAGTCCTACAAATACATCCTACAAATATTCCCAACGTGGTGTAGCCGGGCCCAGCACTCCCCTCTGTCTCTCTTGTAACTCTATACGTGTATGTAGTACTACATCTCTTTATCTATCTAGATCATTCTATTTCTCTTTCTATTCATTCACCTACTCTCTCTCTCTCTCTCTCTCTCTCTCTTTCTCTCTTTGTAATTTTCTTTTTACGCTTTGTACCTACATACATATTATATTTATAGTATAAATCGCACGATTATCCCGTACGATAATATCTACTACCCTTATCCCCCGAACCCCGATTCCCACCACCACCACCACCACCGTAAAAACGTGCTGCTTTTTGGAATCCCTAAATTTTTAATTTTTATTTCGTTTTTATAATTTTTTATATTTTATTCTTATTTCGTTTTTCTTTTTTTTTTTTTTTCTTCTTCTTCTTCTTCTTCTTCTTTTTTTCTTTTACACTGCCAAATCTCATCTAGAGCGTGCGATTATATTCATTAAATAAATAAATATACCTTTCTTGATATTACATATATACTATATACATCTATATATATCATTATTATATATTCTATTTCGATTACCTACACACATACCTGTTTTTGTATCATATATATCTATTAAGTATATAGGTTTGTTTTGTATTATTATTATTATTATTATTATTATTATTATTATCATTATTATGATTATTACTACTATTATAATTAGTTTATTATTATTATTATTATCATTATTGTACTATCATTGTCATAACAATTATTATTATTATTATCATTATTATTATTATTATTATTATTATTATTATTATTATTATTAATTATGGTTGTTATAATTATTATCACGATTAATGCGACATAGGTATACATGCATAGGGTTGTTTGGACTCGAAAAATGAGACTCTATGATGATGATGATGATAATGGTTCTTCTTTTTTTCACGTATACTACCACTATTACTACCACTGCTACTACCACTACTACTACTACTACTACTACTACTACTACTACTACTACTACTACTACTACTATTACTACTACTACAACTACAACTACAACTACAACTACAACTACTACCACCACATGTAAAGCTCTGAATAAATGGCTTTGTACAGTATAAACCTGCCTCCACGCTTGATCCCCAATCCCTTAGATTACTCTTCAACGCATTACGTAGAAGTAGGATGATTTTTTATTTTTTATTTTTCTTATTTTGTTGTTTTTTTTTTCGTTCATTTCGTTTCCACACTATTTCCGTTATATGTGTAATTAGTTATTCGCAATCATGTATATTATACATATATATATGTATATATATATATATATACATGTATATGTAAAATTGTTTGAAAAAATATTATACCATGTATAATCGTGTCGTTATTTCGTTCGTTTTATCTTTGAATGTATCAATGTAAAAATTCTTGACTAATCAGTTGATTGAATATTGAAAAATATATATATACACTTTTGTAATGATTTGATAAATTTTTTGAATAAACAAAAAAAGACCTGAAACTTTGAGATTCGATGGTTATAAACGATCGAATAATGTGACCTATAGAAGTGTGAAAAAACAAAAACAAAAAAAAAACAAAAAAATTCAATCGCAAGCCAATCG
The DNA here is from genome assembly GCA_963978835.1 of Tenthredo scrophulariae. NCBI lineage: Eukaryota > Metazoa > Arthropoda > Insecta > Hymenoptera > Tenthredinidae > Tenthredo > Tenthredo scrophulariae. The sequence continues at coordinate 34,559,561 of OZ022227.1, forward strand.
AAAAATCGTGTGTCCTTACAGTAGAGAAAATGAGACATTTTTTATTCTTATTTATTTATTTATTTATTTTTTTTTATTTTAATTTTTTCAAATAAAGTACATGGAGAAATGAATAAATAAATGAATAAATAAATAAAAGAGTAACGTAAGGTGAAGGGTTGCCGAGTAAGGAGGAGGGAAAGTTCTCCACTGTGTGACTGAACTCTCGCCTGATCTGTTCCAGTCCGTGGAAATACAACGTGCAATATCTGCTACAAGACATTCGCGTGTAACTCAGCCCTGGAGATACACTATCGAAGCCACACCAAGGAACGACCTTTCAAATGCACCGTGTGTGATAGAGGATTCTCAACTAAGGTGAGGGGATAAAGAAAATATGAAAAACCGGACAGACTCAAATACGACCCTATATATCATATCATATCCGAAATTCTATATAATCATCTTTTATCTCCCGGCCCGTAAACATGTATATGTTTGTGTATATATATTCGTTCCATCATCATGAATTATTATATTAGCACAACGTTCTATCGTATATATAAATATATATAGTCAAATGGCGAGAAACGAATAGAAAAAAATGATGATCCAAAAATAATAATGATAATGTTATTTTTTTCTTGAATAATCATTGTCAGTGAAGTTTTTGCACTTTGGCTATTGAGAGGCTAGTGATTGATTAATGGAGTACTACCTGTTGCCTGTTATTTTCCTTGTTTATTATGTAGCGGCTCGTCAAGCCCCAAAAGAATGTGTTAGTTAATAATTGGCAATATGTTGGGGGTTGACGATGTGATATAAAATTTCAGACCAACGGTTCGTGGGAGGACGTCTGTTCCTGCGCGAACCAAAGGAACCCTTTTCTGACCAACATCACTGCCACAACCACAACCATCACCTCTACCACCACAACCACAACCACCAATACCACAATCCACACTAGCCCCCAATACAACCTTCAACCACCACCACAACCACCACCACCACCACCACCACGGTCACCCATCAGCAACCACGAGAGGCCCAAACGTAGGCGGCGGCGGCCTGAGGATAGGAAGAGCCGGGGGCGGTCTGGGTCCGGAGGGGGGCGGCATCTGACATATGCTCCCGTCCGTCTGCCCCCGCTACTGCCCCCCGCCCTCGGGCTTCTCACCTCGGACCACGTCTTCCTGGTAAGGGCCTCCCGCCGAACAATCTCTCATAAACCTCGTTATTATTATATAAAAGAAAAAAAGAAATACCGCTGCAGTCCCCCGCTTTAGTTATCCTATATTGGAACCCATGACATAACCGTGAATAATTTGTAGAAAAATATACCCCGACATATGCAGAACCGTGGGACTGACAAATCATACCCGATCATCATCATGGAAGATATCCATAGCCTTTTAGAATCTCACTTACCTATTGTCAATGTAACATAATATCATGCCCCGGAAAACCGCTGTACACCAATTGTGTGATTAACTATTTCCTTCTCACCGCTATACCTGCCTTATTATGCGCCAAACGATCTCCCAATCTTACCTATACATTGAAACGTTCTGATCAACAGGGTAACATGAAGCAGCATATGCTGACGCATAAGATACGCGATATGCCGCCACATCTGTTCACCGACTCGAAACTACCCGGTCAACAACAACAGCAGCAGCAACAACAACAAATACAGGAACAAGAAACGTCTAGGAGTCCGATGTGCTCGGATGACTCTAGCCTACCTCCGCCACCTCCACCACCGCCTCCCCCACCTCCGCCGATGCCGCCTTTGGCCATGGAATCGGCTGTACCAGTGAAGAGATCACCACCCGAAGGTGATTTACCAGCACCGAAAAGACCACCTAGTAAGTGGAATGATCGTTCATCGGTTTAGGAACGGGATAACTACGATACAATATGTTAGAGCAGTTTTTCGACCGGGGAAATATCGTGGCGTTTCATTATTTCGAAATTTGACAACACCCATTTGGTTTAGCGTAATTTCCTGCTTATCACTTATACTGACTCATTAAATCCTCCTTTTAACCAACCCCGCGGCTGGCTAACATCACTTCATAACACTTTCACCAGCCTGGTGATTGGCTAAATGATTAATGAACGTTAAGAAGCTACCTGCATCCGCGGTGCACCCTATGCAAGAGGAGGGAGAATTAGAGAGTGAGAGTGTGCGAGAGAGATGTGGTAAATGGGCAGGGTGAGTTTAGCCTCTGTGTGTGTGTTCGCAGGCATGCCCAGCAAGCATTTGTGCCAAGTTTGCAATAAGAACTTCTCGTCGTCGTCGGCACTTCAGATCCACATGAGAACACATACCGGTGATAAACCCTTCCGATGTACCGTCTGTCAGAAGGCCTTCACAACCAAGGGAAACCTAAAGGTATATCTAATATAAAAATCACCTAACATAAGCCCGAAGCTCTTTCTATTCTAATTTTCTATCATCACCCCCGTATCGCTTTCACCGCGCTCTCTTACCCCCATCGCAATATTAGTGCAGTATTTCCATATAGTATATACGGGAAACGGTGTTGCTTTGAACAAATAACCGCATATAACAATCTGCGCAGGGTATAACACGCGGAATTTTTCACAACAAAAAACCCGGAATGAATTATAACGTAGAAAATGAACATTTCAGGTTCACATGGGGACCCATATGTGGACGAATGGAGCCTCGCGTCGAGGACGTCGAATGTCCTTGGACCTACCACCGCTACCAATAACTCCGAAAGACTCAGAGTTTCTTCAGCGAAGACCAGACCTATTTTACCCATACCTACCCGCGCCATTCCTTAACGGTGTTCAGCAGAAGGTGAGCCCTCGTATATCCGGCGAATATTAGGAGGATTGATTAAATCCAAGAACCGTGAGACTGATTAAAGTGTTTTTTTTTTTTTTTCTCTCCTCTGATTTCAGCTGAACGAGATATCCGTGATACAAAATAGCAACGGTCTGCCTCCTCACCCGGGTGGCGCGAGTAAATACGCGGGACTTTTCGGCTCTGTATACGGTGCTGGTTTCCCGATAGAAAAACAACCGATGGCACCAAGCAACGGGCCTCTTAGCGAGGGTAAATCGTCTCTTCCTACCGGTTCAATGCTTTTCCGAACACCCTCACCATCCCATTCTCCAGGAACGCCGTCATCTAACACAGGGAATCAGAATTCGGCCAGTGTACCGTCTTGGGGAACCGGTGTGGTAGGCGGAAGCGGTAGTGGTGCGGATTCTATCCAACGTCATTTCGACAGGGAAGCACCCTCGAGATCCGACGATGATTCTACACCATCGACGCCGCGACTTCCACCACCGCCGCCTCCCGCACCAAGAGGCGAAGGACTAGCCGCGTGAGCGTGTTGTTAATTATTCGAAAGAAATTTTTATTTAAAAATAGTTTGAAAAACTGACAATTTAAGGGTTTAAACCGGAGTAAAAAGATTAAAAGAACAAAAATAAGAAAAAAAAAAAAACAAAAAACGAAGTAAAAAACATTGAAAAAGGAAGAAAATAAAAAGTAAATAGCAATCCGTATGTTTGCTGGGTAAGCTGGATTTTAAAACGTCGTTTTGATTAAGAATTAAAAAAAGAAAAAAAGAAAAAAAAAAAAAAAACAACAAAAAACAATAAAAAAATGAAAAAAGAAGAGACACCATGTTCCTATTATCAGACTAGTCTTAAAATTGTAAATTAACGGCAATTAGAATCCTGACTATATTAGATATTAGCGGATTTGTGAATATAATAATAACATTTGATATTCGTTAATGTATTATTATATCCAGGTTCGCTGGATTTTCATTGCTGAATTATTTACTTCGAACAGATAATTAGTGTTTCTGTTCAATTATGAGAATATTATGTTTAGACTATATATATATCAGGTTGTGTTATCAGCTGTATAATAGGATTATCGACTGCTGACACTGAATTTTCGACAAATTTCTCTTTACACTTGCATCAACACACTGTCAGTGTAAAATAGACGTATATGTTATGTAAATAATAATAATAATAATAATGATAATGATAACTATAATTATAATTATAATTATAATGATAACGATAATATTAATAATAATAAACTGTGCATTATTGCGTATTGAAAGAAAAGGGGTGAAAAAAGGAAGGAAAAAGTAAAGAAAAAAAAAAAAAAATAGTAATCGTTTCGTAACGAGGGTTTTGTTTTGTTTTTTGTTTTTTTTTTTTTTCTACCTCTCGGCGTGGTGCCTAGACTGAGCTATGAGCCCCCCGCCAGGGCAAGCCGTAAGACAAGTGGCACCGCGTGTTGCGAGGAACCCTCGCGAAGACCGTCCACGAAAGGGATGGTCCCATATATATATATATATATATAGTCTTTAACAGATAGTATGAATAAATGAATAATAATAATAATAATGATAAATTATACATAAATGAAAATACAGACACACACACACACACACATACACATACACACACACATATTTTACGTATAAATATATATATATATACATATATATTTATATGTAAATTTATAGTTAAAAAACAGTATATATATATAAAATTATTATAGTGAGGTGGTAAAATTGTACGTATGTATGTGAACTACACTAAGTGAGTGGTATAAATAAATATAATATACATAAATATGTATAGGTATGACCGGTATATATATATATATATATATATATATATATATATAGAGTGAAAGTGCGAATAAAATATTATATTATTAATATACTTAGGTGTATTATTAAAAATACTACTTCAAGATGCAGCAGGGGATTGATGAACTATCATGCATATGATTAATATGTAAATATCTATACGCATATGTACATGTATATGTATATAGTATATATATATATATATATACATATGTGTATGTAAACTGCATTTGAAGAGAATAACGCGATGATAATTAAACGTAGAGGCGGGCCCGGCGGCGCCCCTCGCTGTGATATATGAGAGGAGCAGCCTGCAATCATTTAAACCAATGTACTTATATTCTGTATTATAGTATTATTACTATTATTATTATTATTATTATTATAATATTAACTTATTCTTTCCTAATTCGAGGAGTTTTTCTGTTTTTTTTTTCTTTTTTATTATTATTATTATTATTATTATTATTATTATTATTAATTTCATCAGACTCGCTGATAGATATAATAGACTACTATATGATTTATGTATGTGAAGAAAATTACACACGACTTATAGTAGGTATAGTAATGTTATTCAAGAAAATTCACATGTTGGTTCACATTATTTTTCCAGTTCTTTTTATTATTTATTTTTTTTTTGTTTTCGTTTTCTTTTCAATAATCTTAGAGTAATTATAAAGAATACTCGAAATATGGAAACGGACTTTATCGTTCCGTATCCTTTGATTCCACTTATTATGCATAAAGAGTTTTCTCTTTTTTCTTTTCTTTTTTCTAATTTTTAATTTCAATTTTATTTAATTTATTTAAGAATAAAATCAGCGATACTAAGTGAAACAAGAAAAAAATCACTATCTTTTCATCTATTGCCCGAATATTATCTCATAATTCTCTTGACGAAAAAATGAAAAACCATTTCAAAGCGTATACCTATACATAGTATATATTATTGTGTATACAGAAATTTGAACGTGTGTATATTCTTTATCGTTATACTCGTGAAAAATAGACTTTTTTTAATTTACCTGTCTATGTAGATTCAAACGACGTAGTATATACCAACTAATCAATTTCAACAGCAAGTACGTATTATAGTATTATTTTTGACGTATTTATTAATTTTTTTTTTTTTTTTTAATTGTTTTTCTATTTCTTCCTTTCTTTCTTTTCTCTTTTCCTCGATCTTAGTGAAAATCTTGGATTATTTTTCATTTTCCTCCAATCGCAGTAATTCTGTATATCCGAAAATTTGATACCCCACCTCTATGTATATTATATATATTTATATCAATAAAACGGAAGTAGGTACGTTTCAATTATCTATAGTTGAGTGATTGTCATACCGCTTGGAAATCTTCAAATCTATATATAATTACCTATATTATATACATTCATATATATATATATATATATATATATATATATTGAACAATCAAAGGAAAGAGAAAAAAAGAAACGATAATAGAATTTGAACGGGCTTTTTATATTGCGCATAGGTATAATTTCCTTACGATAATGTGCGTGAAGAATAGAATTAAATGAAGAAAAGAAAAAAAGAAAAAAAAAAAAGAAAAATAATACCTATTTTATCGTATAATAAAATAATGTGTAATAGGTATTGACTAATTTATAATAACGAAGACTATATTTATAACGAACGTATAATTTTCATCCAAAATTATTATATATATTTAAGACTTTAGGAGAAATCGATAAATTTTATTTTTTTTTTCTCTCTCTCTCTCTCGAAAAATTATACGTTTGATAATGAAAATCAAGAAAATATTATTCAAACTATGATATATTGCTCGCTGGACACGACCACCACGCACGTCGGATATATACGTCAGGTGAATCTTTGGAGAAAAAAAAAAAAACTCAAAACGCGAGTACATATGTAAAATTATATTACTTAATGTATTTCATTTTGATACACCAAACCGCAAATTCGATCCTATATAACCAGTTTCGGAAAATTTCATACAGTGTTATAAATGACTCCAAAAAAAGAAAGAAAAAAAAAAAAAAACGAAGGAAAATCGACGCTGGCGTCGATTAAATTGATTATATTAATTATCTAATCTTCCCTTTTAACATTTATCGCGTAATTAAACCCAAACTATTATTACGTCTGTACCCGGGGGTCCGTGCAAGTCTGTATTCAACGAGCAAAAATATATATAATAATTATCTCCGAGCAGCTTGATGGCGCACAGCGTGACATCATTATCGCGTTAATTTCCGCCGAGTTCGTTGAATTTTTTCGTTAATTTTTTTTTTTTTTTTTTTTAATTTTCAGTCAATTCCTGCTGTCCGCCAAGCTGCTGGAACAAAAGCATATCGACAATTTTCTACACGCAAAGCAAAGATGACGTAAAATAATTGAAAAAGAAGAAAAAAAATAAAATAAAAAAAAACAAATAAACAAATAAGAAAGGAAAGAAAGAAAAAAGAAAGAAATAAAGAAAGAATATATTTATATTATGTGGGTATATATGATGATAAATGACTAATTACTATATATATAATCGTAACGAATGAATGAAAGCCCCGCTATAATTAACGTATGTATAGGTACACACAACACATACTGATGATATATTTTAATGTAATTTAACTTCCGGGTAAGAAACAAAATAATAATAATAATAATAATAATAATAATAATAATAATAATATTAATAGTAATAATATTAATAATAATAATAATAATAATTATGATAATAATAATAATACTATGTGCGTATAAATATACTTTTTTGGTTTTTCAAAATTTTGAAAGAAGAAAAAGAAGAAAAAGAAGGAGAAAAATAAAAGACAAAAGTTTCACTTCGTTGTGTCACCTGCACACGAACATATACTCTTATACACATATATAGTAATTAAGAAATTTGAAGTGTGTGTATATATATATATATATTTATATACACATACGTAGACGTTGCGAACAATGCGGGATTTTTTTCTTTCTTTTTCTCAAAATGATGAAGAGATAGAAAAAAAAAAAAAAAAAACAGGAGCGAGAAAAAGAAACGATCTTTCAACATTGTTCACATGCGGTATACGGAATAGTATTTGTAAAAGTCCTTCAAAAGAGTTGATAAAACAAACAAAAAAGAGAAAAAAAAAAATAATAATTCGTGTATGTGCAATGAAAGAAATGTGTATTGTAAATAATAATGAATAAAGAAATAAAAATAGTAAACTATATAGTTATTACGTAATAAGTAAGATATAATATTCGTACGTCTTATATAGTATTTGAGATATTATATGCCTATGTATATATATAAAAATATACATATGGTATATAATAATAATAATAATAATAATAATAATAATAATAATAATAATAATAATAATAATAATAACTTGAATTAGTTTAATATAGGAGATTATTATCGATGTATAGATGATAATAATAACGTAGTGAAAAATCACATACCACCCATTTACCCACCACCGCCCCCGTACTGCTATACATATATATATAGATATATATAAATATATATATGTATATATATATATAAGATTTATAAGATTAAAATGATATTTAATTAAAACTATTGGCTATATTATAATTATAATTATAATATAATATGAATATAATTATTATACCTACTGCAGCAGCGTAACCAGCGTAATAAGTTAAAAAAAAAAAAAAAAAAGAAAAAAAAATACGCGACGCTCTATACGTATATGTAATATGCATCAACGTGACATCCGCGTGAAACCACTACCACGTACTCATTTACTACGCTAAGTTCATCCGATTATAATTATTATTCTCATTATTATTGTTACTATTATTATTATTATTATTATTATTATTATTCTTCTTATTATTATTATTATTCTTATTAATTACAATGAAAACGAGATCGTGGTCCGCGCTCACTGTCAAAAAAAAAAAAAGAAAAAGAAAAAGAAAAAGGAAAGAAAAACGAAAATAATGCTTGTGAACGAAATTCGCTTCAAAGTTTCTCCTGTACATATTGTATAATCCGTGTATAAATATGATTACATTAATTATATATTTATTATATATATATATATATGTATATATATATAGACATATACTATATATATATTTATGTATATACATATAGATATATATACCTACCATTATATAATAATAGCTAAGATTACATACGTTACGAATCATTATATCTATATCACTTCAATAATAAACCATTATTATTATGATGGCGAGAATAATTCATACTACTATTTTATATAATTTACTTATACAAAACCACCCAACCACGCGACAAATTATTTACTAGTATAAGGAAAAAAGAAACAAATTAAAACTTTGGTCTCCCTCACGCCGAGTACCAAATTTCAAGATTATTAATTTTTTCTTTTTTTTCTTTTATAATTTATATTAAAGAAGAATCTCATCTTCGACCACGCAGGCACGCGTAGTATGATAAATTTTATTCTTTTTCGTATTTGATCGAATACGACTTCGTCCCCTTTGCCCAGGTACAAGATGAGAATTATTCACTTCTTGTGAGATATGAAATAGAATAAAAGAAAAAAAGGGCTGGCGGGGGGGTAAGGGGAGGTTTCGAAAAATCCCGCAGTCTGCCTTGGCACGGGTACATAGTACGTATGTATACGTATGTACGTAGTAGCCTAGAGAAGAGGCGGAAACGCGCGCGCGCGCGTTTGATATCGACCGAATGATGCAGCCAGCGGCAAAGTTCCGGCCTTTTTCGCTAGTCTAAGTCCTCGCGCGTAACGCCTTGATTCAATCCGCCGCGGGTCGCGAGAACGGTAACAATATTGGGGAAGAGAAAGAAGAGGAGAGATGTGAGAAAAAATCAAAGAGGAAAACAAAGATTCGAAAAAAAATAAAATAAAATAGACCACTGTCTCCGCAGTTTTGCGGCGAGAGGCAACTATATATATACGTGTTTAATATAATCACATATGGGGCGGAACGCCAACCCGCATCAGGCTCTGAAATATAAACCGCAGTATTAAGTCGAAGATATAAGTTAATAAACTAAAATTAAATAATAAAAATAAAGAAGAAGAAAACGGAAAAGGAAAAAACAACTGTTTGCTCAAGTTCATCTAATAATAATAATTCATATTTATATGTATAGTATCCATTTATGGTAAATCGAAAGTATTAATTTATCGTTACTGATAATAGTAAAAAAAAAAAAAAAAGGTACGCTCAATGTAATGGTAGAACGATTATGCGGATTACTATCGCTACTCCACTTTACGCCACGAAGCTCAAGAACGACATGTGGATTAGTACTAAAGTATTTTTAACCTGGGAACAATAATTCGAGGTAAAATTTTGACGAAACTACCCTCGCTCTATGATTCGAATGGGCTGTTTACTGCCGTTAATGAAATTTATACGGCGATTGTGAAAGGGGTGATACACGAAATGCACGGCGGAAAACAACGAGCCGATCAGGTAGGGGCAGTTATAAATAGGAAAATTGTGTGAAATTAAAAAGCTTGACATATTTAAATCGGAGAATAATAGACAAAATCTATATACGCGTATGGGGGTCGGTGAAAAAATAAAAGATGTGAGCCATCAATATTCATGAAAATTCGTAAAAAAAAATTTCAATCTTTTTTCGTAGATTGATTGAAGTCACGAACTATACATAAATCGAATAAAATGACAAATTTCAAATCCGCGCTGTGGTAAGATTTGGATTTTTTTTTTTTTTTCGCCACCTTGTAAATAATTTTTCTGCAAATATGTGATACGACACGTTGCGATAGATATGGGTCACGTCTCTTCTCCGATACATTCAGTTTACTATAACTTGATCACGGCATGCTAAATGAAAAAAAAAACAAATAAAAAATAGTGGGGGTCAACGACAGACAGATTTTGCATGGAATTCCCCATGTATGTATACAGGTACATTCAATCATCGGTTATTAATTTTATCTTTTTCCCAAACTCTTCGTAATCGTTGTTTCTTCCCTGTATATAGGAATTCAGCGAAGAATGTCACAGGCTAATAAAACCCTGCACGGATCGAGAGGAAGATGTAAAAGAATTCGAAATAGTAGAAAGAAGAGGGAATTCTCGTGTCCGAAAGTGGCTGATCGGCGTTCTCGTTTGCCTATGTACTTCCCTCCTGATAATCAACAGCTTCACTTACAGCCAATTCAGTATACCCAGTTTCGGACGATCGAGCAATCAACAAGGTAAATATTTGGACATTGCAGTTCCTGAATTTCGTCATAATTCTCTAGCCTCTAGTTTCTTCGTCGAAGAATTCTTACCCCGCGTCGTCTAACTATTCCGATATTCTCGCTTTTATGTAAGCAAGAATAAAATTGTTCAGTGAAATAAAAAATTCATTCAAATCTTTCAGTGGGCGTATCAGCGGTCAACGCTCGCCGAGATATGATAATTGTTACAAGGAACGAGGTCGAGATGAACTTGACCACCACGAATTTCTCTAGTATCGCATCAGTTCCTGGTTTCGTGGTGAGAACTAAGGGCTGCAGAATCCCGGCATTCGAAGTCCTCGACTCTAGTATAAAACAGTATTTCAAAGACACAACGCCCTTCGAATGCCAAGCCGGGACTCATCCACCTCTGATAAACTCCGACCTAACATCTCTGACCATCGACCCAGCTGCGAAACAACATTTCTACGATAATAACGAGCCGGTGGATTGTTGTTGGCGAAAATTCTCTAGGACTGCTCAAAACGACAATAAAATAACGTGAGTTTAGGTCAAGGATTTGACAAGAATTCACCCGGTTCAATATTTATCACCGATGTTTCAGGTTCGACAAAACGTGCCAAACATTTTCAAACGCGACTAAAATGGACCAAGGTGTTGAATTCGTTAAAATAGAATGTCGCAAGAAGGGTAACGAGGTCTACAAGGACTACCACGCGTTTGTACCGCGTAAACCTATCGTCGAGGAGCGTTGTAAAAAGAGTTCATTAAATTCTGATAATAATTCGGGTCGTTTAAGCGTGTTGATTCTCGGACTGGACGCAGTTTCAAGGCTTAATTTTCACCGTACGATGCCGAAGACGGTGAATATATTGGATAATTTAGGAGCGGTCGAGATGCTGGGCTACAACAAAGTCGCTGACAACACATTTCCGAACATGGTTCCGGTTCTGACCGGAATGTCGGAGGGTGAATTGGCCAAGAAATGCTGGACGACAAAGAAGACGCCTTTCGATAGCTGTCCGTTCGTTTGGCAGAACTTCAGCTCTGCTGGTTACCGGACAGTGTTTGGTGAGGACGCTTGCAGTATGACGATATTCAACTTCCTTAAATCCGGGTTCCGTAATCAACCAACGGACTACTATTTACGTCCGTATTGCGTTGCGGCAGAGAACGATATCGGCAACACGCACAAGTTGAACGCCGATCTTTGCGTGGGAACGAGAAAGACGTTCGACAATCTTCTATCCTACGGTAAAAAAGTCGCGAAAGAATTTTCGAACGATTATTACTTCGCTTTTTTTTGGCAGGCAAGTTTGACCCACGATTTCGTAACCTATCCAAAATTCGGAGACGAGTCTTACAGAAAATTTATATCCGAGTCTTACGGGGAGGGACTATTCAACAATACGGCTCTGATCGTTATGAGCGATCATGGTATACGGTGGGGAAGTTTTCGCCAAACTTATCAGGGCCACGTGGAAGAAAGTCTACCCTTCGTTTTTATTCTCCTACCCGAATGGTGGCGAGAAAAATTTCCCACACCATGGGCAAACCTGAGAAGAAATTCCCGCAGTTTAACAACGCCGTTCGATCTCCACGAGACTTTGCTCCATATTTTAAACCCCGAGAATATATTGGGAAAAAAACTGTCCAGGGATTCTTCGGAAAATTGGCCGAGGGGCTTGAGCTGGTTTCTCCCAATCCCTGACCACCGGACCTGTGGAATGGCTGGAATCCCTGGCCACTGGTGCATGTGCCATCTGAGTCAAAACGCCTCGGTAAAGGACCCCGTGATTGAGACCGTGGTCGGATATTTGATAAAAGAATTAAACAATATGGTGCAAAACTACCCTCAATGTTCTAAGCTGGAATTGGGTCGAATTTTAGACGCTAAAATATGGTCCGACGAATCCCGTAAACCGGATAAAAAGAACAGCAAGGATCCACCGAGTGTTGATTACACGGTTACGATTCAGACTAAACCTGGAGACGCGATTTTCGAAGCTACTGTCAGACACAAGAGGAAAGACTCGAGTCAGAAGCTTGTGGGTTCTATCAGTCGGCTTAATCTTTACGGGAAGCAGAGCTCCTGCGTTGACGATTTCAAAATGCGATTATACTGCTACTGCAGCAGTAGGTAATCTGCGTATAAATAATAAAAAAAAAAAAAAAATGAAAAAAAAAGAAGAAAAAAAAATAAAAACGAAAAAAAAAGAGGAGAATTTCACCTCGCCCACACATATCTCGTAAAAATTTTACACGCATGTGATATTTTATAGAATTTTAAATAAATATTATATATATATTGTTGACCTATCATTAATTTTATCGTATAATTATTATTACTCTCTGGCCATATACAACGTTGTGATCCCCGTTTGATTATTTATTTATTTTTCTTCTCCTCCATTCATACAACTGTGATAAACTGAAGGTAGCGAATTTCAAATGCGAGACTATATATAGAGAGAATTTTATCCATTCAAGGTATGAAGAAAATTGCATTGTTAAATTTAACTCGTTGTGAAATTAAAAGTGCGGGTACGTATGGTATCGGATTTCATAATTGACTATTTAATTTTTCACACGATTAATTTCTTTGTTTTTCCATTACTCGTTTATTGACAGAACTAACGTTATTATAGCATATCTGCAATCTCAGTTGTCGACATTTAAATAATTACTTACCGATAAGACTGCCCGGTATAATAAAGTTCTGTATTTAATCGTTCTAACGAGAAGCCTAGATCTCAAATTCGAGGTCGCGATATCTATAATACGAAATTGTAATAACAATCAAAGTTTCGCATCAATCAATTATTTCGTTTATATTATACAAGAGAATTACTTTATTTTATTTTCAGTGCCCAGGGAAACTTATAAAAGATTAAGACACGACGGAAATAAGGAAAAAACTGTTTATCAACGTGGCAAGAACAAGGTGGAGGTAGGGATATAAAGAAAGAGAAGAAAACCGAACTAGGAAAAACATCGTTAAATTTTTTCGTCCATTCATAACTTATAGGGTATAATTCAGGCATTGCATATTAATAATTATACATTTTTAATGCGAACATTTTTTCTCTCTCTCTCTCTCTCTCTCAGCAGTTATTGTAATAACTTTTTCGCATATATCGTGTACACCTAACCATCGTCATTCACACTCAGATATACTATATAGTATAATAACTTATGATAAAACAGCATCATTCGTCCGTAGGATTTATTGTTATTTAATATTATTTATTTGATTTTTTTTCTGCATTGGAATAAAAGAGCGAAACACACAAGGCAATTTTTCTAATGGGATAGGTATACGCAGGTAGAATGAGGTGAAGGTATGTCGCGATATGTGTCCCGTGTCTTTTCAAAATCTAAGCATCTATAAAACTCGTAATTAACATTATTATTATTATTACTAATGTTACTAAAATAAATTGAACGGTGAGAAAAGAGAAAAAAGATACACGATATTATTACGCTCGAACGATGATCGACTACGTATGTATGTACCTATTTGTATACCATAGTATATATGAATTTCATGAAAAACGTTGATAGTTTAATTTGAGCCATTATTTATCTTTATTCTTCATTAATTATGCACTACCTATGAATAATCTTACGGAGAAGTGAAAGAAAAAAAAAAAAAAACGTCGAATATTCATCGACGTAATGTCATTTTTTTCAATTCATTCATTTTGGTTTTTGTCTGTTTTATTTTTTTTTTTTTTGTTTATTTTTTTAACTTTTTTTTTATTAATAATATTTATTTTTATTTTATATTACTAATACCCTCGTAGTCCGTTGTAAACTTTGTTCACAGAATTCTGCCTCAGTAGTTTCTTGATATCTGTAAATAGGCGAAAGAGGGGAAAAAAAAAATAATCATTTTTAGTCATTCGTGATTCGCGAATTATTTTTCGTATACTTCTCGCCCTTTCGTATAATCTCACCTTCTTTTTCAGTCTCGGAGAAATCAGACTTTGGGAAATCTACGTTGAACGTGATATACAGAGTCCCGTGAAGATTGTTGTTCTCGTAATTAGGCATGCCTTCTCCCTTCTTCCTGATCCTAGCCCCAGGCCAAGTCACCTTATCCCTTTGAATGGTCACTTTGTGTCCGTCAAGGTGGTCAATATCCATGGTAAATCCGATCAGAGCATCTTGCAACGAAATCGTGACATTCGCGTAAAGATCGTCTTCAACCCTTTCGAAAACCGGATGCGGCTGGGTTCTTATTCTACCAGAAAAATTATTGCAAATTTTTAAAAAGAACATTTTTTACTTTCTTTCTATTTTTTCTTTGTCTTTCAGCTGCTTCCTTACTTTATTATCAAGTCTCCGGGGTCACCGTCCAAATGGGGTTCTCCTTCTGCGGTAAATCTAGTCTCCTGCCCATCGACCATACCCGGTTCAACCTCTACTTCCAAGGTCCTTTCCTCATTGACTAATCTGACATTGGGACATTCGTCGCACACTGTTTGCTGCATCATTTGGAATCTACCAGGTCCTAAATTTCTGGTAACCATTTCCTGCCTGCAGTTACACTTCCTTGTTCCCTTCGCAGCTTTCATTACAGGTTTGTTTCTTGTTATCTATCGAATATAATGATGAGAATAAAATGAGATATCTCCATAACTTGGTGAGATATCAAACTATTCCCCACTCTGTGAATGAAAATACCTCAATGAAATTTCCGCTGTACAATTCTTCCAGGGTCACAGGCAGATCCATAACTATATGGGATCCTTTCGGGGTTTCGTGCTGGTGCTGAGAATCTCCGCCAAAGTGAAAACCAAAATCACCAAAGAAACTGGCGAATGGATCCGCGTTATTCATCATACCGTCCTTCTTTAGACACTCCTCTCCGCATCTGTCGTACATTTCTCTTTTCTCAGTGTCTGAAAGTACCTCGTAAGCTGCGCCAAGGTCTTGAAACTTTTGCGAAGAGTCTGGATCGTCTTTATTTTTATCAGGATGTAATTCCTTGGCTAATCTTCTGTAGGCTTTTTTTATCGTATGAGTATTGGCGTTCCTCGATACTCCAAGTATGGAGTAAAAATCCCGTCTATGAAACGAACGTTTCGATAATTATGAATAAATTGATCTATTAATCGATCGTTAGATTTGAGTAGGTGGAAGAAATGTCGGTGTGTTTTATTCAATAATTTTATGATTTTTATATTTGTTGGAAAATTGTTGTAGGTTAAGGTTTCCCGTTTCTTTGTGTCTTTTCGAGAAGATTTTTTTTTTTCAAATTTTGTTTTTTCTTAAATGAAATTAATGGGGCTGTTATATAGATGATTAAAAACTCACCCTGCCATCACAAATAGAAAACATAATATTAAATTGACTAGAAATATCCTGGCTAATTGAGTCGCTGACATCCTAGCAGACGTTTTACAAAATCGCTTATACTTCTAACTCTGGTCGTGGTTATTTCTGATTGGTTAACGTGGCGAATTTTAAACCCTGAACGGAATGTTATATAGAACGTAAACTCGATGTTAAAGAAACGAAAGGTGTCTGTCTATCCAATTTACGACTCTACATATAATCGAGATGATAGCTTCTGTCTATGCGATAAATACTTCACATCATCATGAACCCATTATCGAAATGATAATCGTATAACATAATATAATTCAAAATGCCGTTGAAGGGAATAAAAGTTATAGAATTGGCTGGGCTAGCCCCGGTACCTTTTTGCGGTATGATATTGTCAGACTTTGGAGCATCTGTCGTGAGGATAGACAAGGTGAGAATTATAGTATTTAAATAGAAAAAAAAAAAAATTAAATCGATTTGAATAAAAATTCGAGATTCGAAATTTTATCTCGATTCAAAGTAGATTAAATGAATGAAAAACCGTTGTCGCGAAAAAAAAAAAACAAATTCTTTCATAATGACTGAAAAAAAAATAACATTTCTTTAGGCTTCAGCTGGAGGATTGGTGGATTTCTTAGGTAATGGAAAACGGTCACTTGGCTTGAACATAAAGAAGAAAGAGGGTGTTGAAATACTGAAAAAACTGGCATCGCAAAGCGACGTACTAATCGATCCATACAGGCCTGGTGTTCTAGAGAAATTAGGACTCGGGCCAGATGTTTTAATGGAAAGAAACAAGAGACTGATTTTTGCAAGACTTACTGGATTCGGTCAGAACGGTCCATACACTAACATGGCTGGACACGATATAAACTACGTTGCTATATCTGGTGGGTAAATTTCATTGAAACAATAATATGAAAAGAAATAGTCCAAATAAAACCAAGGAAGGTGGATAAAAAATGTTCTCATCAATTTTCAGGCCTTCTATCGCTCTTCGGTAGACACAACGACAAACCGATCCCCCCTGTAAATTTAGCCGCAGATTTTGGAGGCGGTGGTTTAATTTGTGCCTTCGGTATAGCCTTGGCACTTTTTGAACGCACACGGAGTAACACGGGTCAGATAATTGACGCTTCGATGGTAGAGGGTACGGCTTACTTGGGGAGTTGGCTATACCGTTCGCAAGGTATCCCTGGGGTCTGGGGACAACCCAGAGGCAAAAACTTGTAAGTATTTAAATATTTTGTATTGTTATTGCTTCTTTAAGGTGAACTTTCTTCATCGATCTTCTATATTCCTGCCTATTTTATTCCAGGCTTGACACGGGTGCCCATTTTTACGACACATATGAAACAAAGGATGGAAGATTCATGGCTGTGGGAGCCCTGGAGGCGCAATTCTATGAAATTTTATTAGAAAAGCTTGGTATACCAGAGGACGATCTTACGCAGTATGACGATTGGGAAGAAAGTAGAGTTAGACTGAGCAAGATATTCAAGGAAAAGACTCAGGACGAATGGTGTACAATATTCGATGGCACTGATGCCTGCGTAACGCCTGTATTGTCGCTGGAATCTGCGCCTGATAATGCGCACAATCTGGCCAGGAATAGTTTTTCTAAATCTATCCATAACGATGGGACTAATATCGTGCCGAATCCTGCGCCTAGACTCTCGCGAACCCCAGGCTACACTCGAGCCTTGAATAAGTTTGGCCCTGAATCGGGAGAAAATAGTATCGACGTTTTAGTCGAGTGTGGATTTAAACCAGACCAGATACAGGAGTTTATTAAACACGGTGTTGTATATCAGACCGATTTATCGAACAAGCTTTAAGCCGTCTTATCATCTAACATGACATTATCATGTATTTTATTGAGTATAAGTTAAGTAGTGAGGTGAGATATTGGGACCAATGTAAATATTTTAAGGCTGAAAAAAATATGAGGAAATTTTCTGAATGTTGTTAATAATTTTGTTACAGTGAATATTTTTCATTTAATTTTAATTCAATTTCAATTTTTAATATATACAAATAAAAATGGGAGTTTATGGTTGAATATTCAAGCCTCTTCAATACCAGCTAATAGTTGATAAAAGTGGTTTTTTATTTGAAAACGTAATTATTTATAATATCGGTGAAAAAACAAAAAAAAAATAAATAAATAATATAAAGCGGCTTTAATTTCATGCTTATTGTGATAACTACAGAAAAAGTGTTGGAGCAAAAGATATTTTGAAAACATCTCTACACCCTTGTAATGTGCTGCCACACAGCGGCTGCTTATTTCACTGCGGACACGATTGGACGGTAAGAGTTTAGTCGCATGTGTTTGTCGTCGGTAAAAACTGCAGCGATTTTACCGACCATTTCGATCCATAAGACTACCCTTATCGACCGCGCTGTTTTACTTTTTTGTTCTGTTTTATCGGAATAATATATTGTTGGTAAGATAGGAAATTATTAAAAAAAATAAATATCTGAAATAATAATAAACAAATTTGGAACCAGTATATTTTTTTTTCGTAAATCTTTGTGAATATGTAGGTACCTGTATGATTCAAAAATAAGGGGAGAAAAATTACATGTAACTTTTAGTTCGCGATTAATCCGAACGAGAAGGAATAGAGGTAAAGGTAGTACAATAAGCATAGATGTTAGTAGCGTGGCGGCCGGCGTCCTCTTCGGGCGCAGCTCCCCTGTGACCTCTGTACCCCACGTAAACACAGAGGTTCAGCGAAGCGTTTTGCCCATTCAAGTGATTAAGAATTTTACATCGTGTACATACACGCGTAATTATTCACATAACGACTGTGAAAGTAATAGAATTAGGTATTTTAATGAGAGTACAGTGATTATACGAGCCGCGATTTATGTTTCAATTTTCCACGAGAGATCGATTTCGAATAACTGGTATTAACAATTCGACTTAATCACTTGACGCTGTGGAAAATGAGAAATAATCATGCAACGGGCTTAAACTATCACGTCCTGCCTGCCCTGCGCCTTAACCAGAAACCCACCGCACGCGGAAAATAATGTATTAAATAATAAACATGCATCTTACACCCAGATATACACACACGCCCCCTTGTAATAATGTTCGCGGAAAACCGGCCGCAATTAGTATCTACGATTCTGTACCTATCAGATGACGAATTTTAATACGAACAATACCTATGGCCATTTATTCCAACACAAATATTCCTCTTCAATCACACCGTGGTAAAGACTTACAATTTGTTGATGTATTAGTTGCTAGCTGTAGGGAGAAAATGGATTAATTTATATACGGTCCTGTTCGTTTATTATAATATATTTACATATGCAGTATCAGTTATGGAATTTTATTAATTCAATAGATTAAAATAAATATTGTAAACAAGAGAATAACTGTACGTAGATAATTAAAATAATGATTGACGAGTGGGAATAAATTTCCAAAATTTTTATGGGTAAAAACGCGAGCTAACAATGAGAAATACATATCAAGTAAATAGTCAATGGTACCGCCACGCCACGCGATAGAGAAAATGAAAAGAGGAAAAGAAAGAGATAGTTCGTATACAACGGTCTCTCCGCCAGTGCCAATGATGAACCGTAGCGCTGATCGGCAGATGAACCGAGGAATTTCATATCGCATGCGAAACTCACCAGCGTGGAGATTTGATCTTGAGATTACATGACAAGATCGACGGGAATGATGTAGTACATGGAAGTTGTACAAACTTACAACAGGCAACCTAAAGGAGAAAAGGGAAGTAATGAATAATTAATTAGATCCAATGGTTATCCTTCGGCGATGAGAACCAGAACAAGGCTGCACTGCACTGTGAATATATTATATATGTATGGAGACCATACGATCGGTGATTTTAAAAACACTTCACTTTCACTGCACAATTTCATGAATGATGATATCCCATATCGATGAGGGAGGGGGGGGGGGAGGCTCCAATGGTTATCCTTCGGCGATGAGAGCCAGGATAAGGCTGCACTGCACTCTGAATATATTAAATGTATGGAGACCATACGATCGGTGATTTTAAAAACACTTCACTTTCACTACACAATTTCATGAATGATGATATCACATAACTCAGGGGGGAGGGGGGACTCCAGATGAGGGGGTAGGCTCCAGAGGAGGGGGATCCAGACGAGGGGGTTCAATTTAGGGAAAACTTCACTATAAATGCTTGCTTTTTATTTATATTCCAATGTATGCACTGCACTGTCACTTATAGATAAAGTTCTTCAAAAAAATGGTTATTCTTCGGCGATGAGAGGGAGAACAAGGCTGCACTGCACCGTGAATATATTATATGTATGGAGACCATACGAACAGTGATTTTAAAAACGCTTCACTTTCACTACACAATTTCACGAATGATGATATCACATATCGATGAGGGAGGGGGTGGGCTCCAGATGAAAGAGTGGACTCCGGAGGAGGGGTATCCAGATGAGGGGGTTTAATTTAGAGAAAACTTCACTATAAATGCTTGCTTTTTATTTATATTCCAATGTATGTACTGCACTGTCACTTATAGATAAAGTTCTTCAAAAAAATGGTTATTTTTCGGCGATGAGAGCCAGAACAAGGCTGCACTGCACTGTGAATATATTATATGTATGGAGACCATACGATCGGTGATTTTAAAAACACTTCACTTTCACTACACAATTTCACGAATGATGATATCACATATCGATGAGGGAGGGGGTGGGCTCCAGATGAAAGAGTGGACTCCAGAGGAGCGGTATCCAGATGAGGGGGTTTAATTTAGAGAAAACTTCACTATAAATGCTTGCTTTTTATTTATATTCCAATGTATGTACTGCACTGTCACTTATAGATAAAGTTCTTCAAAAAAATATACCTTTCATAACTATTGTAGAGAAGAATCTATACCTACGGTATCGAATTATCTATAGTATAAAAATAATATATACAAAGAAAGGTGTAAAGTGATTTCGTGCGGCCAGAGTTGCAACAAGATACCGAGGGATGGCGGCAGGACAGCCGTTCGATCGCATATAAGTGAATCAGCGAAGTGAATCTATCGCGATATTTACAAGCTCGACTTGGTAGGTAATGATTTTACGGAAAATAATCATAGCCACGATATAAATCGACACTTTTACACATTTGTATGCATCCGGAAAAATTGCGACTACATAAATGAGAAAGAATTACACGCCGGAGGTGGTGGGAGGTTGATCAGACTCTATTGCAACGTTCCTCAACCGTTAACTCGTTTGAAAATCCGATAGCCAATCGGAGCTAGGCGTCGATACGTTCGTAACTTTTTAATGGCGTCCGCCCATACCTTGTGAAAGAATTTGACCGTGAAGCGATCTCTTTTTCTCGGCCATTCCACGAATTTAATACGTTCACCATACCGATATTTTTCGTATATCGTTTCTGGAAAATTATATCCTACCATTCGAACGAGAAACAAAACTTCTGACCGCAACAAATGAGAAAAAAATAATGCCTCCACTCTCCGCCCACATCTTTCCGACGCAATGGCTTAACAACCGGACCTTGCGTGCTCGAGAATATAATTAATATTTACTACCCTATTTCACTGACTTCAATCCACACACGAATTAGCTGAATTACGACAAGCCCGAACACTTGTTTGCAGAAAAATCGCCGGGCTTCACTAGCGTGAAAATTTTTGGCGGTATTGGGGCAACGACTAAATAACCGAATATCGCGATCTTTCGGATCTAATCTTTACTTAACGTCGATTCTACTGACTCAGATCAAGACACGGATTCGATGAACTCGCGATAAGCTCGAATACCTGAATACTTACGGATTAATTAGTAGTTAAATCGTGTCGAGACAACAATGGCGAACCCGTTACAGCCCTCCACCCTGAGAAAACTAGCCATCGCGCTACGGGGGGCACAAGATCTATTACACGGACACCGTAGATTTACATCGATAATCGATGCAGTCATCCGCTCTATGATTTACGAGGCGCGCTAATCAAATGAGTTATTGAATACATGAATAATTTATATAGATTAAGGATCATGGATGATATAATAATCGATGAGAAAATCATTTCTCGACAAAATATCAGGCCTGGAAGTCTATAGGCGATCTCAATATCGCATAGAAAATAATGTAATTTATTTGCTAATTAGATGATATTATATTTGTTGCGCCGCCAATGCAGTCCGTATACTTGCTACTACATGACTCAATTTCTGTTTTTATTATAGCTTAGATCGACTGTAAGGTATATTCATTTCAATTCGTACGGAAAATAATTGCTGAGATTTTATAGAACATTTTTTTCTACACTTAATACAGATCGAAGTGAATAAAGATCCCTCGATTGATTTTTTTTTTTGGTTAGTTCCTTTCCATTCCCAAACCGTTGATTACATATATTCGGTATCATATTCTACCCAGGAAATAATATAATCATAATTTTGCTTCGGTTCGTGAATTTTTCTTTCCTTTTTTTCTTTTTCATATTCTCAAATCCAGTTTTCCTCATTCTAAACTACTTCCATTTCAACGAATGTTAATACCGACCATAAACCATCGAAAGGTAAGGTTATGCGTCTGGCGGTTACCAGTTCTAGTTACATCTTTTCAACGCTCATAACAACGGCAGCGTTTCCCCTCAAGCTCGTAAGAGGTCTCGATAATCGATCAATTCTATCGGAGTGGGGAGTAGAGTATATGGCATATCGAAAGCCCCGACGTTTTATGACGCAGTGGCCGTAGGTAAGATGGCAGCGACGGACATGACTCGGCTGTCTCTATTAGTGATTTTAAGTGTATTATTATTAAAATCATGCAACGGAGCGGCGACAGACATCGAGCTAGACGCAAAGGCTCAATTAATGCACAGATTAGACAGCTTGAATCTATTACTATACACCTTTCTATTGATATTGACAGTCCTAACTATATGGACATTCAAGCATCGCCGATTACGTTTTCTGCACGAGACAGGGCTAGCTGTCATTTACGGTGAGTCGTCTGCTTTTCCGCGTTTTAACAACCGTCACTGTCGTCCCAGAGTCGACCGGCATGAATAATTACTGTCAATAATTATATGAAATTATCAAATCATACTACGCAATTATTTACATCTATTAATAAACTAATTGCGTAATTATTCGCCTTTCTATTCCATTCCATTCGTGCATTTTTTCATTTCTCATTACGCATGTTACATGTAATCACATAGATTACGATATCTATAAGTACATGTATCTGTTACATACTAAGCACGCTTCTGTCGCCATGCAATGCCACTGACAGTTAATAAATAAACTATATTATCGACGTTTCAACACGGGCGTTCTCCTAGCGTATTATAATCATCAATATTCATACGATTTACTGTCCATTTTCATTCGCCGCTTAATTATGAGTCTGATAACCTTCAAACCCTCTTAAATGAAGTTACCTTATCTGATGCAAGCTCTGACGTGTATTTGAGAAAACGTAAAGTACTTACAGAAAGAAAAAAGAAAAAAACTCATTTTATTTGGCATTTTTTTGATTTATAATTAATTAACTACAGGCCTAATCGTCGGAGCGATAATTCGATTCGGTTTTACGAGTAACAGTCCCAGACTCCACGCCTGGGTTGTACCGGACGTTTCTAAAGCCCCGTATAATTTGACCGTACCTCCGGATTCACTTTGGCTACGTTTTCCTGAGGATAAAAAAGACAACAAAACATTCTCCTACTCGTTTAGAGGAGAAATTTATAAGCAGGATAATGAGATAGACCTTAAGGTGATTGTTTAAGAATTTTTAATCACTTTTTTTTTAAACAATTTTCAATTTAAGATAAAAATAATCACTTATACTGTTTATTCAATTTCAGGCAACCTTCGATCCAGAGATATTCTTCAATATTATCTTACCACCTATTATATTCCACGCTGGATATAGCTTGAAGAGGGTAGGTTTGGGCCTGGAATCTATCGTAACGGAAAACTAGGAATTCAAGGATTTCAATCCTTGAAACAGACTAGAGTTTTATAAACAGCGTTGAATCCTGCTGGGATATTTAAACATAATTTGAATCAGATGATTTTTCCTTTTTCTTCTTTTTAAATCATTATCTAGTATCAAAAATGACAAATAGTTTTTAATGTCTATAAATGATTCCGTAAATGAGCCTTGAATCATGTTATAAAATCTTAAGTCTCGTTCTATATAAATTTAATAGAATACGATATTATAAAGCAAACATATTTTTCAAGAATATGCTATCTTGTATGACAAACTGTAAGCAGATTACCCGTTATCATAATGCTTTCGGTCGTTAGCAACTTTGCTGAAAGATAAAAAAGGAAAACACAAAAGTGGAACTCCTTAAGGATGATTTTTTTTCATAAACAGGCTAAAAAACCAATTCTGTATTTTATCCACTTCTAGAAATATTTCTTCAGAAATCTCGGAGCTATATTGACCTATGCTTTGATAGGAACAACAATCTCCTCGTTTGTTATTGGGTGAGTATAAATTGGATAAAGAATTCACCATTAAATTAAATAACAAGCTATACATCACAATTGTTTATGCAAATATTAATCAACATTGTTTGAAAAATGTCTCTACCCCTTTTCAAGTTTACACATTCGATATCGATACCTTCCTATGATCATTACTTATGCACGTGGTCGTTTTCTTTTTTTTTTTATTTACGTACTTTTGCCTTTGTCAATGTAATATCTTATCCATCCAGTCCACTTGCAGTAGCATTTGAAGATAAGCGTGCGGCTTACTAATGACGAAACTTGACCCGTTACAAAATACAAGAACATATAACAACAAGTCTTATTTTTATTTTCTATAATTTCAGGGCGCTCATGTATGCCTTCATACAGCTGATACCCCGTCTCTCTGCGTCCTTCACTTTTCTCGACACTTTGTACTTCGGAGCTTTGATTTCCCCTACCGATCCCCTCACCATTATTTCAATATTCAACGACCTGCACGTCGATGTTAATTTATACGCTCTTGTATTCGGAGAAAGTGTGCTGAATGATGCAGTCGCAATTGTCCTCAGCGGGTGAGGGAAAAACTCTTTTAACTTTAAACGATTTAACATTGTTTCAAAAGATTAATAACAGCTTCTCAAACTCCGATACAAATACTGATACAATTTTTATCTCCGAAACACAGGTCTATTCAAAACTACGCCGAACACTATACATCTGGATCAGGGAGTTTTGAGACTGTGGCGTTTTTCCAAGCTCTTGGAGATTTCGTCGGGATATTCAGTCTATCCCTTTTCATAGGAGCAACGATGGGCTGCGTCACTGCATTGCTGACAAAGTTCACTAGAGTCAGGGATTTTCCATTGCTTGAATCTGCTCTCTTTGTCCTGATGTCCTACAGCACCTTTCTGATCGCTGAGGCCTCTGATCTCACTGGTAAATAGGGAAACCTTCGCCTAGAGATTTATATTAATACTACTTTGATTATCAGATTAAGATATTTTCTTCTGGTTTCCAGGGGTTGTCGCCGTCCTTTTCTGCGGTATATGCCAGGCTCATTACACCTATAATAATCTGAGCCTAGATTCCAGGCAGAGAACAAAGCAGCTGTTTGAACTGCTGAACTTTTTGGCAGAAAATTTCATCTTCAGTTACATCGGAGTGTCGATGTTCACATTTCCTAAACACCATTTCGATCCTGGATTCATTTTTGCCGGATTTGTATCCTTGAAAGCCATATAACACTCTCTAGATGACTATGAAACTCGATTTATCTCTCCTTAACGTTTAGTAAATGATAAAAAAAAGTTTTGTGCGCTGATAGGTCGTGCGGCGAACGTTTATCCGTTGTCATTCCTATTGAATTTGGGTCGTAATCCAAAAATACCAAAAAATTATCAGCACATGTTGTTCTGCGCCGGTCTAAGGGGAGCAATGAGCTTTGCTCTCGCTATTAGGAACACTGTATCGGACGCGAGACAAGCCATGCTGACAACCACTAGTCTGATCGTTATTTTAACGGTCATTCTTCAGGGAGGAGCTACAACTCAGTTTTTGAGCTGGTTTAACATACCGTGAGTTTATTATTCATTGTTTACTAAGCACATGAGGTATCGCACAAGATACTAACATTTGGTATGCATTTATCTATCCATAATCGTTCCAGGGTCGGCGTAGACGAAGAAGTCGAAGTATTATCTTACAACGGAGTACGAAGTGTAAGTAATCTGTTCCTAGGGATGAATTATTCCTGCTGTAATACCGTATCCATATATTTACCCGTAAGATTTAATTTTCCACGGTATTCGTAAAGAGTAAACGATGATATAACATTTCTATTTTTTTTTTTTTTTTAATCTTCGTTATTCTGAATTGATCAATTCTTTGCAGTAAAAAAAACGTGCTCTTACCAGCTATTTATCAAAGTTTCCAATTTCTGTTCGATGAATATGTGCAGCATAGTAAATGACTAATATTTGCCTATAGAACGCAGCACAGACCTTCTTATTAGCTTATTCCTTAAATATTAATTTCTTAGAATTTTCTTCACGTATTTATTGTCCTTCTCATTTCCCCCATTGCTTACCCGTATCCAGGTGTACAATTCCATGGACACCACCGGGGTGCGTTAATATATTATTATCATTATCATTATCATTATTATTATTATTATTATTATTATTATTATTATTATTATTATTATTATTATTATTTTTATTATTATTATCATTGTTACCATTAATTATATGTCTATAACAAATTTACTAATGAAAATTGACACAAAGCATGCAGTATGATAACTATACAAATACCTATGTTATTATTGATGTATTTTATTTTTACCTCTTTTTTTTTTTATATAAATCAATGCTTAGAAGACTCACATTGTCGTTCAATTTGTTGATTTAATCAAATTTCATGTCCGCAGATTTTATTTAAAAAAAAAATCTTAGACTTGAAAAAACGAAAATGTGCGTCGAAGCTTTACACACTCTAAAATACTCGCCTAATATTTGCTAAATGTATGTTAGACCTTAACGACTACTTCGAAATTAGCACGAGTAAAACCTTGTAATATTTACCTACGAATGTTAATAGTCTGCTGGCGAAGGTGGCTTTGGTGATCCAGAGAGTCGGCGAGAGCGAAGTCCCCCGGTATGTCCCAGTTTTAAATACATTTCATTTAGGTAGTCTAACTGACAATGAGACAAATTTGAAACCCTTATTTATGATCCACTCGCACTCTCCATACTCTATTATCAACCCGCATTATGATTATTTCTCATTACTAGCATCCATTAATCGCCAGATATCTTCCTTACTCAACTTGCGCCGATAGTAAGCCGCATGAAGCACACGAAGCATGGGCAGGCTAGCTTTGTGAGATGTTTTTATCGCTAAAAATGAAACCGGCTTCTCCTTTTTTCTAATTACCCAAGGTAACAACCTGTTAACGTTTCACAGTACGATTCTATGCAGGATGGTTCGTTGTCCGGAGGAGGTAGCACGGCGAAGACAAATGAAAAGGCTCTCCTGGCGAGGATCTGGGGAAACTTTGATACGCGATACATGAAGCCGCTACTCACCCATTCAAAACCAACGCTGTTGGACACACTACCTGTTTGCTGCGGTCCAGTCGCCAGGATTCTGACTACAACTCAGCAGCTGACGCAGGTAATTGTCGGCCAATTAAATCCACAGAATCTATTTTATCATGTTTTTTTTCGTTCCAAAATTTAGGAAGATGTAACACGGAGAGTCGACTCTGACTCTGACTTGTGTTTAGAGGATCGTGACACAGCTACACGGAGATCTAGCGGGCAGCCGGTGAGTTATCATCAACATAACTTGAGCTATACTAACAATCCATGTTACCGATATAACGGCTCGGCTCTTAACAACCCGGACGAACCTTACGTCGTACTTAATTTTAACAGAAAGTAAAGAAATACGGAGCAAGAAATAAAATCTAATCCAGACTCTGTGTGTATATTTTATCGCCATAAATACTAACATCGACCTTTAAATTGCTTCAGCATTGCTTGGCTTGAATCCTCACGCGTTGTGGATTGTTTATTACGCTCAGCTCAATGCTTGTTTAATATTTATTGAACTCATTGATCACATTGACGAATTTGTTATCAATGTCTCCTGGTTTGACCTAGTCAGTATTTATTCATGAGACAGTATATAGAATGTAAGATTACTAGTCGAGTATTACCTAGGTCGTATTTTCTACGTATATGGGAAATACTTTTATACATTAAAATAGCTCCAAGCTATCGCTGTAAATAAAAAAAACCAACTAAGGATTTTATTTCTTATGTAAATAATTGCACATCTTACATATATGTTTTATTTAAATATATCTATTCTTCTTGAACAGAGAGGCAGATATTAGGCATCAATTCTGAAAGAAAAATCACATTCGTTGGAATGACTAACAGGATATTGCGTTTTGAAAATTATGTTCAATGTTTATCCTCGCCTTAACACAATTTATACATTTATTAGATTAAACGCAGTGAGGAGGGCTTTAGTTTTTGCATTTTTGGCTTTATTGTTTTTGCTAACAAGTTCTTTCTGCTTTATTATAATATTATTATGGGATGGAAAACAATTTCACAACACTTTCATACATAACTTGACGAGATTTTCTAATAAATTATTTTTAGAGGAAATCTAACGACAGCGGGGACCTTCTTATCGTTGGAATGGACGGATATATTCCATTGCGAACGTTGTAACTGTCCGAGGCAAGGCTGTAGTTGTAAAACCATTTATCAGGACAAAGTACTTCCTTAGTTTTCAAAGAAAATTATTACCGCCATATGAAAACTCACATATTCTTGATTTTAAAGCATAAATCAATACCCTCTTCATTTATTAATTTATATTACTCTTGATAAAATATTTTACTTTTCTATTAATTAGCCCAATCAGTTCCTATACTGCATTCCCATAGATATTTATTATCTATGATAATTCAATGTCTAGTCGACTATTCTCAATTGGGGAATCAATCGTTGAACATTAAACATAATTTTCATTACCTCACAGGTTTAGCTAGCTAGCTTTATCAATGAACTTTGGAAACTCTTGAGCCTGCGACAATTAGGTATATATAAAAATTATAATTTACCAAGCATTATTCGCACGCGGCTTGGAGGATCCGATATCACCTCAGGCTTTCAACTTCATGTGAGCCCCGTCTTGAAACAGCAGTTGAACAAAAATTATCACGTCAGTAGGACCAGCTTTATTATAATTAAATTCTTCTACATATATGCGTGCTTCAGATCAGACCTTAGAATTGGCAAATTTCTTTTAAATGAATTAACGATAGATCTTTCTACTCTGTTTGGTACTAACTTAGTTAGTCGCGTTGTTCCTAATCGTTTTTCTTCGAACAGATTTCTATATTTTAAATCAAAATCTTTCAACTCTTTTCAAAAATTCGCTTTTTTCTGGTCCCTGATCGTGATAAATTACCTAATATTCAAAATAAATTCTAGTCTGCCTTGTTCTGATATTCGTGCGAGCAGTGAAAGCGAATTTTTGAAAACAGGGTATAGGGTAATTAACTCTGACTTGTGTAACAGCACGTGGTATCCCAGTTGGTGAATAATTATTGTGTATGAGACTATTGCTAATTTTAATTAAATAAATAATAATATAAATAAATTCTGAAAACAAAAAAAAACCAAAAAAAAACCAAAAAATCATTAATTCATTCATTTTTCTCTCCTCATAATAAATTATATTACTCTATCAGCGCAGCTAATTTTTTATTTGCTTATACACGATATAGTATAATTTTACTCATCAAATCAATCATTTTTACTTTTTTTATTCATTCGCAGACGTTCGTTCCGCAGAGCCCTCTTAACGGAATGCATTTATAAACCTGGTTTCATTGTCCGTTCAGCCGTAAAACAGATAAGTTATTCCTCTTGGCGAATAATTATTTCTTTATAAACATTATTATTATACTTTTATCGGATATACCTATTCCTTAATATCCTATCCACGGGGTTACAGAGTTTACATTGTCTAATTACTACTAATTCAGTTTATATACGCACACGCACGGACCAGTATTTGTAAATAGCAAAAAGAATTGCATTATTTTTTCATACAGCTGAGAGCTTGCTAGAAATATACCCTTACACGTCGTTTGATGTGTGTTTACAATAGCTATTTAAATCATAAAGCGATGATTCTATTGGCAAATAAAGGATTCTTCTTACATCAAGCGACGTGGATACTTAAATTTATGCGTTACGCTTTTGATCATTTTGTCGTTTGTGGGGCAGCTGGGAACTGTCGCGGGAGACGTTAGTCCAGGTCAACAGCTGCCGCTGCACACACGAGTCGCTCTGCCAGGCTTGATTGGCAGACATTTATAAATGGTAATAAATAACGATTGTAGCTAGGAGGTGGCTCTGCGACAAATTCGTTCTCCGATCTTCGTTCCTCGCTCTTTCTACAGTAGCTATGAATAATTATGTGAATTTAATTAGGAGATATACTTGTATTTGAGATATTCATGTTGCGTTTATAATATACTGGAGAGTTATTGGGATAGGAAAATAATGTGTGGCTGTTATAAAAGTCTGGGAATCGTGTTTATTGTTCTAAACATTAAATTAATGAAATTAATTAATTAATTGATCATAGCGTTGTTAGTTTTAAATGTAAATTATTGTTAGATTTAGTTTCAAGAGTATTATGAACATGTGATGAAAGTGGGTGTTCGCCGTAGAGACGAGTACGTGCCAAACGACGTAATGCTTTATTTTATTTATTTTTCTTCAAGTAGATATTTGAAATTCAGTTTTATGTTTATACTATCATTTCCAATTGGCACGTGCCGGTCTGGCCTAACTGAAAACTATTCAAGGTGGAAAGTTCAGTTCAGTTCAGTCTATAAAAATTTCATTAACAATAAGTGTAAGAAAAGTTGTTTCACCAAATTTAATCTTTATAAAATTTTCCAAAAACTATACATTAATCATCCGTTATTCGCTACAATTGTAGGTAAGAATTTTATCAATGTACACAATGGATGAATGAAATTTTATAAGGGGATCAGAAGAGAGTTCAAATTCTTAAACATTGACAATCCTTGATAAATCCCCGCAGATCCAACAGTCGAATATTTAAAAGTTGAGATTTATCAATCATCTAGTTTCATACCCTATTCAAATAGCGTTTTCTCATTTTTTTTTCGACCAACTTAAGTTAGAAAAATCGTCGACCAATGTTCCATTGCTGTCTTTGTTCGAATTTGAGAAATCAAAACATTATAAAAATTATAAATTCGACTAGTTTCGACTGTGACCTACAAATATTTTATAAACTACACTCGCAAGGGAGATTTGAACTTGTTATAATATTATAATTTGTTCTTTCAAATTGGGAAAAAAGTTATTTAGATTCTACGAGTGTAACTAGCCAAGTGATATATACATTATATAAGTATATGCGAATCTCTTGTATAATTTGAAGACTTGTTTTTATATGAATAATTGTGTGTAGTTTCGGTTGTTGTTTTTCATTTTCTTTTTCATTTTTCATTTATTATTCTTCGTAAAGCGGCGGAGAAGCCATTAATATAATGTATATTTTGTTTCTTGTCTATTATAGTTACATAATTGTTTTATATGTATACCTACTATATCTGTAATATTAATATATTCAATTCACTGTATTATTATTATACGATTACAATAATGTTGTGATACTACACATACATGAAATATATTACATATAAATATATTCGGGGGGTTTTATTCAATTATATTATACCTTGAAAATTAAAAAGAAATTCTTGACCTTACTATTATATATTTTCTAATAAGCAAATATGTTTCAAGCAAGGACTCTTCTGATTAGAGTATCGAATGCCCCGGCAAATCTATAACGCGGCAAAAACATTCTAAATGTGTGATATTGACATTCTTCTGCTACAACGATTAGGAGTAAATTCATTGATGGAAGGGATTCAAACTCGCCGCCGTGCCTCCCGCTCGTCGCATTGAATACGGCTGCGCCTCATTATATGCAATCTCGAGTTGGAAATGACAAGAATGTCATTCGAGTTGTATGAAGCAAGGCGCATCGATTTTTGCGGCAAAAGTAGTTCGTAGGTTCAGCCGCAGGATGGATATACCATTTGTCTCCTCGTTGGCGTCGACGACGACCGAGCGAGTTGAATTTGGGTAACAGCATCAGCTGTCGCGGGTCAGTGGCCTTAGGGGCGTCAAAGAGTTCGGATGGAGATGTGTAAACGAGGCTCAATAGTAATTCTCCGATAGCAAATCAATTATATCAGATATTATACAAAAAATAATAAATAAAATTATAAACAAATATATAATATATAATAATAAAAATGATATCATAATATATATAATTAGTTATTTATTTATTTTATAATTTTTTGGCAGTTGAGACTTTTTTTCAGGGTGCTATTTCTGGCATTGCGTTACTTAAAATCTAGCGGGCAGATTGACTAACTTATTTTGCCGCAAACATAGGTACGCCTCATGATATGCAATTTCCAGCTAGGGATCGCAGCAATGACACACGAGTTGCATACATTGAGCGATGCCGACGTTTCGGCACAACACGTTATCGGCAGAGCATGTTATCGGCACAGCATGTTATCGGCACACGACGTTACCGACACAGCATGTTATCGGCACACAGCGTTACCGACACAGCATGTTACGGCACACGACGTTACCGACACTAAATAGTTCGACAATGCGACCGCGAGATGGCAATGGTACAACCCACAAACACGGAGCACTGACCTAGGATAATAGCACCTGTCGCGGGGTCAGTGACCTCAGTGGCCCGCGTGGCGTCAATGAGTACGTATGGGGCTGCGTTAACGCGACTCGATCGAAATATTTCGAACGCAATAATATTATAAAACTCGTCCTTATTTGTAAGGTTGATTATATTAGGTAGGATCTTATTGTAATACAGACGCCGTTTTTTTTTAATTCATATTTGATATTCATTTTTGAGAATCAATTATAATTTACAAATTCTGCATAACTTTGACGACGTATACGATTGTATCAATGCTGCAGCAATAAATTCTTAGGTATATGAATAATCGATTGCTTTGTTATTTTCCACCTTCCGCTCCCTGCAATTATTCATTTCAAATAAGAACAGCAGGGAATTTTTGATTTAATGCATTTTCAGCTACTTGAAAATTCTCGAACACCTCCCCGAGTCAGATGTTCTCCTGATACCAGGAGAAATTTTCGACTTAAAATTACTCTAACTCTTAAAAATTTTAGAACACCTCTTTGGGTCAGATGTTCTCCTGATACCAGGAGCAATTTTTGACTTAAAATTACTTAAACTCTTAAAAATGATAGTATAGATAAGCTATATAGCGACTGCATGAAGCAGCGATTGTATAAAGCAGCGTATGCACGCCGATGTCGATAAAAAGTCTCAACTGCCAGAAAAATCACTTATATTTCTGGCAGTTGAGACTTTTTTCGAGGGTCATATGTCTGGCAGTTGACGCCTCAAAATTAACTCCTAAAAATGAGGCGTCAACTGCCAGACATATGACCCTCGAAAAAAGTCTCAACTGCCAGAAAAATCACTTATATTTCTGGCAGTTGAGACTTTTTTCGAGAGTCATATGTCTGGCAGTTGACACCTCAAAATTAACTCCTAAAAATGAGGCGTCAACTGCCAGACATATGACCCTCGAAAAAAGTCTCAACTGCCAGAAAAATCACTCATATTTCTGGCAGTTGAGACTTTTTTCGAGAGTCATATGTCTGGCAGTTGACACCTCAAAATTAACTCCTAAAAATGAGGCGTCAACTGCCAGACATATGACCCTCGAAAAAAGTCTCAACTGCCAGAAAAATCACTTATATTTCTGGCAGTTGAGACTTTTTTCGAGAGTCATATGTCTGGCAGTTGACACCTCAAAATTAACTCCTAAAAATGAGGCGTCAACTGCCAGACATATGACCCCTCGAAAAAAGTCTCAACTGCCAGAAAAATCGCTCAATTTTCTTAAAAATGAAAGTATAGGTAAGCTATATAGCGACTGCATGAAGCAGCGACTGTATGAAGCAGCGTATGCATGCCGATGTCGATAGGCGACCAAAAATTTTAGAACACCTCCTTGGGTCAGATGTTCTCCTGATACCAGGAGAAATTTGCGACTCAAAATTACTTTAACTCTTAAAAATTTCAGAACACCTCCTTGGGTCAGATGTTCTCCTGATACCAGGAGCAATTTTTGACTTAAAATTACTCTATGATAGTATAGATAAGCTATATAGCGACTGCATGAAGCAGCGACTGTATGAAGCAGCGTATGCATGCCGATGTCGATGGGCGACCAAAAATTTTAGAACACCTCCTTGGGTCAGATGTTCTCCTGATACCAGGAGCAATTTTTGACTTAAAATTACTCTAACTCTCAAAAATGCTAGTATAGATAAGCTATATAGCGACGTGCATGGAGCAGCGTATGCATGCTGATGTCGATGGGCGACCAAAAATTTTAGAACACCTCCTTGGGTCAGATGTTCTCCTGATACCAGGAGCAATTTTTGACTTAAAATTACTCTAACTCTCAAAAATGCTAGTATAGATAAGCTATATAGCGACGTGCATGGAGCAGCGTATGCATGCTGATGTCGATGGGCGACCAAAAATTTTAGAACACCTCCTTGGGTCAGATGTTCTCCTGATACCAGGAGCAATTTTTGACTTAAAATTACTCTAACTCTCAAAAATGCTAGTATAGATAAGCTATATAGCGACGTGCATGGAGCAGCGTATGCATGCTGATGTCGATGGGCGACCAAAAATTTTAGAACACCTCCTTGGGTCAGATGTTCTCCTGATACCAGGAGCAATTTTTGACTTAAAATTACTCTATGATAGTATAGATAAGCTATATAGCGACTGCATGAAGCAGCGACTGTATGAAGCAGCGTATGCATGCCGATGTCGATGGGCGACCAAAAATTTTAGAACACCTCCTTGGGTCAGATGTTCTCCTGATACCAGGAGCAATTTTTGACTTAAAATTACTCTATGATAGTATAGATAAGCTATATAGCGACTGCATGAAGCAGCGACTGTATGAAGCAGCGTATGCATGCCGATGTCGATGGGCGACCAAAAATTTTAGAACACCTCCTTGGGTCAGATGTTCTCCTGATACCAGGAGAAATTTGCGACTCAAAATTACTTTAACTCTTAAAAATTTCAGAACACCTCCTTGGGTCAGATGTTCTCCTGATACCAGGAGCAATTTTTGACTTAAAATTACTCTAACTCTCAAAAATGCTAGTATAGATAAGCTCCATAGCGACGTGCATGAAGCACCGCATGCATGCCTGTGTCGATACACCCTTGCGGTGCTTCATGCACGTCGCTATAGAACTTATCTATACTAGCATTTTTAAGAGATAAAATAATTTTAAATCGAAAAAGGCTCCTGGTATCAGGAGAACATCTGACCCGAGGAGGTGGTCGCAAATTTTATAACTAACCGAAAATACATTAAATCTAATTTACCTCTGTTTTCGTTTTAAACGCATAATCGCGGAGAGGGGAAAATGGAAAATAACGAAGCAATTGGTAATTGAAAAAAAAAAAATAAAAAAAAAAAAATTGGTAATTGGTAATTAAGATGTACCCATTACAATTAACAGAGTCTCTTTATTATACACAAGTTATCATAATAGATCGTTCATATCACAATAATATCCAATATAATGAATTTCCTATCGGAGAATTTTTATTGAGACTCGTCGACGCTACCCCACCCGAACTCTTTGACGCCCCTGAGGCCACTGACCTCCGACAGCTGATGTTCCTACCCAAGTTCAACTCGCGCGACCGTCGTGCCAACGGGTAGACAAATAGTATCGCCATCTCGCGGCCGGACCCGCGAACTACTCTCACCGCAAAGATCGACGCACCTTGCCTCTTACAACCCGCATGACATTCTTGTAATCCCTAGCTGGTAGTTGCATACAATGAGGCGCACGCATATCTACTGCAATGAGCGGGATGCCGGCGAGTTGTAAATCCTTTAGATGCCATATTGCACATAGTTTTATTGATTCTCTGCTAACAAAAATTGATAGAAAAGTAGTACAAATGAACAGTTTTCATGCAATTACATACAGAGATTTTAGAAAAGAATAATCTCGCCCTGTAAGAATCCAGTTGTTAGTGTTAAATTTCGTATTATTCAATTCAGTGTCTCACCCTCAAGTATATATATCGGCATAAATCCAAGTGAATGTACTTCTTCCGCGTCGTATATTTGCGGCAAAAGTAGTCTTTGGAAGCGTCCATAATATAAGGGTGCTACATTCGAAGCAGCGTGAACAAGTGTTCATTGCATTCAATGAATATTCACTTTACGAGCTTATTATACCTTATAGTATGTCGCATATAGAGGTACTATACCACATATATGGCACAGATACATTGTGTGATTGATAATTTCACGTCCAGGATCCAATTAGAGCACGTTGTGATGTTTTGTTATTCAAACTACC
Source organism: Tenthredo scrophulariae (assembly GCA_963978835.1). NCBI lineage: Eukaryota > Metazoa > Arthropoda > Insecta > Hymenoptera > Tenthredinidae > Tenthredo > Tenthredo scrophulariae. The sequence goes on from OZ022227.1 coordinate 34,596,303, forward strand.
ACGTTGTTGTCACACTCGTATATACAATACATACATACATATAAATTATACATATAGATAATCCAACAGATAGAAGAATGAATTCCGTAGCGAAATTGAAAGTAATATGCCTAGGTAATTATATAAGCATAGTATATCTATAATAATTTATTACGCTCTAAAAAAATCGATGCTATCTAATTTCCGATAGCCAGATAAGAGCGTAAGCGAGTAAGTGGAAGCATAGAAAAAATAGAGGAAAGACCATAAAGAAAGTAGAGACGAAAAGAGCTAATCCATATGTTCAGCTTCGATCCCATGTGGGTCGTTACGCAGAGGAAAGTAAAATAGGCTTGAAATATAGGACAGAAGTAAAGCAGGAGGGAAAGGCGAAATAGAGTCTATGCATTTTCTTCCCTTTAAAAATCAGAAGCACATTAAGAATTCGTTCCGTTCGGAAGGAGGCGTAGAAGGAAGAAAGTCGCTAACACGGAGCTTGCATATTAAGTGAAAGAAGAGAAAAAAGATGTAGGATGCCGGTGGATGGTCTGGTTTGTGGATACAGTACAGACGCGTCCCGGAAGGGAGAAAAAAAGGATAAAGGAGAAGAAAAAGGAGAAAAAAAACCAATTGGGAAATTGAATTTCCACTTGAAAATGTGACGTAAATATGAAACTCATCGGCCTATCTACCTGCCTATATCAGGTTTATCGTTGAACGAGCAGGAAAGGAAGTTGTACCACTGCGATTTGCGATTCCGAGTCCTTCCGCGGCGCGTTCAAGTACCCGTGTGCAATTTTCAACGTGACATACAGCAATAACTTGTTACCATAAGTTCAGCAGAGTACTGCAATTAAAACAAGACCCAATTAATTAACAACTATCCTTGTTACGCTTATAAACTTAATAGAATTGAAGAGCGCCAGGGATACTTATACCCAGACCAAATTACAAACGTATAAGATTATGCCAAACAGAGAGGTAGGGAAATGAATATGAAAAAGTAAGAAAAAGGGGCGAAATTAATCCACCAATCAATCTCTAGGTAAAAGTATAATCCACCCTATGAAAGATTGGAAAGAGAATTACGTCACGGAACTATAAATGTAGAGTCTTGTAGGTACTACATGGACGATCAAGGAGGAAGAAGAGGCGTGCGTCGCTCCGTATAGTCGTATATGTATAGCTGGTTGGTTTCTTGGTAGAATGGGAGGCTGATTGATGGCTAGCATCGATCAGAGTCTGCGCCAGCAAGCTACATTAACTTTATATTAAATACTTCATCATTTCCGCGACCGTTTTATATCTATACCCGGCTACTGCATGGTGGTGCCCTCAGACTTTACCTCCATCGTCGCACCGAGGGTGTCTATTAGGGTGCAGGTCTTTGTCCAAAAACAAGAGAGTAGAAGTAGGAAAGGCGGAAAAGCTCCTTTATTAAAAACCAAATCAAACTCTGGGACTTCGTTCCCTCATAGCAACGCGGTGATCTGCAGTCAATTTAATTCCGCTGCATAAAGAAGAAGAGTGGAAAAGGAAGAGTCGGAATTTTTCAACCCCTCTAGTTATATACGTATATAGAGAGTCTGGGAATTTAGCTGGCTAGTTACTGGTCCACGGCATTCAAAGAGACTCGAAAATCCGTTATGAGAAAACCGCCTACTCGATTAAACCCAGGATTGCGTATCAAAGGTGGAGGGTTTCGTTGTGGTATCGACGTCCGTGCGGAGTTTGTGCTGCTGCTGCTACTGCCGCTGCTGTTGCTGCTCCTGTTTCTGCGGTCATGCCAATGTTTTTTGGCCAAGAATATATCGCCATTGTTATAGTGTAACGTTAGATTATAGAGAGATATAGGTGAGATTCTCACGGCGATTATAGTGTGCATAACATGGACATGTATACGTGATCGCGCGTACGGCAACAAAACACGCGAAAAAGCTATTCAATTTTGTACTATACATATAATTTCTTCTTCATTCCGTAGCGACACGCTTTTATCGAATGAATAAAATGAATAAACTGAATAAACTGAATAAAATGAATTTAAAACCAACCCCCACCGTTCATTCCCACTAATGTCAACCAATCCAACTCGCTACCTCGACGTCCCGCTGTAATTAGGCATCGCCCGGAAGCAATGAGCATCTGTGAGGATTTCGTGACGAAAATGCCCAATTGGCCACGTCCTAGCAGGCAATCTCTTCACGTATACATATGCGTGATACACATACAGGGTGGACCAAAAGGTGATATTCTCTTCCGATGGAAATCAGAAGAACGAGAGATTTCAATCCTCGCTCAAATCCTTATGACATCGATCGAAATGACCTTCGAAGAATTATTGAAAATATTAAATGACTTTCAGCATTTACCTATAACTTTTGTGCCATCCTGTAGATAGAATATACATACCCACTTATAACGCATATAAGCCAGTTGAGGAAATAAGTAACGAGCAAATGGAAGTCTAGGGTAGCTAATGATCGCGTCCTGGATTAGACATATGTATACGTAGAAACGTAGTTACGCATGTGCGTATCGTACACTGTAATATTTTGGAGAGATGAATAAACGGTATAATAGCGGATACGTAGCAGCAGGCTAGTAATGGCGGATGTGAGGGTATGGTTGATGCCATAATACACGTCGTCAATTTGGCAGAGAGCATGTGTCAGCTGTTTATTAGCACCAGTCTAGGTATATACGTAGGATGATTTAAGTTTAGATTTTACGGTCAAATTTCTTGCGGCTAATTGCGATATAAACCTGATATTCTCGAATTACGGAGATACGACTGCTGCAGGGTGTGAAAAGGATCTCACCCCTCGCGGAGGATATTTTTACATTAAATATAAAAACGAGCGTAGCTCGGGGCGATCAGATACGCCCTTCTGCTCAAAGAGGCTCATATCTGACGTTAGAGCTAAAAATTGTGATCACCCTCGATAAGGGTCTTCAAAAACGACCCGTTTTAACATATTACACTTTTTTTTTTCTCCTCCTTCTCTTTCTCCTCACGGTGATTGCCCAACGTGTTGGCAATAACGCAGCTGCCAATCGGGCCAAGCTCGATCCATCATCATCGTCTCCTCCGTTTCTTCCCGTTTCTCAAGGCATTCGTTTCTCTCCCTCTTGACTCCCTGCTTTCCTTTTGTTTTCCTTCTATTTTCTTCTCTCTCTCTCTCTCCTTTTTCTTATTTCGGATAAAACCTTGAAACCTATTTCTTGTAAGATACCATCGCTATGAAGAAAAGGAAAGAAATTAACAAACGAAAAGAAAAAACTATGAAAACCATCCCCTAGATTATTTATGATCGATCCGATACCTCAATTTGCCAGTTGCAGTGTAGAGAATGAGTATATTAAATTCATTTTCCAACTCCTCCGATATATTCTTCTCATTTTTCTTCTTCTTCTTTCATCCCTTCATTTTTTGCCTTTCTATTCCTGACGCGGTTGGCTTACACCTTCTATAACTACGTCCCTAGCTCTAAGTACGACGGGGGTGCAAGCCGACACCATTGTCGGTGGAATTGCTTATTTCTCGCACGGTTGAGCCAGTTAGCTGGCTCGCACCACGCGTCCTTTCCCACTGCCCTTTTCCTGTTCACCTTCTTATATCAGCTCCAGTTTTCTTCGTCCTTGAATAGTGCTCAACCTTCTATACCACCTCCGTGTCACATCGTCGAGCGTTTTCATCGCTGCTCCTTTAGGAGTTACGCACAATGATTAAACTCCACTTCGTTTCGAATAGGGTACTTCATGCCTCTATACCTTCACCCAACAACTTTCGGAGCGTGCTTTAATTTCAAAGGATTCAAGAACCAGATTCAGAGGTGAGTGTCCCTATTATACTCCTATAAGAACGTTACATCAAAATCGTGTGTCTGAGTTTGGTTTTTCTTTTCCTTCTGATTCTTTGTTTTCGGGAATTTTCTGGAAACTGTATATATACATACACGTATACATATATAGATTGCCATATACATCTATACCATATATATATAACCTTTTAGTCAATTTTGTAATCTAACGGAATAGGAATCCAATTTTGGTACGCAAATTCGTCCTCCCGCACCGCTCCGATAAGAATCACGAATGGCTCCCGCCGCTTCTGCTTCTGCTTCTTCCTCTTCCTCTTCTTCTTCCTCTTCCTCTCCGTTGAGCTCGTCGCCCCTATATCCATTCCATTCGGTACCTACCTTCGAGATTTTTCGGTTCTCATCCAGCCATCCAGCCATCCAGCCATCCAGCCATTGAGTCAGCCAGTCAGCCATAGCGAGGTGCTCCCCTTTGTAGGGCATAAATCATAACGCCACATGACAAAACTTACAACTTGGTTTATATACGAGAGACCAACTCTGTCGGTGCTATCCGCTATTCGCTATTCGGTAACACCGTCGAAGCCGGTTCCTCTATCTTATAGCTAACGCCTCGGTTATATTGCTTCGCTGCCAGTTGCAGTTCCGTGATTATTATAGTGGATGGGGAAAGTCACATGGTTAACCGTAGTAATCGGCTTGAATTACGAGCTGGTTAACAGTAACACGTCAAGTCGTGACAAGTTATCCAAAGTTTTCGAAAACTAACTATCCAACTCACACGGCTCCTCTCTCATTAGACGTCATATGGAGTTGTGATAAATCAGATTCAACAATTTCATCAAGATATTCCTGCAGAATAAAGACTCTGACGAGCTTTAGAGCTCCACGTACTGCCTGGATGACGTGGCGTTATGGGAAATTGCGAAATGCCCCGTTCGTCGCAGTGCAACGGAGGACCGAACCGTTTAGAGACAACGTGTGATAATTTTGACTGTGACACAGTACAAGGATAGATATACCCATGAAGCACCAGCAGCATAGTCTGTTTTGTCTCTTCACCTGAGGCTCGTGGGGTAGTTGGATAGTCGGACGAGATCCGACTGAGAGAGAGTTGCAGGCTGCACAGTGTACGTTGTGTAGGTAGTTCTACGCGGAGGTACACCATGGTCCGTTTAATTAGTGAACAAATTAAATGCCACGGCGTAGGTATACGTGTATCCGACACGGTTGCGCAATTAGCCAGAGCATTATGAATTAATTATATCGCATAGTGTACAGAGGGAGACACATAGCCGGCCGCAAAAGGCTCCGCCAGTTTTGCCGGATTCAATCTCGGAATGGGGAACTGGCACAAGAGCCAAATTCATTCCACTGCACAAGTTACTCGGTGGACAGTAGGTGTAGCCCGGTCCGGAGACGAGGCTGGACAACTGCAAAGCACCTTTCAGCGCTGCACACCGTGCCAGCCCCCCGCACAGATACAGACACGGTTATCATGGAAAGAGAATCACGCTACTGGGATAGCGGTATAGTCATATCGGTGATACGAGGGGCTTTTACCTTTATCGCTAAGACCCTGTTTGCACAGTGGGAAAAAGCCATTCCGTCACGTGACTATTCAAAGGTTTCGCTACTTGGTGAGGGTGTATATTATATACGGAACTAATTAACCAATGTAGTGAGAAAGTTTGTCTATATAGGTGGGTATAAGCAAGGGAAGGCTTTTGGTAATAGTCGGGACCTCGGGAGTTGAGAAGAGCCTCCTTGAAAGCTCTTTGTTTCAATACCTCGAGGGCGGACTCGCGGAATTGCAGTAGACGCTTAACGCGCCACAGATTCTGGGGAAACTGCTCCTCGCAGCGCATCTCCAGACAATGCATTTGCCATTTACGACCTAAAACTGGAGTCGGTTGAGACCCGATTAAGGTTAAAACGGTCCGGATTTATCCCCCACACGACGTCGACGTCCTGCAACAATGAGCGAAGAATACCGTCGAGCATAAACAGTTTAATATCCAAGTGCCGATAAGAATCTCTACCAGTAACCTCGGTCGTTTCTTTATTTCCGTCTTTTTGTACGCCGCGGCATTTCACCCTTGAGATTTAATTTAATTTTCCATTTTTCGTTACCCTTTTTCGCTCCTCTCTTCTACATTCTATCTATGCCGGACACCGGAAAAGCACTGCACCGTTGGGAGTATACGAGGCAATTGTTCGCGACCGAGTCTGCGCGCCGATACATATACCACATACCACTATATCCGTTATCAGATTGTACGGAAAATATTCCCAAACCGATTCCTGCAGGGTTACCAATAATTTCCGACTCTAGATTGGCTCGGAACCCTCCGAGAAAGACATTCACAGCGAAAGATACGCGGCATATTTTAATTCGGGACATTTATTTTATTCTTTCTTCAAGTTCTTTTAGAGAATCGAAATAACAGAACCTCTATCAGGGTTGAAAATCTATCAGACCCTGATAACGAAGGGAGAGCAGCGTAATGCGTTGCTTATCAAATAGCACCCTTCAGATATATTCTACATACCCAGTTCAATGCTGGAGAGGTTGTAAAATTGAAAGGTGAGTAATTGACTGAATCATACCGCCGCGCCTGCAGCGAAGGCAATTGGCAAATTGGTGGTCGTTTAAAGCCGGGGATATTGGGGCTCGGACATGAACAACATTTCGGTACTGCGTTAGATGCAACAATGCTACTAGGATATGTTTGGTGCAGCGGAATCATAGCAGCGGGAGTTTCCACATACCCGTTATCTGGTACATGAATATATCCTACCAGGCCGAGCTTCCCTGGGGAAATACAAACAGATAGACCAGCAATATGACCAGCTACCTTGCCCTGAGCTGCATTACCCTGGAGCACAATGGGCTCGATAGGTGACGAATTTCGCCATAAATATCGAGAGGCCAAATACTAATGAGTTTCCAACACTTCGGAAGAGTCAATGAGATTCCGAAGGCAATGTCAGAGAGCTGAATAAATCTCGAAAGACTCTCCTCAATGGCTGCGCTGCTTGCAGTTCTCAATTCCTCTGTTGAAATAATGGAAAGAGCAAGTCGTTTGATTTTATCGAGAAAGTAGATTCTGGATTCCCATCGACGTGAGAGATCCCGAGGTATTAAAACACCTGGTTTCTCTAAACGAATACCATCAACGTGGAGTCCAGGATCTAGTGTGGCACGATCCCCGTGACAGTGGCGGGTAGCTAGGGGATGAAAGGCTGGATATTCGTAGGGTGGGACAGCTGGTGCGTGAGCAGGTTGCGCGTAGGAGTTTGCCGCCTCTGCCCGGCAGTCCTTTGGCGAACTTCCGACAACCAGGAACATAGCTGTGGACCCAGTTGCGGCGCGGGGTCCAGCAGTCAATCGTGGACAGTTTGATAGCTCGAGGGGCAGGCATATACGGTGCGGTGAGAACGAGCTTGGCTGTCACTCGGCATTGAAAAACGGTCAAACTTCGATTCGGAGTCAAAGTTTAAAGTCGGTGTTGAACCCAGAGCAGAAGGTAATCGCCCGATCACCTAGGCCCCGCACGTGACAGGATGGAAATATCACCAAGGAAAGAATTTCGGCCCTCAGATTACTGCGGGATATACTAGTAGCGGTGACCCGTAAATCAGACCGAAACTTGGTACCGAACTTAGATTACCTCTTTACAAGTTCACAGTTCACTGCTGCGACAGTCCAACACTAATTTCAGTGGAGATTATAGAAATCGAAATTTTCTATAATCAGCGATTTCGACAAATCAGTGCGGTTCTTCTCACCGAAAAGACAATCAGAGATCTTTCCTGGCTCAGGACTCTCGAAGAACGGACGAAGGATGTCGTTTTCTCCGATAAACTTGAGAGTCTCGAGTGTCCATACCGGATAAGTCTTACGACAAAGAATCCAGTGGTGTTGAGGAAAACTTAGTATGACAATGACAATTATCGTCGAACCAGACCAGCCGCTTTCTACCTTCGGACCCGCAGAGATTGACTCCGTTTAGTTCGTTGAACAATTGTTGCTGTTAGAAAGGGTCCAGCTTGGTGTCAAAGTGAAATTTGACGATCACAGGAGGAGGCAGTCTGTTTAGAATATCGATTGAACGGGAGATGAAAGCGCCTACAGTGTTTACGGCATAGAATTGGGAATTAGGAGTACGTATTGAACTTAATTGGATCGTGACGAGTGGGAGTAGAAAGTGTTTCGCCGTTTATCGGGTGGCTGTATATGTATAGTGTTGAAGGTACGATATGTGAATCCGGCAACGGGTTGATGATAACCGTGTGAATCAGTGTATGGGGTGAATTCGTATGATTAATTATAATTCAACGTCGATATTATCTAGCAGGGCGGATACCCGTTGGCGACAATTCCAGTGAGTATACACCATTAGCACGTTATCACCGATAGTGTTGGTTGTAATTGGTGAAATATACATCTGGCTGTTGTAATATCTGATAAAGGAAAGAAGAAAAGAAGAAGTAGCGGGAGGAGACAAAAAGAGGAAAAATCTAATAACACCGTATCAGTATTTGGGAAATGTTAAGGGAGGCAGGGAAGGTAAGGTACTTGTTAGGTGAATTGCCCGGGGCTAATTACGCGAAGAAATGAATACAGGAGGGGCATGGGTGAAGGAATGAAGGAATGAAGTGAAAAGGCGAGTAGGCAGCGTGATATGAAATAAGACAAATGAAAAATACGGAAAATGAAACGAGACGAAATAAGAAGCTGATCCCTATTCAAGGTATACATACCTACTTCGCCCTCGCAGCTGTTTGCTTGTTTGCCTGTTTGCCAGTTTCCCGCCCCTCGTCCAACGGCATAACGGCAGCATACAGAGCTTATTTTCGCCTCTTTTGTCCTCCCCTAATTTGCTTTTAGAAGCTTTGCCCAATTAAGAAGACCCGGGATGCCCGTGGCGATGCCTCTGAAAAATTTTGCCTTAACTCAGAATCAATTCAGGTCCGGCTATTGGATACTTGACGAGTTCAATGTGACGTGGTGCTATCGTAAACGTGAACGGTATCACGTGCAGACGACGAACGAACCCCATATGCCAGGGTAAAAAGTTTCATTAGATTTTATCCGCCCTGTATACAATCTGAGGATGAGTAAAAGCAAAGTCCCCTATCTTTCTTTCTGGATTTGTTGTTTCATGCAGGATTGAGAGACTGGCGTAAAACTTACTGGGACAAAATAATAGATAGTGAGTGACGTGAGTGACTCGGTTTCCGTTTCCTCTAAAAGTCCATTGTCGAACAATATCGCACGGGGGCTCAATATGGTGCCTTTGGACAGATTGCCCGATCCCTTCGGATATCTGTTGCAAGCCTGTATAAGGAAAATTGGACAATAAATAGCAAGAAACGTCGGGAATTTTCTTCCGCCCCAGTAAAACCCAGTTTCAAAATAACAAATTGATATATCAATGCCGAGACACAATACCACCTAATACCTACCCCATTGTTCTTCCCAGTACTTTATGCTCTTTAATTGACCCGATCAAAGCAACAAAGCTCTGTATCCGATAGCTTTGCGATCAAATCTGAATGTCAATCGAAATTCTGGCAGATCGTAAGATAAAAAAGAAAAAATAAACATTTTATTTCATGCCATATTCCGAGCACCCCAATCCCCACGTGTCAAGATAAGGCATAGTTGATTAATTCGCGAATCCATGAATATCATACCGTCAGTGTATGCGGTTACATTGCACAAATCTGTACCTCGTTGGAAAAAAAAACCAAAAATAAAAAAAAAAAAAAAGGAATAAAAAATAAAAAACGGCAAGAGGGGTCAAGTCAGATTGTGCGAACGTTACCCGGTTTCCATTCGAGCAGCGTAAGCGTGACGTAGCCGCGGTTAGTGGCGATGAGGGTTATGCTGTTTGCCAGAAATTGTCGCTGCGTTTGTTTGGTCAATCAAATATCCCGTTTCAGCAACCTCATCCGGCCAAAATCCACAGATAATATTAATAACCGGCGCAGTTTATCTCGATTATAAATCTCCCGGGTACTGGAGGGGTGTGAGGGGGTTGATAGGGTCGGTCGGGTTAGAGCAGCTAACTGTAACGGGCTTGTTTTTATTTCCCCTCGAGTATACAACGAACGAACTCGCGAATTATAAACCCCGAAATTATTGCCAAACGATGGACAATAATATTTTCTCACTTGTTAAAAAAAAAAAATTTCTGCCGCTAAAATATACGTTCATAGGGATATACTATGTATAGTACATAATATATTGCGTATATAGATGTGTGTGTGTGTTTTTTTTATTAAAAAACTACCCCTGCATACCGTGGCTGTAATTATTTTTCCGGCTATTCTTAAACTTTATGATGTTAAATCGATGCTGAATTTACACCCACGCGTGTATAACGAGCAGATATCACGTTCCACAGTCGTTACACCCGTACAGCGTATTATGTCTGAGCGCTTAAGGCTCTTCTACTCGGGTAGTAAATTCGTCAGGTTTATCCTAACGACTTAGATTTTATGGAGGATGCCTGGCAGAGGATTTCCTCCGATCTCATCTTCCTCTTCGTTCACGGGGGGTGGCTGGAGGTGGTTGAAAATCCGGGTGATCTGATTTACATTCGAAGCTTAATTAGAAATTTCGGTCATTGTTACCCACTTTGTCTGGAACTTAATTCTAATCAATGTTACATCAGCAGCTGCCTTTATGGCTGGTGGGTTACTATATTAGGAATATTAAATCAACCACCCTTGACGATGCGCAGACATCTATAGAGACGCGGGTAGAGAGGGATGCGATGAAGCAATAGCTGCGTAAAATAGGAAGAATGAATTTTTTTCCTGTTTATTTTTCCCCCCTTTTCTTCTCTCATTTTTATCTCCGTATACCTTTTTTCAGATTTTTATACCTCTCGTCGCGGTCGCGTGGCCGTGGTTGAACGACGCCATTATAGATAATCGTATTCACCCGCGATCGGCTTCGCATGACGGTGCAACCAGCTCATGATATCGGGGTTATGATATTAAAGTAACGTGAACAAGCGATTTCCAAATTTTTGTTTGACGCACCGTGAAATTATTATTATTCCGGCGCAATTGGTACAGAAAATTTATTCCTTTCAATTTCAAAAAAACTAAAATTCTCTAGTACTATACGATATAATACGAGGGCTGAAAAGAAATAAAAAGATCGTAACTTTGGCTATCGGAAAATATATGCTATATAGTATAATAATGAAAAAAGAGGATAAAGCGTAGTTTCGAATTCATTTTTCGAGCCGAACTGATCGTACCTCACTTTCACCGCGTGTGGATGCAGTGTGGATCTTTGAGAGCGTAAATCTCTCTTTATATTCAAACTCAAGGCGGTTTAAACTGTTGTAAAATACGGAGTACGATAGCAGTTCGGGAAATATTGCATTCCGGTTGTATCGCAGAGAATTTCGAGGATCATAAGGGTGTCCGAACATACCTGAAAAAATAAATAAAATTGTATACATTTTGAAGTGTACAGAAAAACGATAAGAAGGATATGAGAAGTTGAAAAAAATAAGATAAAATAGAATAAAAAAAAAATGAAAATAAAGGAAAAAGAAAAATGTTTCGACTAAATTACCAGAGTTGGCGTCACGCCTTGTTGGTACGAGCAATGCGGCCATAACCACAGAGATCGTGGTATTACAAGCACTTTTCAAGCTTAGGACATGAAATTACCGAACCGAAAACCCTGCGACGCGTATACAGCTACAGAAGAGAGAGAATCCGCGGGAGTTCAGCAACGCTAGCTGTTCCGCAGGGCAAAAGTTATTCGCTTAATCCCCCTGGGGCGAAGAATTGGAATTGTAAATTGAGTTTAAATCAACACTAATCGTGGAGTAGAAATAGTACTAATAAAAAGGTCTAGCTTTAAAGCTCGATTGATTATTTTCCACGATTTCTATCACGTATAGTACCTACATACCTCTATCCATTACCAGTTCCAATATTCGCCAGATTTCTGTGTACACGTATGATCTTCGTATGTATATTCCAATTCTGGTGAAAAAATTAATAAATATAAAATAGAATCATAAAAAAACAGGAAAGCGTGAAGCCCACTGGCGACGCATACCACCCGCACACCTATGGTAGACCAATCGCCATTTACAAAATGTCGAAAAATATGTTACTCACCCGCAAAAATTTTACGATTAAACAAAACAATTTCACCCGTTTATTTTTCCCTCGCAATTACCCGGCCCGTTATAGCCGTAAACTTTTAATTACTATTTCCCACTAATTACTAATCGTCTGACTACCTTCTGGCACAGTCATAGGCGCACGTATGGAGGTACGTGGTACATATACATGTATCTATACTTTACTCTTTTCCTCTCTGGCTTGGTACATCGCCAACTTAAACCTCTGCCCCGAGAAACAACACGGACACTTATTTACAAGAGGGAAAAGTTACAGTATGTATATATATGGGTATGTATATGTAGGTACAAGTTCGCTATCGTGTATATAAACCTACTTACCGCTAGATACGATTGACATGTTCATTTTTTAGAAAAAGTAAAGAGAAGAAAAAAAAAAAACCATTTCATCCCTTGCTATTCATATTGTTTATTCATATTGAAGTATAATGGGAACCACGAGGTTTCTTACCCTTTTTTCATCCGAACTTTTCTGTTTTACGTTCATTTTCTAAATAAAAACCGCACCGGTATAATGGCGAGTGTTTCTTGGCCCGTGAATGCCGCAGGAAACTATGGTATACTATCATTGCCGTTGACCTATTGGCCCGGGTTGGCTCGTGCGGACAGAGTTGTGACCTCCCGAGGGAATTCTGATTCCAGGGAACTATTCCTTTATTGACTTCGCATTGTTTCTCGTTCTACGACTTATATTACCACCCCGCCACACTCTTCTAGTCCACTCCGACGTCCTCGCCCTGTAACACCGCACCTACACCGGTATGTACATCGCGGATTTATCGAATCGCGAATTTCCCACGTCCACGTCATTATTATATGGGGATGAATCCGCCGGGGTTAAACCAGGGCGTTGAATTATGGGGCGGGTAGGTACTTGGTCTAGGACTTTTGATCCGTATGGGATTCATAATCCCCTGTGCATCCCGGGGTTTGTAGTACGTGCACTTCTCGTTTAACCTGGCAGTGTTCTCTGTTCACCGTTCTACCGCATTGCGAGATTGTATCATCATGGTTTATAGTCCGGTGCAGTAAATGTTTAATGGACTGACGTGAAACGATTTAGGTACCAAAGTAAGGGAGTGGACCTACGCGGGTATTGTGCAGCCTAAATCTGATCATATAACTCTATACTTTGGTCAGACTTTGGCCAGAGGAGAGATTAAGGGCGCAAAAGATCTCCCGGCTATGATAGACTTTTGCCGGACCATTGGGTACTGAAAAATGAATGAAATTTCATCACGCTAACTTCCACGTGATTAATCCCCACTCCCGCGTAATCCTATACTCGAAATTTCATCCCCCCCTCCCTCCCCCGCCGTCAAGTATTGCTCGGGGTAGATGTACGTATACTGTATTGTATATAGTATATACGATTTCCTATTATTCTTCTTCTGCTTCTCTTTCTTCATTTTCATTCAGTGCACGTAGACCCTCGGCAAGTTCCCTTAGCGGATGAAAGTTGAGAGTAAGGATTTAAGGCTTGACGTCAAGATTTCAGAGTTTAAACATGACAACACGTCCTTTCCTCCATAGTAAAGATCTTTCATTTTGTCACCGTTTCTACAAATAGTTGAAGAACCTACCTCCGTACTTTATATCAGGCAAACGGAGGGAAAGGGGGAAAAAGAGAAAGAGAAAGAGAAAGAGAGAGCGAGGAAGAATATAATCAGAGCTAGTCGATTCGCACAGAAGAAGACCTTTTTTGATTTTTATTAATTTATTTATTTTTTTTCATTTTTTTTTTTTACCGCATTGCAGCAACTTTTTTAATTACGGATTTCGAATGACGACCCGATTTATGGATCTATACACTGCGTTGCGTTGCTTTTGACGGCCTTGATATGTGGAGGATATATATTTTGTTATTTTGAAACAAATCGTCCTCTAATTAACGGGTTTATTCTGCGGGGTTGCTGAATTATGGAAAAATTATATCCGTTTGAGAGAATTTCATCCCGTATATCCTATTCATTCGTAAGGGTAGTTATAGGAATTATATTTTTCTTTTTATCGATTAATTTCAGACCCCACTTAACTCAGCTACTCGACGGTATTCATTAATGATCGATACTGATCGAACGGGTAATTAAAATTTCGTCACATTTGAAAAGCGTGTAACGTGCCAGGCGGGGTTTATACGATGTAGAAGGTGGGAATGAGCCGAAAATTGAGTAAGTGAATTAACGGCTATTGCCCGTGATAATACAAACCCCTCATACCTACCCAGGGCAATAATTTATGCAAGTCAATAGACACGGCGAAGCTGATGTTTGGCGAAATGCACGTATTTGAACAACCGAGTAAATTCCTCGTGTCACGGATTGTTCGATCAGAATATCATGTCCCAACCCACCCCTGTGTGCCTCAAAAATCATTGGTTATATTAATTCCGTTGAGAAAAATCTGAATAATTATTATCACCCGGCGATAACATAATAATTCGGTATTTCCCTTTCGGGAGCCATTCGTGATCTATATCTGTACGGCTCTGATAGCTCGGCCATATCTGGAGTCGAGATTAATTAGCGGAATTTAAATTCGGCGTAGAAAATCGGGCCGGCTGGGAAAATAAGTCATTATAACAAACTTCGTGTCTGTACATAGTCGAATACTGCAAAGCTTTGAAGACTACGAGCACACAAGTACCGAGTCGGTTAGCCACTGGCTTTGATCTGGTCTCATGTAGCGATGCTGAAACTTTGTCAGAGTATGCCAAGGAGTCGCAAGATTTGAAGATGAAAACTTTATCAACCGGTGTGACTTTGCCGTTACAGAATATTATGAGCGTAGGCGTATAAACCACGTGGGGGCACCCCGCTTGACAAATACCACAATTTTTATTTTGGAAAATAATTTTTGAGGACGTTCTTCGGGGAACTATTCAAGCAGAAATTGCGAGTATATGGAGCTGATTGAACTATTCCATGCGGACAGTGGAAAATTGGATTGGTATCCGTATACCGAGGGGGGTTTGCGGGGTAAAAAATGTAGGATAGCTCTCGCGGAGCGCGAAGAGATAATGTAAAAGTTGGGTAGGTATATGGGCTGCTTTTAGCGATTTAAAAATTTCGCGATAAAACTGGGTGCAAGTTTGTTACGGCCGCGGCAATGTTCCTTTATTCCCACTGAATTCTGAATTCCGGGCACGCCGGAGTTTTGAATTTATTTCTTGGGCTGGCTGGTGCATTACTGCCGCCACCGCCACCGCCACCGCCACTATCACTTACTTTACTTCGTTTCCCCCCGTTCCTATTCCTCTTTGCACTCTTCTGCTTATTCCTATTCTTATTCTCACTCTTCTTTTTCCCTTCTTTTCCCCCCCTTACGATCTCTGTCATGGAAAAACTACGAGAGTAAAATTTTTGACAAATCCTAATACCTGATCGAAAAAAAACTACAACTCGTTACGTTAATTGCAAAAAAAGACAGCCACCATCGTGTGGCAATCACGCCCCTAAGATAGGATCTTTATATGCCACTCGGACACGAGGATAAAATCCTCCCTGCTCTCACCCCCACCCTGAATTTCTCTTCCTATTATTTTACCCCCAGTTTTGTCGTACGTAGAAAAATCCTTTGTACATTTATACAGGCTAGAAACAGGTATATGCATCGTCTGGTATCTCGTGAGTGAAAATTATACCCTCGTGTTTCCCCCATCATCACCTTGATCATTTATAGTCGCAGGGTATTCCTCATATACACCCATATCCGTGGTTTGATCCTTAATTGTGTGTTAGCTATACGTTTGCGGGAAGTTTGCGAGATACCGGATTATACAGCGAACAATAAGTGGCCCGCGAGTTTGTCGCGGAGACATTTGAGCACGCGAAAGCTTGCCGAGCTCAATCAGTCTAATGAAATTGATTAATTTTCTTACTTTCAAGCGGGTAACAAACTTTTGGTCAAAAGAAGAAAGAGAGAAAAAATGAAAAGAAAAGAAAAATAAAATGAACTGAAATTTTTTAAGACAAAGATGTAGGAACTGACTCAGTTTGCTGCAGGGTATACGTACCTCCTTCTCTCCTACCACATTTACATTTCACCGTCTAAAACCACAAACTTTATTCTTTGTCATGGTAATTATCCACCTATCTCTTCAGCCCGGGGTTTTATGGCGCGGAAGGGGAAGTTTTACTGTACGACAGTGTTGATGATGCATATCACTATTGTTTAAGTAAGTGCACTGGTTTTTTTTTTTTCTTCTTCATTTTTCATTTTTCTAATTTTCATTTTATTTTCAAGTAAATAAGAAAATAGCGTCTGTACATCGGCAGGGAGATGGTTCCGTGTTCGTACCTATACCTCTTCGTATGAAATTCGCTTCGGCGAAGTGTGCTGCGTAACTAGGCAAGAATTAGTTTTCATCTTGAATCCCTTGGACCCCTGCGTCTCTCCGCTCTTGAAAAAGTTCATTAATTTATTCATTCTACCGCAATAAGTTAAAAGTAAATAAAAATTAATATCAAGCTCCATAAAGAAACCGCATGAGATAGTTTTCGAAGTAATAAAAAAATGAAAAAAAAAAAAAAAACAAAACTAAAAATACGTTTTATAATACACAATAATTCATCGTTGGATATGGAGACATTTTTTCGTCGGTTTTTGATTTTCTTGTTTGTTTGTTTTTTCTTTTTTATTTCACAATTTATATACTAAATTGGAATTCCAGCTCGAATGCTGTCGAGCTTTTCACCGGCATTTTCAAATAAATATAATGAAAAAAAAAAAAAGACGAAAAAAAGAGACGGATCTCTCGACATGAAAAATTTATTGTTTTGTTAGTAGAACAAACCGACTATAATTTATAGCGAAATAACATATACCCATATGCATAGCATTAACAAAAGAACGCGGTGCATTTCCCACATTTTTTCCTAAATTTACCACACCAAAATTTGACAAAACATTGATGCCCACGATTAATCAACCGACTGTCCGAATCACTGCTCAATAATAAACACAGCCTGTTATAATTCAATCGGGATTACAACAACAAGGTCCCGAACCTTCGGGGATGAAAATATACCCTGAGAAAAAAAATGAAGATGAAGATTAAGCCGGAAGTTCTAATCCGATCGATCTGTTTGTTTTCATATTCCGAATCAGCTTCTTCCCAGATACCTACTAAGATTTTTTGAAATCATTCCTCCTCCCCCTGACAAATTTTCGAAAGTAATGGAACCCACGTTTCAATTTTTATTCATTTTTTTCCCCCTTCTTTCTTCCCACACCGTGAATTGTATCTCGCTTGCAAGACGAGCCGAAGAACGAGGGTACGGAAGCGTCGTTCAAACCTTTTTGAATAGCTCTGCGAAGTCCCGAATAGCTTATCCCGATTTAATATACAGATTCTCATTCGTATCCGGGACGTTGCGTGGCGTGGGTACGATTTGCGTCGGTGTGAAATCACCCTTACAATAAACCCCGGGTATATGCATATCATGCGATATGTATGAGCAGTGCGCCAGCTTGTTACAACTAATTGCTAATAACGGAAATGATTTCCATACGGTTGACGGGGAGGGGTGGTGGTCGTAAGGGTGGCGATGAACAAAATAGTGGTAATAGTTTAGGGGTTTCGATGCAAAAAAAAGAAACAAACAAAAAAGAAACCGAAATATTGTCTTTTTTTTTATCCTTTTGCAGAATAACGGACAAATACGATGGCGATTTATATATCCCATTCCTCCTATATGCCTTGTATCTTCCGTTTTCGCTTTTCGTTATCGCACTCGCGCCGACCCTCGCGGGCATCCGCCCTAACTCGCTCTGCCTCATTTGTTCGTTCAATCGCGTACGTCGGTTTCATTCTGCGTTTTTTCTCGTAACAAGTAGGTACCCATACACACCTACGTTGCAGGGCGATCAGGATAGAAGGTGAAGTAACCCTCTTCATCCCCCGTACGTTTATCTGCATTGCGTGGTGTAGATGTGATTGCAGACGCAGTGGAAACCGGAGCAGATGAAAGTTTGACCGGGAGAAGGTGTTCCTTTTCATTCTTTAAAAATTTCTCTCTTTTTTTTTTTGGGAATTGAGCAAAGACTTTACCCCCCTTGTCGCATACGATATCGTATATCTATATACCTACACAGGGGAACCATGTTTTATGTTATTCCTGAACAAACTATAGATACACAGAAAGGCTGTGTCTATAGACTGAGGGATGTGTGCGGGTAGTAACTTTATACAAATATACGAGTTTGAGGTATTTCATCTTTTTTTGTAAATTCGGGGAAAGTGGAATTCAGAACAAACGCTTGATGCCACCCTAGTTTGACCAGAAGATACGTAAAATGCGAAATTAGCTCCAGCTCTCGAGTTTGTATTCGCGGGGAGGAAATAGAGGAGGAGATTTATAGCCGAGTGTCGTGGGTGCAGTAAGCCAAAAAATGCAAGTGTATTGATATAGGTGGGTAGAAAATTCATCGAGACGTCCCTACCCCACATATTTTATGTCACCGAGAAAAGTGCTGGGTCTGCTTTTCCGGGGTAAAATAAAGAGAGAGGGGGAAGAATAAAATAAAATAAAAAAACTAAGGAAAAAAGAAAAACGAAAGAGATCGTCGATTAACCGATAAGATTCCGACGTCCGTCGTTTGTCGGGTTCTGAGAGAATTAGCGGGCACCTCGCTAATCTCGGTTATATAGGAACGGGACTAATGGACCAAGGTATAAAGCGGAACCGGAAGAGAACTAAGGGAGACGGAGAGAGGGGAGGAAAGAGGTAAAATTTAAGGGTATCAAGGTATCAGGGCCTTTTGCGGTCACTAGACTGTGGCTCGAGAAACGTTTGAGGGAATCACGTCAGCAGAAGGTGGAGGGGCTCGAGGTATAAGGTACAGGTCGGATGGCCGAGTAACCGATCCTCGTAAAGTTTATAGCACCAGTTCTGGTTGCGCTACCATGGTCCGCATTGTAACCCAAGAAGGATCCCTGCGCGTCTACCTGGTCAAAGGGCCAAGAGCTGGTTTGGTCCAGGGTTTAGGGGTGGTTTGTTTGTCCAAGGTTCTTTATCGGCACTCTAGACTAGCCCCTGTGTAGACACACACACACACACACACACACACCTACGTACACAGTACATACTCAAACTCGAAAGTCGTTCGTTTTACACCGGGAGAGATACGATTATCTATTTTACCGGACTAGTGCGCCACTCGAATATCAAACCCTTATTCAAGGAAAGATTAAAATTTATTTTACCGCACAAGTAGAACAAAGATCGAAAGACTTCTTATCTCGGTTAGAAAAATCGTCGACGATTTTATTTTTAACGAAATTATTTCGTCACCCTCATCCCCCTGTAGTGAAATACGGAATAGTAGCTGATGCCGTGAGACAGTCTTTTCGCCATTTTCTTTCGAGGGTTGTAGGTAGTATAAGGTAAATACGATTCAGCAACGGTATTTATTTTGAGAAATCCCCTCCTACCCCTGACCTGAAATCATATACATATCTCGAGCGCCCGAGGGTGCAGAAAATTATCAATTACACCGCGAGTTTTTTTTTTTTCCCCCATCTGTTTATAACAACAGACTGAAAATTCTCTTACGAATCGTGAAGGTCCGCATCTCCGGCCCCGGTGCCGATAGAACCCGGTTTTATCAAACCTGACGAATGCATGATCTCGGTCGTTTATCTCCAGGCGATCATAAATTGACTCTGGATTGAGTTACGAGGTAATTACAGCGCTCGGCTTTCGCGAACTAGGTAAGTAGCTAGTTACCGTTTACCCAGCAACATCGTGCGGATCGTGAAAGGAGAGAATATTAGAGTGCCAGAAGCCGTTCGACAGCGTATCACGAAGATCTGAAAATATTTATCCGGATTTATGGAACGACGGTGCTTTTTTAACTCGCGAACGATTTGCGCTCCGATTGTGCGGAGCATCTGGGTCTTAGAACCAAATAATATATCGTATCCGCATGGGGTGCGCGTTCGTCGTTTGATCCGAAAGGCTTATTCTGATTAATCAATGTGACACTAGGGCCATGTGGAAGAGGAGACAGTATCTGATTTACTGGACCATAAATATCTCTAATCTGTACCAGTTCGCCTCCACTTCCCTGCCCTAGGGTGCCGGCTCTCCTCTTCTTCGCCACCCGTTGCCATCCTCTGCGCTCCTCTCCTTTAATTTTCTTCCCTCTTTTCACCCGTTCCGTATTTAAGAGCGAAAGAGATGTTTCAAGGAAAAAATTGTTCCTCGACTATGACGGAATCGCGGCCACTTAGTATTTGAGCTTTCTAATTATCCATAAATTGTCTTATTATTTTCTCTAATTCTAAGTCCATAAAAATAATGCGGCCAATTAACCCTCGAGAATAAATATAAGCGTGGCCTTTCAACCCCTCTATGTACGTTTTCCGAGTCAGTTAATAATTCAAGAGCCTGAAGAATGCTTGGGAAGTAATAACTTACGCTTGCGATAAGTGTATCGCACTTAAACCAGTCCGGCTAGCAAGTATATACATACCTGTATACGTGTACCGTACATACCGCGGGAATTGCAGGTCTATGGCTGGGCTCGTAACTATCGCGTAATTACAGAACTTAAATTTTGTTTTAAAGTCGCGTAATTAGCGTTAATGATATCCGTTGCTCGTTACTTAAAAAGCCATATTTTTCAAACGGTACATTCGGTATCTTGTTCCCCACCGTTCCCCACCTCTTCTGTATCCGTCTGAACTTCTTCCTACAGAAATTATGCCCAGGAGTGGAACTTGCCTGCCGCCGATTCCGCGAGTTGAACTTTAATTAATCCGCGACGCGACATCTGCGGCTGTTTTTGTCGTTAACGAAAAGGCGAGGTTCAACCAAAATCGGGGATTGAAAACGCGCCGATTTTCTTTGTCTGATAAGGTTCCGGGGTTCGTTGAAAAAAACTGAGACGAATTCACCTCACCCGCGAATTCGAGGGGCTCACGGTTCTCGAATTATAACCGATCCAAGTTCCGACCAATGACGGCTCGGCTTTACGTAACGGTCGCGTTTCAGGCGGTGCCGCGATTGGTCGATAGCCAGAACTAAGTGTAATTTGAAAACGGTTAACCGCTCGACTTTACAGCTGATATAAATTCGGCCCAGTTTTTCACGACGAACAAGCCCCGAAGATATAGATAAAAGAAACGTTGAAAATAGTCGATCGAACTATATTACCCAGATGAAAAAGTCGGAGAATAGAGCGTGCCAAAGACGTCTGCTATTGACCGCAGCATAGTCGGTTCAATCGGAAGCTGGGTAAAGACCGGAAGTAAGAAAAAGCCGATTGTCAAGCGGCGGGATCAGGGAGAGATAGAATCTGAAGAGCTTGGGTGGGTGGGGGTGGTGGAGGATTTGAGATATCGAGAAAATGATCCCTTCTCGAAGCCTCGGAGTGGCTAAAATCTCAACATTTATTTACCCAACAGTCTAAACTTTTGTACATAATAAAAGAAATTTTGACTAAAGAAAATATCTGTACTTACATACGAGTAGACGCGCACACACACACATACATATATATATTTGGTAACTCGATCGTTCAGGGAGTTCCCCTATCGCTTCTATAAGCTTCGCGATTTTAACCAATCGAGGGTGCAGTCACTCAGCCGAGAAAAACAGAGGCTTGAGGAGGGCAATTTTTCGTTAGCTCCAATATGGCGCCGCGATTTCATGGGGTTGGGGGTGAACGCCCTTACGAACACGCCAAGGTCGCTGTCAATCTCTAGTGCTCGATTCTCTGCCTCCTCTTCCCTCTTCCTTCGATTATTTTCCTACTTTTTTTTTCTTCCCTTTCCTTTCCCGCATTCTATATACCTATGTATAATGTATATACATATAGATACATAAACGCCACGGCCTGCAGCTCTCTTGGCGGCTGAGCTATTGGGAATCTCCGGATTTCGAGGGTATTCACAAAAACGCTGATCGAAATACGATTGGGATATACACAATGGATCAGTTGCACATTTATACTATAAGGAACGCCTGGAGGTTTCAGGACCTACGGTTTAGAGACGGATATATGGGTACATAGGTCTGTATATCTAAGGCTCCTGGGTCTCAGCTAGACCAAGATTTTATATCCGTGTATAACTAGCAGCTCGTGGATTACGGGAAAGTAGAATTTTCTGTACTTCTGTATATTTTTCCTCTCTTCCCCATCCCCCTATTTTTCATTTCTCTTTCTCCAAAATAGAAACTCATCCCTTCGGCCGCTTGCGTCTGCGAGCTAGTTGACAATATACTATGAGGGGTTGGAAATTGAGTCTATATAACATTTTCTGAATCTGTTGCATTTATACAACCGAACTGTGCACGGCGTTTGACTTATATTTTTACGAAGCAATTTCCTGTCAATATGAGACACGTGGTACACATACCTACATAGAAATCTTGTCTCTAACCTCGATGCAATCTAGCAAACGTCGTCGCTTCATTCTATACACATACCTGCACAGTATATATACGTGGTATATACAGTTTATATATAGACGGAGGTATATGGCTAGTTGAAACATTTGAAAAATGAAAGTTTGTCAAGTACGAAAAGAAAAATGGCTGAGGGGTTACTCTTTCGCGTTATTGGTACCAGCCAACCCCCCGTTCGTGGTAGGTGAAAAATAGAACGACTATAATGTCACGAAACGGGCGTAGGGGTAGTACGTGTACACATATATGTATATGGTATTCATTCTATGACCGAACACCCATCGAAATATTAGGGGATGAAAGAAGGCGTGAGATCCATACTTGTTCAATGAAACGGAAAAACTGTATTCGGTATTATATTCTATATTCTGTTCTATTCTATATTCCATTATTCTTTATTCTATTATATTATGTTCTGGAAATTGACTGAGGGAATAAAATAGCGAGTAGAAAAAAGGAAAGGAAAAAAAAAAAAAAAAAAGAAAAGAAAAAAGAAAGAAAAACCATTTCGCTAAAATATTATACTGCTTTTCTTTAGAAAGTCAAAATAATGGATGTACATATTTATTATACATATCTACTATATGCCTTGATAAAAAAAAACTCTCGCGAGTATAAGATAGGTGGGCACAGAGCTCCGGAAATTTGAGAGTGGGTATTTCCGGCAGGCTGTAAAATCGGTTTTTATATTTTTATTTCATTTTCAATTTTGGCCTTTTTAAATCTCTGGAATAAATCCTCCCCTCTCTTGCTCGAATGGGAAAGATTATCGGCTCGTATATCGAGAACAATGCTTAAAAATCTCTCAATATCTCTATAACAACGAGATCTTCGGAGGAAAAATCGAAAAAACTAGAAAAAAAAACGAAAAACAGAAAGAATAGATCGCCTCCTTCCTCCCCTTTAAAATTCTTCTTATCTTTCGCTAAACAGTTACCGAGAGATCACCCTGTACAGGTTCTTGTTGAAGGGTGGGTTTATTTTTATCTGAAAAAAAATTCCGCTGACCTAAGATGACGAGGGCGTAGCTACTTACCGATAGGTTCTTCGTCTTCTTCCTTTGCTTCTTTTTCCGTTTCTTTCTTTTCTTTTTTTTTTTTTTTCCTCTTTTCTTTTTTCTTTCGATCCTCTCTTCTTCGTCTTTTTCTTCTTTCACCAGACTCAGACCATCCCCCGCAGTATTATAAATATATATATGTATATACACGTGTGTGTGCGTGTAGCCCAGTTTTTCCAGTGAAAAAACACGATCGCCAGAATTCCGGTGAAAAGTTTTAATAAAAGGCTTTTTGTTCGAGGATGGGGGAGTATAGGTAGGTAGGTAGGTAGGTATACGGTAGGTTGGGAAGCTTCTTCGAGTTTAAGGCGAAATCTTTCTATAGTTTACGACCTTTTTCAAGATAACGGTTGCACACGTACGAGTAGCATAGCAGCACTTTTTCCACCGGTTGGGTGACTTACCCCTCCGGAAATTAGGGGAAAGAGCCCCGGATTTTCCCGGTCGTTAGCCTCATGTTGTTACGTTACATGGTATGAGGTATGGTATATAGTAGCTGTTATAAGGTATAGGGTAGGTAGAGGAAAGGCATACTTATATACCCTACGTCCTACGACGATGTTATTCTCCCAGCCACTTATACGAACGGCGAGAGGCGTTTAGGCTGCGTGTCACTTTCCCAAAATCGTCAAAATCATCGATTTTACCAAACCCCCTCATACACATGTCAACCACCGTACAAGTTAATCAATTTTTTATATTCAGATGAAGCAAACAAGAGAAAGACCGCGAAAAAAAAAAAAAAAACCACCCCCAAGCACACACACACACACAGAAATTGTACAAAATACTCTACCTTGATCGAATAACCCGATGAAAGACATGAAAGAAAGAAACAAAATAAAGATAACATTTTGATGCAAACCCACATACCTACGTTGATAAAATTCATTAAATATATTTCGTACTATTTTTTTTTTTGTTTAATTTGCTTTTTTTTTTTCTTTTGTCTTCACTTTTCAACCATCGAACAACCCCAGGGGTTCAACTGAACTTGGCAGAGTTCGTTTTTTTTTTTTTTCGGGTCTTGATATTTCGAGGGAAAAGAAATAACGGCACGAGGGTGGTTGAAAAAAACTGTTGTTAACGTTCTCATTAGGGAATAACAGAAATATATATTATATACATGTACCTACCTATGTACTAAAATAATACAGTTTCAGATTATTCTTCGGGTTAGTCATTTATTGAAATGGCGTTCGCTCGGTGATAAATTCATTTTATTTTATAGATCGGAATAGGATACGGTGTAGCTGTACCTATGGTTATCATATGGTATGTAGGTATGTGTATTGTATGTATATATAAATATATATACATATACACCTAACAAGAAAAATATATTGTTTTACGAGCGGTTATAAAATCTGTCTAGCGTGCGTTATTCCATCGACGTAGTATATACCTATGTGTCTACTATATATAAGCAAAAGTCGAGAAGTTTATTACTATTATTTCTCGATCCTCCCGCACCTATTAATCTCGGCTAGTGATATCTATGTTATATCCAGTATTCCGTACCGTTAGGATTATAGTATGTAACTTTGCATGAAATCAATGAAAAAAAAAAAAAAAAAAACGTGCTCTTTTCATTTTTTTTTTTTTTTCACAAAGAAACAAATTTCCCTCATGTTTTTATACGAAAAGGAAACTTTTTAGGGGTCGGATCAAAAAATGTTATTTTTAAGGTCCACCTTGATATATGTATGCACTACGTACCCGTGTAGCGAATAAACGAATGATAAAAATCGTGTTCCATTAATTATCGGGAAAAAATGTCCATCCAGATCTATCAGCTCTTAATTTCTTCACGGATAATTAGTTCCTCTAATAATCGTTATTTCCTTTATTAATATGAATTTTTAATCAGTGGGAGAGTGGGCGTCAAAGTCATTTCCACGGTTAACTAGAGTGACGTGTATACGTCCTGTCAGGACTTTCTATATGCTTAGTTAATCTGAGAATTTGACAGGTGATAGAAAACGTCGTAAACCCATTAGCGGGTGTGTTAAAATGTGGAAGGGCTTATCAAGATTGAAACTATGTGGAAAAATAATATAATCACCTGGTGTGAACGAGGTAGCTCTGAGTAAAATGGTTCTACACGTATATTACACCCAAGCCCACACGCATACATCGGCACCGTTTTCAATACGTTTTACAAAACGTCGACCTAAGCCCAGACGGAAGTTTCGAGTAGCTCAAAGCAGCCCGGGTTATACCATGTAATCATTATTTCCTTTGAGAGTCGAATTACTCGAAGCAATACACTATAGAGAGATCTGGCGGGAGTATATGTACAGGTATATCTATACGCACCTACCTATAAAGGAAGGCGAAACGGTGAAATTCGAACGATCGTAAAAAGATTAATCGGTTTATCTCGTATCAAACAGTGCCGTTCGTTCGTTCGTATTTTTTTTTTTATTTTTACTTTTTACTTTTTTTCATTTTATTTTCTTTTCACAATTTTATTTCCATTTTATCTCGCTTTAATCTCTCCTTTTTTTTCCCCTCACTCACTCACTCGTATCGCAATTACCATTTGAATCGAAAATAAAAAAAATTTAATCGATTAACTGTGGGGGTTGTAATTTTCTCAGGTGTAATGAAAATATTTTGTTGAAATTGTACTACATGTGTATGTATATATTTTTGAGGATTGTATGACGGGACTAAGGTAAACGATACACAGATATCCTATTTCAGGCCTTTATTATACGTTATTCCAATCGAAAATCTTGATGAAAAAAAAACATCGTACCTCACACGATGCGGCCAACTAGCATACATCGAAGTCAGCCTTCCAGAAACGACGTAATTACTCACCAACCCTTGCTCCGATCGATTTATAATTTTTTTCACACGTAGTCCTCACACGTGGTTCTGACGTCGGTTGAAAGTTCTTAAAAATATTTCTCAATTTGGCCGCAAAAAAATCGGAGACAAATCAAAATCTTTCGTATTCCGGTTGTACGGATTTTGAGCATGTGAAAATGTATGTAAAATTGAATAGTTTCCAATGATCCTAGTCCACGCTAGAATAGCATTAATATCAAGTAAATTCACGGAGTTGAATTTAGTTTGAACTAAAATTGACTTATAAATCAAGTCCACAATCAACCTCTATTATTATAACAATGTTCACTTCAACCTGTGGTTGTTGCCACGTGAGGTAAGATACGAGGGTTTTCAACATCGATATTTGTAGGTGACATGGCGTATCATAAATGCCTGAAATGGGACATCTGTGTGATAGGAACCCTAGCCGCAAAAATCCCCGAAAATGTGTATAATTTTGACATCCAACTATTTGATAGCACGAAATTTTTCCGAATGAACTGGCTCGCAGAACTGCACTCGGACGCTATACATATAAGGGTAGTTGGCCTCTCCAGGGGGTTGTATACTCGACTGTACAGCTGTGTAAAACATCACGGGTCCTATAGTGTAACCGCGTTGTTTAGCCGGAGTTGTTTGTCGTTCGGTTGTTGTTACCTCGATAGCTAACGTCGATTACGATTTAGGTACTGATTATTGCCTGCTCGTTGTTTCATGTACTATATAGAGAATCTATGTACGTACCAAGCACTGCCCCGAACTCCTACTACCCGGAATCACCCCGTCATTTATAATTGACTGTACAAATTGCGTGTAGGTGCAGCTACGTTGCTGTCGCTTCTACCGCGACCGAATTTAAGTTGACCCGTGTTTAAACACCGATTTTAATTAGCGTTTGTACAAATATCTACCCCACGCATTTATAACATGAATGAAGAAGCGAGGTGAATACAGAAAAATAGATAAATGAATAAATAAATAAATAAATAAATAAATAAAACCCGCATGTACTTTGAATCCAAACAAACAGTTTATAACGATGTTTTCCTAATGCAGAGAAACGGGCCGCGTTGCGCTATATATACCTGTACGTCCCCCGTTTGAACATTTAATTTATTTATTTATACATACACGTATGATACTCTTTTTCCCGTTTTATATAGTACTTTGTTTTTCCTGTTTAGCAGTTTTCCTTTTTTTTTTTTCCATTTTCTCTACAATTTTTTAAACACCCCTGAAAGTCCGGGGTACATGTGATATCGTGAGGTTAATTCGGTGGTGAAATTTGTTTATATAAAGGTGAATTTTTATACAATAGCCTTGGGCGAATAGCTCATGGTTGTAATGTTACATGAAAAAAGAAAAAGAGTTAAAAAAAAAAAAAAAGAACAAAGTCCAAATGTGCCGATAGGCCGTTTAAGAAAATCCGAGTCCAAGGGTTGACATTGCTGTATTTTACAATCGGATGTACCATAATACCGGAAAGCTTCTATCTTGCATCAGCGGTATTCTTCAGTTTTCTACAATTTTAAAATAACTTTTGCCGAGTACTTTATAGAGTAATTAATTTTTAATATCAGGCGAGAATTACCAAGTCTAAGATAATATGTAAGATTATATTGTCATAAAAACGTCGACTTTTTGAACCCCCAAAATGGAAAAAAAAAAAAAAAATCCTTCCACTATATTTTTTTCTTATCTTATATCCCCCCTCTCTCTCTCTCTCTCTCTCTCTCTCTCTCTATCTATCTCTTTTTATACCCACGATTGACGTTATCTTAATTAATTCCGAGTTCCAATTAAAATAATAAGGTGCACCCCGCACGATCGTTTATGTAGGGGTGGGAAAAAAAAAAAAAAAAAAAAATCTGTCACCGAATATGAAAAAGAAATAAAAATAAATAAAAATAAAAAAGAGGGAAACGTTATCTGTTTACTTTTTTTTTTTTTTTTTCTTCCCTCATTTTTGCGGCTCTCTTTCTTCAATACTTTATCAACGGATCATGCATACGTACTGTACACACATATACCTATACGTATAATCTTCTGATTCAAAGAACTTTATTTTTTTTCATTTCTGACGTCGTGCTATGCAGATATTGAATTTCCGGCTACTGTACGCTACCTAAGCCTACGCATATACGTATATTATATTATATATACGTATATATATATCACATTGGTTAATCCTCGAAGCGTTTCTACGGGTATAAGCAAGCAGCGGGGGTGTGTGTGCAGGTATAGCAATTTTTCAAAGGCTTTTCACGGCTGCAATGGTGCGGCGTGGATTTCAATGACACGTATATACCTATATATACACCTATATTATGCTCAGGTAGGTGTAATACCTACACAGGTACAAAGATAAAGCCTGTATATGAATGAGACGGGTTTATCCTTGGGGGTCGTGAGAGAAACGAGTAATGGACACGTGAGGATATATGCATACATATACCTATATGCATAAGTAAATATACGTGTATGTATAATACATGAATGTAAAATAAAACATCGCGGAAGATCTGGGCGATGCGCAACGCGCCTATATCAGCGCGCGTATAGTTGTACCTGCGCTTGATTATTCGAATACCTATATGGAGAGAAAATTATTACACATGATCTGCATTAGATTTTTATACATTTTTTATTTCCTAGACGACTATATGGCTACAGGAATAATATGTATGTATCATACCTATACGCTGATTATTCTATACCTGTAATGAATGAATAAAATAAGGAAGACAATTAGGGTGGTGTTTTCCTACCCTTTAGGACAGCGTCAGCCGCGTCTACTACGCGTTAAATTTGGTATTCATATTATTCACAAAAGGAAACGTAGGTCATCAACTCCGCGAGTCGTTTCCGCATGGTTATACGCGGAATTCTAAATGCGATGAACAAAGTCGGACCTACCGGACCTTATGATATACCAGCTACCACCCCTCGCCGGCATTTAATACCATCGTGCCAATCGACCGTAAAAGAAATTTGGGTTTTCGAAGATACCCAAGGGGTTTCCATTCTTTTTTTCCCCCTCACTTCGTTCAATATACAAATCCCGAGATGATCGTCGATTTGACGACGAAGAAGCGGTGGATAAAAGCAAAGAATAATGAAGTTTGAACCGTGCATTAGACCCGGGCAGGTCAAAAAGATATTAATTTCTGGCATTCGGGAGTTCGAGGAGGTATAAGGATCCGAAAGTTTTTTAGTAAACTTTTTAGTTCGATCGTACGAGGTATATGAGTATATATCTTTGTTTTACGGGGAAGCAAAAATGGGTTTTTTTTTTCGGATTCTATAGGGGGGGACGAGCGTGGCGTCGTGGCCCGAAAAGTAAGGAAAAAAAAGCGAAAAAAAAAAGAAAAGGGGGTTGAAAGTTTGCCGGAGAAAAGGATACGCCGTAAATCCGAAAGATACGACCGTCTTGTCCTAAGAAAAGTGGATTTCAAGTGGCAACTCAAAGTGCCAGTGGAAATGGAACTACAGGGTTGAAGAAGACGGGGCTCGTAGGCGGACGGGGGTGGCTAAAAACACCCTTGGAATAGGAGAAAGGCGTTACTTCAGGATGCATATCGGCTTGAACCGTACGTCGACGCGGTTCCGTGCGGTTTTCTCGGCTACCAGTTCCTTTTGAGCTCGATAAATCTTGGATTTAAATAAGTGAACCACTTGCCCGGCTCAATCCCCACCCTGTCTTTCGCCCCCCGTCCCCCAACCTCTTCGTCATCTCAAAACCAGCCCGTAAAGTCTTACGTAGGTACGACCATAAACCGCGGTTGAAAATTTTATCTCAGTGGTAGGATCTTCGCTCGATTTCCTTCTTTCTCCATACATGAGATTACATCTGTATATAATAACTCATATGCGGGGAAGAATTTCGCTTATTCATTGCACCATGAAGAACGTTGAATAATTATTACGAATAAATATACTATATATCAGAGATTGTGTTCTTCGGAAAAGTACGAAAGTTGTTTTTTTTTTCTTTCCTTCGTAACGTTTTGATTTTCGTGCATAATCGAATTTTTCAATTCTCTCTATACAAACCTACCTGATTTCTTAAGCCGCGACACTAGGGGTGGTTGATTTACTTTTTATTATGATTCTTCCTTCCGCAGCAATCGCGCTGTCCACATCTGGTTTCTTTCCTCCCCCACAGTAATCCGGAGTTAGTGGGTATTAAATATTCGCGATTCGATTTATAAGGGAAGGTGGCGATAGGGGGACGAGATAAATATATAAGGAAAGTTTGAAAACGTAGGAAGGAATAAGGAAAGAAAGAAATTTATATTTTAATATGAATTCAATATATTTTATTGCAAATAAACCCCGAGGGAAAGATGTAGGTATACGTTTCGATCTAACCGGGGAAAAAAGGTCCCTGCAGTTCAGGGTGGATATCGAAGATTTTTATTTCGATCGATCGACCCGTCCTTTTGCGTCGCTATTTTTTCTCGCTTCATCAGGAGTAAAATTATTTCTTTTTAATTACACCGAGGCGAATGCTGAAGAAAAAAAAAAAAAAAGAGAAAAAAAAAAAATTAAAAATTAATCTCTAAGTAATTAGAAAAGGTATCAATTTTCCTTTTATTGATATCACATTTATTCTTCCCCTCTGGTGTTAGCTGCTGTTTCAATTACACCGAAGATTTGCAATTTACATTAAAAGCCTGCGTATAACGTTGAGTTTTCTTAAGATCTCGACGTTTCAGGGTAATAACTCAACGTTTAATCGCAATACAGGTAACCAACGTAAAGGTAGGAGGTGGGTACACGTACTACCAGGACGTTGCAGTATAACGTAAGCGCAATTAAATTTTCATTCCAGTAAGCCTCTAGTCCTTATGAAGGAAAGGGATGCTCCGCCCTTCTTCACAACACTCTGAACCCATAGTAACTAAAGGATTAATTGTTATTTCATCTCTCCGTCTGGAGCCTTAAACAGAACTGAACACTATAATACGCTTATAGGTATACAGCCAATTATTTTCGCGAGGAGGTGAATTTTCTGTAAGAAAGGAAAAAAAAACAAAAAAAAAAAAACAAAAATTGAGGGATTGCGTCGCGCTGCGTTAACGTCGCGTCGACGAACGTTTCAAATTTCAATTTGGGTAGGTATATTTGTAATTAATTGTTCAGGCCTGCGGCTAGCCGAGAAAATTCACTGAAATATATTCTTGTACCATCCGTATTTTTTCTTCTTTTTTTTTTTTTTTTTTCATTAACCCAACAAAAAATGGAAATAAAAAATTCGTCTCTCTTTTTTTTTTCACCCTCCCTCGCTCTCCTATCTCCTTCACCAATATTTCAAGGACTCCGGGAGGAGGACCTTCCGGTAAATCAATCGTCCAAAATTTTCTACCTCCACCCCCAAGCCACGAACCAACCCTTGCACGTACCCCAAGGATTCCCATCGACGAAATATTTGCATAACGACATTTAAGCCTCAGCTTTCGTCTCCTCTTCTTCTATTTCGATAACTGTACATTATTATTATTATTATTATTATTATTACTATTATTATTTTTATTCTGATTTTTGTAACACTTTTTCTCTTCTCATCCGCGGCTTCCGATCCCGCGGTCCAGAAGTGGAAAGAGCAGCCGCTGTTATCGCGCGCGGTGGAAGGTATACTATGTTATTCTTGGACTGGTTTTTATTTTATACTCAAAAATTAGGAGAAAGAAAACGAAAAAAAAAGGACAGAAAAAAATGTGTGTGAAAAAGAAAAGTAAATAAAAATAACGTCAGGTGTAGGGCCGTGTCGTAATATTCCATGAAAATCATGTGCAGAGGGATAACACACACGCGTACTGAAAATTTTGCCTAACCCCATAAATTTTCTACCTCTAAAAACATGCGGAACACCGCGGCGGCACTACGGTATCTATGTATATATATATATATATACGAGCTGGTGGGACAATGAATTACGAGACGTGTAAC
Organism: Tenthredo scrophulariae; assembly: GCA_963978835.1. Classification (NCBI taxonomy): domain Eukaryota; kingdom Metazoa; phylum Arthropoda; class Insecta; order Hymenoptera; family Tenthredinidae; genus Tenthredo; species Tenthredo scrophulariae. The sequence goes on from OZ022227.1 coordinate 34,628,557, forward strand.
ATCGGCGTACTCTGCGAATACAGACTATAGAAAGAAACTGTGAAAAAAATTTTGAGAACGGATTTTGGTAACGGGAGAAATTTTATTAATATCCATCCCCATGTTATTTATTTATTTTCGTCTTTTTTTTTTTTTTTTTTTTCTTGCTGAATTTTATTCTATTCTTCAACGAGTAACACGCGACGAGTCGAAACCCCCATGAAATTTTTATCTCACATTGATCTAAGACGTGTCGTTTTTTTTTTTTTTTTTTTACACCACGAATTAATTGATGAATAGTTTTAGGCGGTCGAGAGCTCGACTTTCAAAGTAAATTTGAAACCCCGTATTTCGGCATTGTTTTTGCTCTTATACGGCGCCGGGTGTGTAGCGTCGCCCCTTTAATTAATGGGATTTTGGTGGTATAGTCTAAGACAAGACAAGACAATTTAACCGAAAAAGGTGAAATTCGGTGAACCCGATTCTCTTCGAGTGAGCTGAGCTCGGTAGGGCATGTATACCTCTCGTAATACATACCTATATACTATATAACCATGAACGAAAAAAAAAGATGAGAAAAAAGTAAAATAAAATAACCAGAAGAAACCAGAAGTATATAGGTACCTCTCGCGGTCGAACAAAAATCTGAAATTAAAAATTATGATCTATGTAAAAAATAAAAAAAATTCTTTTTTTTTCTTCCCTCGATTATAGAAGATATAAATCCGAGGTATAAAATTTAGGGTATGGAAAAATGTGGAGCGAAAGAAAAAAACAGGAAGAAAAAAAAAAAGGAAAAAAGGTTCTGAAAGGCTGGTATAAGTTTTGGGATCGAGACGTTCATTAGCCGCGAAGAGAAGGTATATAGATACAAGGTAGATGGATTTGTGTGAGTGTGGTTTTTTTATTTCTTTTCTTTCAGTTTTTTTTTTTTTTTCTTCTTTTTTTTTTCTCTCTCTCCTTGGTAAATTTCTAGCTACGGCGACGAAATCAAATCACGAAAAGATACGCGCGGTAACAATCTTCTGTTTGACTTTGAGCGCGCGTGCGCGCTCGCGGCTGATTCATTTCAACCAACAACTTTCCTGATCCGTTTACAGTCCGCGTCCCTGGCCGAGCAGAGAAAAGTTAAGACGCGTGTTCTCGTTGTTAAGAAAAAAGAAAAAGGAGTAGAAAATAGTAAAAAGAAAAAGAGAGAAAAAAAAAAAACCATTCATGGAAAAAGGACAAGCACCGAGTGTCAGCTCCCTAACAAACCTCCCACAGAAGTTACGAAAAGGCAAAAAGGCCAAAAATGAGAGAAAGAAGAAGAAGAAAAAAATATGAAAAAGAACTCGATTTTCTATAAGTCTGTAACTGCCGTTCAACCGTTTCGACGATTTACCCAAAGATTTTCTTGTTTACTTATAAAAAAAAACTTCGCCTTTCGACATACCTTTTTCCCAATTATACGCAACTTCCAATGTCCCGAAACTTTCGCCAGGGTATATACCACGTCAGTAAACTAGCTTCTAGATCGGATACGATGAAAGATCTACGATCCGTGAATGAGTTTTATAAAATAGGGGTGAAAGCTGGATGTTTTTCTTACCTAATCAGAGGCAGACGGTTGACCGACTGTAAAATATATATTAGGGTGATCCTTAATTTGATCACTTTCAAATTTCAATGGTGCCTTGGCCTAGCGATTCCTCAAAATGTACACAAAAAAGTTTGGCCAAAACCCCAGGTACCTATCTCAATCCTAAGTACCACCCTGATATAGGTACATCTATGTGTATTACTTCCATAACGAATCAATATAATATATGCCACTCAGAGAGGGTGGCGGGTGGAGATCCATGGATAGAGATATTGATAGATCCATGTATAGTATATATATATATACATGTGTATGTAGAAGTTGGAGTAATAATCAAACTGTTTGAGTGGCGGCGAGGTTAATTCAAACTGAATGTACCGTGTCTAGGCAAACTGGAGAGATTGTCTGCGATGACCTCCATCCACGATCTCATATTCGGACAAATGTTTGCTTGCGTTAGCTAACGGATCTATCCCATATCCGCAAAGATAGCCAACAAATTTCTACCGCAAATTGATTCAGAGCTTATCCTGGTCGCTCAGGATCCGGTACTTGGTTAAAGTAAATCCTAGAAATCGAAAAGCGAGAGAGAGAGAGAGAGAGAGAGAGAGAAAATGAAAAAAAAAAAAAACGAAAAAGTTAGGAGATCGTGAAATAGATCGAACGATCGATCAATCAAATTTGTTTCGTATTTAAACCTGTGGGTTCAATTCTATAAATCTTGTGGAAAGGAATGGCGATTGATTTCCGTATTGGTATAATGAATAATTGAAGGATTGACACTCCTGTCAGTTCTTTTAAACTGATATTCAAATTTTCATTTTCTCTGTGTTCTCAGTTCCAATACGTATAACAAACACGGGGATTAGGTAATCGAATGATAGAATAAAGCGTTCGTTCGAACGCGTGGAATCTCTTTGAAGTAGTGGTTTCATATAGGGGAAGCATTGGGGGAAATCGATTTTGCCTATAGTTTTAGCTAGAACGGAAATAGGTGCCTCAATCGTCTGGAAACAAAAAAAAATCTGCGATTTTATACAGCCCGAGTATATGCGTAGCTATGTACCCACTACACATATTCGATAGCAGCCCTCGAATTTCACCCTTAACATTTTGTCACCAGATTAAAACTCCGGAGTATTAAGAGGCTGCAGGCAATTCCGAGAAGAGAAATGAGCTGAAATACGGTGATGAAGATGAGGAGAAGTCCTGTGGCCTTGGCGGCCGCCATATTGGTTCTTCTGTTCCGTTACTTAAACGCAGCTTCCGTGCCGGGTGAGTGTTGAATAAATAATTCATTCATCAAATATATAAACTCAATGATATTGGGTTGGAAATAATCTCGATCTATTTACCGAACGGGTCTTGACTCGGACTGATTTTAAAGATAATAAATAAGAACACTGACATCGGATCCGGTCGAGGAACTTCCCTCGGTCGTTCATGCTCCGTGAGGTGAAATAAAAAATGTGAATCAGTTCTCAGCGAGCGAATCTTTCTACTCGATATGACGCTACCCGGTAAATGGGGATTGAAAATTAAGTGTTATGTATTTATTTGAATGGAATATAGGTACGCCTCGCTTACCTAGATAGGTGGGTGTAAATGCAAGGTGTAGATAATCCGATTCTCCATATATTATTTGACTCAAGGAAAGGTAGGAAAGGGAAGAGGAGGAAGTGATCGAAATTTTCTTCTTGTTTACCCACTCGATGAAAAAAACTTGGAGAAGGGGTCTCTGCCCGGACATGATATTCCCCGTCATTTGAAAGGTGATCGATTTACCATAAATCTTGAAATTCCACATAATCCATAAATCATTAAGTTTTCACGTATAACGAGTGTCGAGAGGGTGTTCAAATGCCGCTCTGGAATTGATGCGGCCATTATTCAACGATTAAAAATGTTAAAACATCATTTCGACTCGGTTGGAACTGGGGGTGGGAACGGGAACGGGGACGTTCGAATTGCAGGATAAAACCACCGCTGTGGTATTTTTCCTGACATTTTATCGAGCGACGAAACGCCGTTATACATGGGCTCTATTAAATTATATTTTTACTGTCAAAGGGGTGGGTCCTTCCCTCCCTCCAGGTCGAGATTTAATTACATCTACTCTACTCTCTAATTTTACCTAAAATCCGTCCGATTTTAATCACTGGCCGTTTCGCCGAGCCACTGCACGCTCGCGCTCTCTCGGTTATTATTTAACTTGAAAATCCGCGATTTAGGGGTTGGAACCCTCGCTGTTTTTTCATCCCCTTTCGCCGCAGATAGGCTCGGATAAAAGAACGATATTAAATACTTTTTTGTGCATCGGAAATCGAGATTTCAAATCCACCATCGTTGACAGGTGCGGAGTAGAGCAAGGGGGTAGCAAGCATTGTAGTGGAATTATCGTCAGTTGACTGTGGCGGTTCTACCCCCTTAACAAATACATCATCGCCTCACGAACCGAATACTTTTTTTCCGGGGATGTAGCCGGCACTAAATTCACCCTTATTTGTGGAGTAGCTGCAGCCACCGGGGGATGCCTGGGCTTAGTATTAACTGACGTCCTCGTACATTCAACGTAAACCCCTACACCCTTAAAAGGACAATTATTTTTCCACCAAGTTAGAAATTTACGATACGGGGCTGGTAGGCCTCAACTCGAATTTCGTCACCTGCGACCGTGCCTTCGTTTTTATAACCCAAATACACCTTTATTGCTACGGGGATGCGCTCACGTCAAGATATGCGCGTTACTCTTTCATTTTTTTCTCCAAAATTTCGAACAACTTTCATACATTTTTTGTATCCATTCGACATTGTTTAGGTTTTTGGATTTGGATTTTGATTTTGATTTATCCACCGGTACAGTCCTCGAGGATTATCTGTAGCCGCGTTAGAGAGAACCGGGACAATCTTAGCGAGCGTTGAATCATTAAATTACAAGTCCCGTTGAAGCCGCGGAGCTCGTTAGTGAGATGAATTCCGTTTATAAGAGAGGAAAGGAAATGTTAAGGAAACAGTGAGTTGGGTTAATTTCAGCGTCTTTGACAAGTTCATCGGAAAAATTTGCCTCCCTAATTAATAGAAAATAAAAAATAAATAAAAATATTAGTACGTCTTCTGCAATCTTGTCTGTTCTTATTTCCAGTTGTAAAACCGTATCCAAGGCTGGAGGATTTGCCAAAAAATCTATGGCACGAACTTAGCTCTCCTTTCACCGAGGTAGGCGATACTTTTTACCGTACGAATAAACCCACCCCAATCATTACCTCGATATTTATAAAATCGTGGTGCGTTTTTTTCACAATATTTTCAAAGGTCTACGAAGAGGAGAGTCTAGCCACTGAAATTGGCGCCACTCCTGAGCCTCGTCCTTTCTTCGAGGATGCTGACAGCAACATTACAGCTCAGTTGGGTACGACTGTTTATATGCACTGCAAGGTTCACGATATTCGAGAAGGAACGGTGAGTTTTGTTAAAAAAATAATAATAAGAGAAAATCAAATAGTTATTTAACACTAAACTGCAGCCACTGCAGGGATTTTCGAGAGTCAATGCTATCGAGTTTAGTTTATAGACGTAGCCTGCAGTACCCAAGAACTGCTAACTCTAATTCCTTCTGTTTCCCTCGTACCAACAACAGTTCCAACGTTCAAGCATAAAGTTGAGTCCCATTAAACCGCGAGAGCCCCAGGGGTTAATTTTCGAAGATTTCACCCCGCGTTTAAATAGCAGAGATTTCGACGCGCAATAGCTGGTGGTTTGAAAAAATCGGATTTTGATATTGAAGTAATTTCCTTTTTTTTTTTTCCCTACTCTTTCATTCATCCCTTTTAATATCCAAGGATGAAAATTTCGTGATTTATGTCAATTCCTGTGACTCCTTCCCCGTATATAAATTGAGACATTATATCCTGGGCAGCACCTATACCCCCGTAACTTCGGCGAATACAAATACCGTTTTTATATATCTGACCGATCTTTGTGTGTCATATATATATATATATATATATATATAATATACATTTTTCTTTTTTTTTTCAATTTCTTCCCGGCTCAAAATATGTCGGGCGCACGGTGCGGGACAGGTTCCTTTGAATACGAATGGCAATTTATTCGGTCGGTTGACTCGATCGTATTACGTTAGTATGGGTAGGTTTACGCAGCTCGAGAGAACGTATTCCACCACGAGGATCGTGGAGCAGAGTGACGCGTCACTGTTGGTCGAGGTAGAAATGGACTCGGGTCCGGATCATCGCGGATAACCAATAACCGATAACCCGCATAACCCGGGAGCAAGGAAAAGTAAGAAGAGTCAAAAATATGAAAGTCCGGAAGTGGCAGATGCGCGATGTACGTCCTGAGGGTAGCTCCAGCCTCCAGTATCCAGTTTAAAGTCCCAACGTTACCCGGTACGTATCCAGCTATCCCGGGTCAACCGAAGGGGCGGAATAGCAAACCAGAGAAGTTTACCGTTTTAGAGGAAAACTTCAGCTCGGAGACGGGTAGGTGTAGGTGGTTTCGTACAGTCTGTATAGGTATGGGAGCCATTCGAATCTCGGAATAAACAAAGTCGCGATCCCGGAGGAGCTGGGGAAGATAAGGCCGAGGTGTACCATAAGAGACTCGGTCTGAGAGAAACTTAATCCCGATTTCGAGGGGACAGAAACAACCCCCTTTTATCTCTCAAATTTCACAGGGGCGGTTTGGTACGAGGGAGAAATCATATCGATACGATTACATGACGGGGTAGTGACGAGAAAAAAAATTATTAAAAAATAAGGGTGCCAAATATTCTATACCATGAAATGTTCAGGCCTCTTTTTTTTTTTCAATCTGAAGAAAAAAAAAGGTGCGGGAAAGTATAATTTTCGATAAATAAACCACCCTGGTCTTTGTATCAATTTACATTGAATTCTTGTGAGAAATTTCTAATCGCACACCCTGCTATCCAATTCTCGTTCCCTCCTCGTCCTCAGTCTCCGCTTCGCCATCTCTTCATGCACTCTCTTATACCACCCCTAACTCTCCCAAAGGAAATTCCAGAAATTCCTCCTGAATATTTCGGTCCTAATTTCGCGGCTTCATCGCTTTATCACTTTATCACAAGAGCTTGACTTCCCTCTCTCTCTCTCTCCCTCCATCCCTCCATCCCTCTCTCTCTCAATCTCACACACACTCTCTTCTCCGAGTTCTCAAGGTCTTCAGGAGTGCCTCCGTTACGTTCCACCTTCCCTTTCATTTCAACCCCTCACGCATCCCCTAACTGGCACATACACACACACACGCACACGCACGCATATGGAGCCGGGGGTGGGTACGGATAGGTAACTTCTGTGCTCGCACCTTCGAGCTTTTCCAGCCACGACGAACACCCACATAGACACATAGACTGGGAAGTTCGACCTCAAACAGACCGACTCGTTCCGGTTATCTTGCCGCGAAGTATTATGCGCGGTTCCTTCCGCGGTGTTTTCGCTTAATTGGATTTTGTCTTAGCGATATACCCGCCTAGTACGGCCGCAGAACTCTCACTTCGCGAAGATCTCTTCTCTCATGGTCCCTCCTAGTTCTGACGTGACGCGTGGGGCTCAATGGATGTATGTAATGTGTGCATGAACATGCGAGCGCTCAAGGATTGAATATGACGTTGAACGGATTAGTTCAGCCGTTTTATTAAACGTTTCAAAAGAAGATGTCGAAAAACGTGACACATAAAAGGAGAAAAAAATAGAAGAGGAAAAAAAAAGGAACCAAAAAAAAAAATATATATATATCTAAAGGTAGAAAAAACCCGGATTTAAAATGTTGATGGGATCGAAACCCTTATTTGAATTTCGAATGAAACCACGGAACCGTTATTTGTACTTTCCCTCAGTTTCGTGTTTCGCAGTATATAGAGGTGTGCGTGTGTTTTTTTTTTTTGTTTCGTTTTTTTACGTATTTGTCTTTCCGCGTTTTGATATTTATGAATTAAAACGAACACGTTCGTAAATTATTTACCCGGTAGTATTTTTGGTCGAACCCAAACCCAAACCGAAACCGAAACCGAAGTCGAAATTGAAACTGAAACTGAAAATTAAAGCAAAACTGAATGAAATAACCTGCAGGCCATTCTTAACGCCTCGTGCCAATGCGACAGCAATTATTCAGATTTATCGGGAATATCATCCGGGCAATTTGGGGAAAATTTCGTTCCGCGGTCGCCGGGGCATGGAATAGGCTATAGGGTAGGGTTTCGAGGGTGGTATATACGACAGAAGTGGGGGGGGGGGGGGGGGGGGGTGAAAAATTTCAGAAATACTTTCGGAGAATATTCATGCGCGAGAATCGGGTGAATTTATTAACAACATCGAAAGTTGATCGGCATTGTCGAAAACTTTACTACTATTTTTTTCCTTTTCTCCCCGTTCTGTTCTCTCTTTCTTCTTTTTTCCCCAGTCCATCCCCTCGGATCGATATAACAATATACGGCACGGTCGAGATTCCGAAGAGTTATTCGTTCGAACGACAATTATTACAAATCTCCCGATATTTTGTTTCCCCCTTCTTCCTTCTTTATTTTCTTATCATTATGCAATATGATCATCGTTACCAGGTAAAAGCTCTAGGATCGTTATAAATATGAGCAAATTAAAAATGGCAAGCGGATAGATTATAGGAGGGAAACATCGTTGAGGAGACAGAAAACGGAAGTTAAACGAATGAGAGGAGGAGAGGGGTCGAAGGAGGGAGCTACTCCATCTGAAAATGGGGAAAAGACAATTCCGACGGGGTCCTGCGGACTCCAGACACCGAGTCGGATAATAACCCAACCTTTCGCAGCCCAGCTCGACCATAATTTAGTATTCACACTCCTTTCGGGCGGAGAGGCTTTCCGTGTTCGTAATAGCAGTAAGTCGTCGCGGGCCCTTCTTCCCCCGTATCCCTATCCTCCAGCCTCCAGCCTCCACCCTTTCCACCGTTCACTTTACCCACCCGAATTATCAGATAATACCAACCTCGCCTTTATCGCTCTGGCCACTTAACGAGATTGAGAAAGCGCGAGCTAGGCATTCGGAACGGTAACAATAAGATTGTAACCACGATCCGTTTGTCAGTACCAGCTACTGGCTGGTCGTACAGTATTCTGATCCTTGCCAGGCCGCCCCGCGATGAATAACCATAATAAAGAGGAAAAATTAAGAGAAGAAAGTGGAATCGAGGGGATGATGAAAGCCGGGATCCGGGATTACAAAGAAATTGAATCGGGCCCCAAACGAGCTAATCGAAAGATTAAAACGTAGGCTTAACGCTCCTAATTGGCTGTTACCCTAATTGATCTATTACACGCCTAATACATATCCATGAACCATCCAACTCGAGTTAAATCGCAACGGCGAGATATTTTCCCCCAAATTTTCATTTTGTCAAATCGTCCTGCAACTGAGAATCACACGGAGCTTTGATCCTGCTGATTCCTCTCCAGATTCAGAGCCGTGTATCTTTGATTAATCCTTCATCCATGGGGCAGGTTGGTTTCTCGTCAAATCATTGGCGTGCAATTCAATCCCGTCACTCAACGCTACAACCCCTTGGTTCAGATCGGGGCTCGGGGTGATCCACTTTCTCGTTAAGTCATTAATATTCATTAATACAACGGCGACGTCTGCAGGTTCCTCGAGTCTGATTTACTAGCGGGCTAGTAACCGACTCTGCAACCAATCTCTCTCCCTCCCTCGCTCCCTTGTGATACGACATCGAGAGTTGAACCAGCACCAGTCGATAGTTTACTCAACTTGATCAATTGAAAGATGATGGAAGTCTAGGAGAGCTCGAGCTCGTCCTGCGAGCTTGGTTCGAGGAGAAAAACTTTATCGCGATTATTCCGGGTGGATAAACATCCTTCAAGAGGAATTAAACTCTCTGTGTATATTCCGAACTCTTTTTACTCACGTTATCTGATCCGAGCCCGTGAGGGTAAAACACGGATTAAAAATCCTTATACTCTTACTTGAAAGATGAATTTAGCCCACTTTGAAAGCACCCATATCATAGGGTGAAGTTTCGAGACAAAGAGAGCTGTCGCGAAGTTAAGGGGTCTCGGAAGTCGTTTTTAAAAATATTTTCACTTACAAGTGAGAAACAAATCAGCCCATTTTTCAACCCCGAAAAAATTGATGATTTCCAGAGCGGAATCCCCCTCCCCCTGAATACACAACGGTATTATTCTTTCTGTACGTGATACAGGTCAGCCGGACAAAGTCTAAGGACTTCCGGTGAAACCTGGTTGAATGGGGATGGGGGTTGAGTTGAGACGTCTCTTTCGCGGGGGTCGTTCAGGGCGAGGCTCTTTGCGGAAGATTCCGGGTCCGAGTTGGCGAGTTCACGGTATTTGATACAGCAAAGCATCAGGGGCGAGGGTGCGGGGTGGTAAGAACGGACGGAGAAAGTAAGCAGAAGGTTAGAGGTAGAAGGTGAAACGTTGAAGCGTAGCTCGCAGAACCAGAGAGTGAGAGAAACCAGTCAAAGAGGAAACGGGAAAGAGAAAGGGACAGGGAGAGGGAGAGGGTCAGGCATGGCTGGTTTCAAGAGAGAGTGAAACTTTGCTTCTGTGCTAGAATCTATCCCGTAGCAAACAAAAGCCGCGGATCCTTTTTGGCCGAGCTTTCCGACGCCCTCTCGCCCCTCGATGTCCGTCCAGTTTCTCGCCTCCTTATTTATTCACTCGATACTACTTACTTGGGTCTCGGTCAATCGAGGGCGGCAGTATTCCCTTCCGTACTTAAAGTCTCATTGAAATCAGCGGATACTCGAATGTCAAACGAAAGCTTACCAGTAATTCGACGTGTTTCAGGACTTGGGTGTATGAAAATACGGAATTTCTCATACAGGTGAAGAGTACCCTTAGAGTTCGTAAAATATGCAGATATAAAAAGTCCCCGTAAGGCAGAAACGTCATTTCGACTTTACCTACCCTACCCCACATACCATATCAATCACAATTTTCCCTGTCGATAGATCGATTCATCGTTTCTCAAGGGTGGAGAATTTATCGCTCCTCAGATGTGTTTATGCTGCCAACAAATATATATTTTCTTACCTCAACGGTGAGGGATGGGGGCTTGTAAATATCACATCTTATGATCGCGATTGACGTGGCTCATCTTGTATTGGATTTAAATAAACTTTTCAAATCTCTACGTACATCTGGGTGAGAATAAAAATAGAAAAAAAAAAAAAAAAACCCAGGATCTTCTTTTTAGGATTCTGGAAAAATCAGGATCTTCCGTAAACTTTTTCTTCTCCCTCTCTCGCTTTCATCCGACATGAAAATTTGATGTTTCATTAAAGTAAAGTCCATAATTGGTTTTGTCCGGGGATCAATGGGGGGAATTTAATTTGAAAGAGCTACGGTCGGTCGGGGGTAACGGCGCGGGAGGGGGTATAGAATCGATAAATATCGATGTTCAATGCGAAGATGAACGAGGGAACAGTCCATCTGGGTGGTAATGGTATTGTGTTCTTTTTATCTCGACTGTTAATTGGCAATCCCGTAGAAATCACGTTTCCACTTAGTTATTGACAGCCAGTCCTTATTACATAATTGGTTTTCCGCGACTTTGATCACTCGGCGAAAGACGAAGACGCGGGGAAAGACGATGAAGCCGAGGCGAGGGTGAAAAAATAAACGAGCCTAATTCGAGAATATCAAAAGCCTGCAGTATCTAGGTACTACTTAGTTGAAAAGAGGAAGAGGAACGACGTGGTATAAATAATATGCGGATGACAAAAAAGAAAAGAGAATAAAAGCAGAAGAAAAACGAAAAATGAAAGAAAAGAAAAAAAAAAAAACGTGACATAGAGAGAAGGAGACAGAGGGAGGGTGGAAAAAAAAAAAAAAAGAAAAAAAAAAAAAATGAAACAATATAGTGTTTCGGACAGAATTCTAGCCGAGTGATTTACTTTACTGGAAAATTATACGGTCGTTCCACGTTGGATCGGTACCAGTGATATCCCGCGCGTTTACGTACAGCCAGGAAAATTGTCAGACTCGAGAATTCTAATGGCAACTATTATGGCCGCAAAGGCTTTGATTCGACCATCGCATGCAGCAACAGCAGTATTCGTGTTGAAAAAGGAAAAAAAAAAAAAAAAAAAGAAGAAAAATATACACACATACATATATCGTCGTATCGTAGTAATCGGACGAGTTTCTCATCTGGGAAAAATTGATGGAGTTAATTTTTCCGATATGAAAGACGATTGATTTCTTTTCCCTCTCTGTAACTGAACGTGAATGAGATGAATAAAAGATAAAAAAAAAAAATAATAATAAATCGAGTCCCGATAATAAAAGCGAAAAAAAAAAAAAAAAAATTTCAATATTGAAAAAATATTTTCATCACATATTCGCTTATTTCTATATAATATATATATACACACACACTTTGGAGTGGCTGAACGAATTCCCCCCCCCCCCCCCCCCCCAGAAAAAAAAAAAAACAAAACTCCTTTCGTGTGAATTCGTTCAACCTATATACTACGTGAATTCTGTTTAAAATTTCTACCGTATACAAGGGCGCGAAAAAGTGCTCGGAATATTTTCCATTTGAATTCGAGCGAAGAGAATCGACTTACGGAGTGTGGGATCTGCGAGTGTCTCTCAAGTCTGGGCATACAAATGGGACGAGTTTGAACTCGAGTGTATCCTCGATGACAGTCAAAAACAGAAAAAAGAAAACACACACACACACACACGCGATGCATATGTGTATGAAAAAAATAGAACAGGGTCTACTAAATTTTTTTGAAAATTTCATTCACCACCTAAGAACCTCTCTCGATCTCCAAATCTCCAAGCTTCCGGGCATCGTCCCAGGTATTGAATAATCTAGCCAAACAATGGGGGTATATAAAATGGGTAATACCTATCGAGAATGATAAATTCAATGTATTGTTTGGCTCGATGTAACGGCGACGATAAGTATATATTAGATCGTATTGTCCGGGTTGTTGTATAATGTTTGCACGAAATCCGCATTACACATCGATATAATATAAGTATATATGTGTACAGGATCCGATTGTGGATTTAGAACAGTGCTGAATCGATATTCACGTGGGATAATGTGGGAAGATCAGAGTATCATCAGAGACCATCACAACCCCTATACGTTGTCAAATGATCGTTTTAACGAATAATTAACCGCAATCCACAATGGCCGAAGGGGTTAGGCGTTACGTTCGATATATAGATATTTATCCCCATCCTACGTGAGGGAGGGTTGGCGACACGCGGGAATGATCACGTGCTATCCTTACTTACCTAAACCGAAATCAGCGCAACAATTAAATGAATGATTCAATTAATTGAAACAAGAAGAAGAAGAAGAAGAAGAAATATCTGCAACTGCAGGACGAGAGATAAAAGTGAATTTGTGCCACTGCAGCAGGGGATGGAAACGTGTGTTAAATCCCAAATTTTCTTGCTTATAAAGCAAAATTGAAGTAGTAAAAGCGGTGGTACAGTAGGTGTACCGGGTACGGCCAAGGCAAACGAGAATTCCCTTATACAAAGTTTGTTTATGTAAATTTCATTTAGATTTCCACCGTCGTAGCAAACTACCGCGACTCCCATACACCTATACCTACACATACTATATATCCTTGAATAATTGGGTGATTATATAATTACACACTACTTTATCGGGGGGTTAAAACTCGCGAAGTCCATTCGAACGTATTCCGAAGTAAAAAGAGAATTAAATATAGAAAAAACGTATGCGGATTATTTCTCATGCATGGTTTCGCAGGCTTATCATCCAGGGATAGCTGCACTACGTATAATATACCCCTTTGAGGTAAATTATGAGAGTTGAATATGAAACAGCCGTGTAAGGATCCTCCGCTATTCCTTACTTCAGAATCACTTCGTATTCCAGTCTCGCGTCCTATTACGTTTCTGAGACGCGGGCTAACGCTTCTAGCCATGACAATCTGTCAACACTCGTTAAACTACGAGGTGTAAAAGCTCCGGTAAGGTAGAGCTATAGGGGTAGAGGGTGGAGGCCGAGACCAAGACCAAGACCTTAAGTTTTACCGAGCAGGATGTAGGTGCTGGTATATCTTCCCGAGGGAACGACTGACACCTTTGGAAAGTCGGCGTGACTTGAGGGAGAGTATTTTTTATTTCATCCCTGAAATATTTGTCGGTAAGAGTAACGGTGTTATTTTATTTTAGTAGGTACGAAAAACACGGATTTATGAAAACTCTTTGAGCATTCGGATTTTCAGGCTTCCATTATAACATTTTAATCAACTTTTATCCCCTTCAAATAACGCAGCGTAGCTATATTATCATATAACAGGTTTATAAATGTATTTTAATACCGTCACGGTTATAACAGCAACGCGAAATTCCGCTGCGAATTGCGAATCGTCTATATATCCACCTGGAGTTCGTAACTATTTTTATTCGATTATTTGTTTATCACTCTATATCGTCGTATCATTCGCATAGACGAGAATATAAAAATGAAACAGAACCGACTCGCACCACTTTGCTAATTGAAACATTTCAAACTACGCGTATATTCGTAATTTAACTAATATCACAGTCGACGGTAGATATCTGTAGCTGCTTATAAACTAGGGGTAAAAATCATATACTATAATTTCCAGTGGCTCTAACGGGACGGGAAAATCATTGATAATTTTATCCCCTAATTTCCACCTGTTCGAACGTTTATTAATGAATATATTGGCTCCGGAACATGCGAGAGCTTTCATTATATCCAAAGATTCTAATAGGAAAAGGAAAGGGGAAAAAAAAAAGAAAAAGAAAAAGAAAAGAAAAATTCGAATCGTTTTAGTCGGGGTAGCGAAACGTAAGAGTAAAATTGAATTTGTCCCAAAAAGAAAAACCCCTCACTTACCCTATCCTGGTCCTATTCTATCCAGCTCCTAGCTCCCACCTCCTCCTTTCAGAGCCCGCATGGTCTAGACCGCGTCTGACAAGACACACGCCATAACTACTCGAGTAAAAGTGGTGACGGTATACGCGCAGTACTGAGACAGACAGACAGTTCGGGAAATCCCACGCAACGCGTGTCTCAGATTCAGGGACAATGAGGATGGATGTATACAGGTCGGGGTTATTCCGGTCTGTTGTATCTCGCGATCTGTACGATACGGGTGCGGAGAGAGTTTATCGCGAGTAGTTTTACGGAAACGAGAGAACGGAGGGTGGTGAACAAGTTAAAATGAAAATGAAAATGAAAATGAAAATGAAAATAGTCGAATTATACTTTTTATCGAGGTAAAACATATTTCGTGTAAGTAATATAAAGTCAGACGGTTGTTGAGTTTGGGGTTTAAAATTTGACTTTTAATCTTTTTTTTCTACGTGAGGGGGTGTACTGTGTTTAGGGGTAAAATGTGTCTCTCGGCTTGTTAGAATTCATGCAGACTCCCCCGAGGAGCTTTCGGGTAAGCCTGAACTAAATGACTCTGTGTAAACTAAGCCTTCCCCTCTCAACCCTTCAGCTATGCCATCACGTTCCTTCCTTCTTCTTCTTCTTCTTCTTCTACTTCTTCTTCTTATTATTATTATTATTATTATCATTATCATTATTCCCTTTAACCATATTCTCACCGTATACGTATAGACCTACCCCGTAAAGTCGAAGTCCTTTACTCTTCGCCCCCATACCGAGAGTATGACACCAACCCCTTCTTATCCTTTCGCGTCATATGGGTACCTGGGTACCTGGGTACGTAATCTATCCCAGATATCATACAGGCGTGTGTGCTTCAGCTCCCTTTGTTCTGGATTAAATTTGTGTACAATGTTTCACCCGTATACGTAGACACGGTACAGTGGTGTAACTAAATTAATCTCCGCTTAACTAATTGCTATACATATCTTTTTTTTCTTTCCCTTCGTTTCTCTGTACATATCTACAACAAGGAAAGTAGAAAAAAAAAAAGGTATACAGAAATGTGAAAGCGAAAGAACAAGAACGTATTTGGAGCGAAGGGCAAAAGGTGAAAAGTGAGAAAGAAAAATAATAAAAAGAAAGGGAAAAAAAGAACCAGGAGCGTGAAAATCGACGTGCTTCGCACGAAACGGCAACATGTGAGAATTACGTGTCCCAAGAGCAATAAAAGAGAGGTGCAATCTGGCGCGAACTCGCAAGGTACTTAACATAAAGGAATAAAGTTTGCGGGAAATTCGCACGCCTAGATGATTCGTTTTTTTTTTTTTTTTTAGTTTTTTATTTTCCTCGTTCTCCTTCGTTTGACAATTATTATGTTCGAGTTATTCTTTGGAGAAATTGAATGAAATGGGGATTATTCCCAATCCAAACTTACCACTGTCGTCTTGATGTGCTCCTATGTAACACGTAACAGACAGATTTTGATCAACGTCTACCTAGGTGGTTGAACTGAACCACAGTGCTATATAACATTGGGAAAACTAATTGAACACTCGCAGGGGTCAACCCTGGCTTGTATAGCAGTAGGTAGGTAGGTATACTAAGTAGATTAATCGAACACATAAACTAGCGTAAAACTAATATTTGACTTTGGGCATACTCTGGTAGAGAGGTGAATTTATTGCTCAAGTGAAGGTGGTATAGCTGGTGCTCAACCATCGAGACTATACATTAATATTCACCTAAATTTACAATGAATTATTCATACCAGCCAAACGATTAATTCGATAATAAATTCATTTCAAATATATTACCACATACCTACATAGGTGTATACTTCGTCATTGATATATGTAAAGAAGTTTTCACTCCATCCAAAGATATTGGGGGATGAAAATAATCGGAAGGATTAAGAGACTCGGGCGAATCTCGGGGTACATCTGGGTACGTCTGGACTCTGGTGCATCGGCGAATTCTGCGGCCATTAAGGGTAGTAGCTGGGCAGATGTTCCGGGCATTAAAAACTAAGAGGTCACCTTCGGATGGTAGGAATTAAATTTAACAATCTCAATAACGGGAATTGTCTTTTCTCATTCTGGGAAAGGTTTACGGACGGAGCGTTAAAGTCTTTATGACGCGTAATTATTCCTCCTCATTAATGCCTTCGAGATCCGAGCTTTACATCCCTCCGACTTATTCCTCCTCTTCATTTTCTTCGTGGAATCTTGGACGGAGATTTTTGGCTCGAGGCTTGTTCAACGTGAATACCTGCACTAGCTCTCTTTGTTTAACGTTCAACTTTCGAATTTCATTCAACAATATTGAAAGCCGTAAGGGATGGGGTGATCCGACGGAGATGAACAGAGTCGATTTTCTCTTTTAGAAACTATGCAGAACCTAACTTTAACAGGTTAGTGGTTATTTATTACGGCGACCCCATCTGCGGGGGCTTAACAATTTCTCGACCCCGAGCTCGTGCCTCTTATTCTTATCTGGCGAAAGGCTTGTATCTTGTTCCCGGTGGAGCACAGGTGCTATTTACGTGCCATCCAGTCCTTAGAGTGCAAGGAATAAGGGAGGTGGGAGAAAACCCCGAGCATATTCACGCCCTCGGATAAAAGACGGGGGGTTGAGGCCTGGAGATAGTGGTTTGAGTCCAGAGCTTGAGCTTGTTTGTATTTCCGTTCATCCCCTACTCTATTCCCACATATAGTAGTAATCCGGCGTATTCGAGGTGTCCACAGGGCGCGGGAGAGTGCAACAAAAATACACCTAGTGACATACGTACCTAATAGCTGATAAAAGTAGGGATTTCTTTTGGCTGAGAATCCGAAGACAATATCAGCGAACAAACAGCCGTCCGAAAATACGAAAATATAGAAAAGAGGGGGGGGGGAAAGAAAAGTTTCAAAGAAACGTCGTCAAACCCTACCAGGATTTTTTAACGAAAGTAAACCCGGCTGCAGGGATCTTTATTGACTTGATATATCCTCGGCTGAGATATCTTTCAACCTTTATCACACCTTGGCTGAATGACAGCTAGGCACCATCACCGAAGGCGGAGGGAAGGAGGAACTTCGAAATGAAATCGGAAATCGCTTGATTGTATTCCGCGATCAGTATAGAGACGACTATTCCGGGTTTTCGATGTTTTTTTTTTTCTCAATCGATTAGAATCCGTCCCGTTTTTGATTCTCCACGATTTTCGAAGCCTGGGGTAAAAGAAAAATTGCGGATACAAATACGGACGAAAATCTGTTAACCGAAAAATAGGCTCGGAGCTAAAAAAAAACGAGGAACAAGACAAAAAAATAAAATGGAAAAAAGGAACTTCCAACCTGACGCAGTCACAGTTCTGATCCATATTTCCGGCGGGACACATTTCCCAAATTCTCTTCGCGGTCGGAGAGTTTTTGGTTCCGTACGTTTACGACCCGTTTCATTACGACCCAAAAGTTTTGCACAGAGAAATAAAAGTCTTTCATTTGCAGACTGCTCGGCCATGCCATGGATCTCTCTCTCTCTCTCTCTCTCTATATATATATATATATATATATATACTATATATGAAATAGCAACGTATAATACTTTCAACGAGGTTTTCTCGGGGCAAAAATTTTAGGTCGCTTTGATCAGTTGGAGATACATTTTTTTAAAACTTTTATTTTTTCGTTTCTTTTGTTCTGTTTGTTTTTTCATTTCTTTATTTTTATTTTGTTACTATTTTTTTTTTTTTTGTTTGTTTATTTTTTTCATTTTTCTTTCCACCACCCTTCGAGCGCTCTCCCGTTCTCTCTGGGAACTAGAAACTTTTCGACGTTCAAGCTGTCGCATGGAAATTAATTAAATTGCGAGGAATATTTCTATACGAAACAAAAATAACCGCGATCCATTTATTTTATTAAATTATTTTTTATCTCTTTCATTTTGATATCTATATAATCTCGTAGTTGTTTCATCTTCCTTTCTCTATTAGGTTTTTTTATTCCGCTGTTTGCTTATTTTTTTTTTTTTTGTTTTTCATTTTTTTTTTCATTTTGCGATATAAGATTGTTCCGCGGACCGGGGAACCGGAGCTTTTACGGAAGATTAATGCTTTCCTAATTGTACCTACCGTTCGATTCAATTCGAGGTAAGCCATATTCGATTATTTGCCCCCAGGCAAGGCAAGGCAAGGCAAGGCAAGGCAAGGCAAGCCGTGAGTAATGGCATTTCGTCTTCCCCTGTCACGCGTAAGAGAGGCGGAAGAGTTAGGGTATAGAAATCGGCCGATTACTTAGCTCTGAGCTTTGCCCGCGATACTCCGAGATCGAAACGCCGAGTCAATATGGTGATGGGGAAGTGAATAATGTAAATGAAGAATAATCGACCTTCCCACCACGTAATGTTCGATATAATTGCGAAGAAAATGATTTCTTTTATCTTCTCCTCGTATCCACAGCTCCCATATCATCGCTGCTATAAACTTATCTCAAACAGACACCGTCGTAAAGATTTTAAACCCCTAGATTAAGGGAGTGAGCGGGAGTTTATTCAAGGCGAAGGCGTTGCCGCACCACGGAACAGAGCACATGGGCATTCGCCCGCGAAATGGTTCGCACCACGCATGAAAGATCCAAGACCTCGTATCGGGCCAGGAGACTTCGTCGAGGATTCGAGCTCTGTTTGAAACGTTTCCAAATTTATATTTCGCATTTCCCGTACGTGAATAAAGCTAACATGTTATAAGCCACGTGATCATTTTCGAAGAATAAATTCTGGCTCGTGTAAATTGTATGCACAAAAGTTAATTAGTGGTAAATATTATCAGCGAAGGGTGGTTTATTCATAACGAATTAATTTAGTGCCAATTAATAAACGGCCAGTTGTAATTCTCGCCGTGTTACGTACGTGGCTACCTTTCGCCGCCCATATTTACCCAAACGGCAACAATTCACGGTTAACCTATCGCCCGGATCCGAAACAGGGTGCAGAAACCCTGGGATAACCTGGACCTCTGTGTATGTACCTACTGCATGATTTGTGTCGGACTGTTGCCCCAGGGCTGTTGTCCAGGGAGCGATGAATCGCGTTTGTACGAGGAGGAGGGGCGTCTTTTTGAGCTAGATACCTACGTTAGCTGTTATCTCATTTTTCTCTCTCTCCTTCTCTATTCCTGGGCGTATAAAAAGAAAAATTTATGAAAGCCTGTATGTGGTGTTTAGGCAAAACAGAAGAAGAAGAAGAAGACGAAGAAGAACGATGCAAAAATCTGTCTAATTTCTTCTTATCGTAGTTAACTGTTTCATCCTGTGATAAAAATGAGCGGGTTGAGTGGCCGGAGGGTTATTTCCTCGTGCCGAATTCAAAGATTTTGATAAAGTACCGGGCGCTGCTCTATTGTGGGTTCCTGGGTAACAGATTTCCGGAAGGTGAAATGCCCGCCTTAAAGGAAATGAGAACGAATCCTCCGGTGATATTTGGGGAAATGTTGACCGAGAGGGACTCGGAGGTGGTAGTCCATGGGCACTATGATCGGGTAGTGTGCCGGCGTTACGTGACCTGTCAAAGGTCTAGTCTGGTCACGTCTAGCTGGCTGGGTGTGTCACTGGGCGCCAGAGCTCATCCTGAATCGCAAGGGTAGATACGCCACGGGGCCCAAGCCGGGGTGGTATTCTCCCTTGGCGCCACGGTGGGTATTATTTACTCTGGCTAAACGTCTCGAGTACGTGACGCGGAGGAAGTACTTAGTGCCGGGTAACCTGGGGCGAATTTCCAGCTACCCCCGTCGCACAATGATCGACCAACTTTATATACGAAGACGGGGAGGTATTCGGGGGTTTAACAAGTGCGGCAATATTTTTTTCTCTTTTGCTTCCTTCTTTCTTTCCATCCTACTGCGAAAGACTTTGACCGATATTAACATTTTATAGAGTATGATGAATCTGTATATGATGATACCCGTTAGTATGCATACGCGGAAATCGTAATGTTATTATTATTATTATTATTATTTTTTTTTCGATCATCGCTATATTCAACATCATCGCAGGACTTTTGCGAATCCGAATCTCTTACTCTCGTTTAATCCGTGACCTGGAATTCCCGTGGCAAGCATCGCTCAAAAGATTCTTTAGATAAATTCTTTTTTAAAGAGATTGTATATGGGGGTGGGGGTGGGGGTGATTCTGAAGAGGTGCGGTAGAGGTAGAAAATATTTTACGTGGACGAAATTCACTCGGTTTTAATGCGATGGGATTTTTAATATTTTCTTCTTGTTTTTTGTTTTTTTTTTTTTGTTTTTCCCCAACTCATTGAAAGTTATTAACCATTGCGCGGTTCATATATGCTCCCTGGATATTAATTCCGTATAAATTCATAGGAGGCTGATACCTACACGGAATTCGGGGTAATATGTTTGTTCTTATAATTACGAAAAAACGATATATCACTAGGGTGCTCGTTAATTTCTAACATACACATGCCACCCCGATCAAATCGATAGGTAATGACGCAAGAACAGCGTCTAAACTTTTCCACATATTTAGCTTTGATTGGAAAGGGTGGAAAATTATTTCCCCTTTTTAAATTCGTCGATATATTTGACCAGGCTGATTTTATCATCCCTTTAAAACTACATTTCACTTATGAAGTACGAACTGTTCCCTCTGACCTCGGGTACATGCCTCTCAACGACGGCGGATGCACCGAGGTAACAATATTGAGGATCGAAAATTGCGAAACACCTAGAGCCCGGGACTCTCCTTGGAGTTCGATTTCCGGACTTTTCTACAGTTCTAGTTTTCGTCCCCGTGTCGAGTTTCGAGGTTGAAAAGCTAGTTGAAAAGCTGAACTACGGTTCTTTTTAACCAACTTTACGAAAGGAGGCCAACCTATCCTGGATTTAATTTAACTCTGATAAATAATTTCCACGAGGTTAATGTCATTGTTCTTCTTCTCTCTCTCTCTCTCTCTCTCTCTTTATCCGGCCGGCTCCGCGTCCTTAATTCATGATCGGAATTCCACCTTTAGAGCACCCCTAGTCTCACCCGTCTCACGATATGTTTTCACCGCGTTTCGCTCGAGATAATTTAGATTAGTTTTTGAAATTCTAATAAGATTAGCCGATTACTTTACTCCAATTATCTTCCACGGGTCTCGAATAGCTCGAAAAAGTTTCACCCCTTACCTCGCGTAGACCCACCCTCGTCGTTAGACACTGGGGAATTATCTCATTGTTAAAATAGTCATGATCAATGCAGAACTCCTCCTCCTCCTCCTCCTCCTGCTCCTCTTCCTTTTCCTCTTCCTTCTTCTTCTTCTTCCTCGTCTCCAGGTAGTACGTGAGACAACTCGAATATTCACTATCTCCATACAGTCAAAAGTTTTCGTCTTCAATCAATACGCATATATGCGTCCCGGACAATGCTCATACTTTTTTTTTTTCACCCCCACATCGCGCCGGGGTTGGTTTTCAAAAAAAAAAAAAAAAAAAAAAAAATATTCAAAGACAATGGATACAGAAACGCTAAAGATAAAAGTTTGGAAAATAAGGTAAACATTTTTCGACGTAAACGTCACTAGCAGAAAACTGAGCTAGTGCAAACGAAAGTTCATTAGTGGTAGGTATACCTACAAACTGTTTCAACCTGCCACAAGCCTGTCACTGACAGGGTGGGTTCAGCTCTTTCAGAAAAGATTCATCGTTGTACTCGGTTCAGGAGCGGGGGTAGTTTTAGCACTGAATAGGTCAATTTCCGAATCTCGTATAGATTTTTTTTGTTTCTATTTTCGAAATTTGAAATTTTTTTTTCAAAAATAATTACCCACCCCCCCCCGGTCATTACTATGCATGAAATAAACGGTAAACTGTTTATCTTTGGGGAATATTAACTCGAGTTGACTTGACTTCGGGTGTTCTTGCAGAAGAGGTGAAGATCGGGCTAGGTCTAGCCCCGGCAGGCTACGCGACAAGTTAAACAGTTTGGCATACATAAAAACTTAAACTTACTTACCCGGCACGAAAGGGGTGAATTCAGGCTGCGGCAGGGAGGTGACTCGAAGTGATTAAGATGGTGGCTAAGATAATATGGAACTAGAGGCTTACTCGGTAAACATTCCAGCCTCCTTGGTGCTTCTTAGACCCAAAGCTATATCATACACCAGCTAATTTATTGCGCCTCACAGCCCTTAAGGAATTCATATTCAAAGCCCAGAGTTCCTATGCTACACGCTGTATGCTCACAAAAATTGAATCTATCCCCCGGATGACCCTACGCGGTTTAAATCTTTCCAAATTTATACAGAATCTCGCGTGGACCGGACGTGGAGAAATCAGACCCCACCACTTTCCCCGTAGTGACACGAACTGACTTTTCAATCTCTTAGGTGTGTCTGCTAGTTTGAATCGACGGAATGACGCTCGTTTAAATAAGCACCGCTTTTGTATAAGCACGTGCTTATACACCCCGGGCTCGAAGCGAATGTGAACGGCGCCAAAAAGAGACAATGAAATCCTTCTGGCAGTCAGTCGAAGTAAAAGAAGGCCTGATAAATGATGTGCATAAATTTCAAAAAGACAATGCTCACTGAAAACGGCGAAGGGTAGCTAGGCGTCGATCCTGATGTCTGGGCGAGATAGAAAAAGGGAAGAAATGAAAAACCCTCAGTCATTTCGGTTGCCAAAAAGTGAAAATAGAAAACGGGGCCGTTTTAACAATTTCGTAAATTCTTCACAGCCGATTCTTCGACGCCGAAGATCGGTATCGGTTTCCTTAATTTCCTCTTCTAGGTCCTTTCCTCCACCCCCGCCCGGCTATCTTCTGAATTATTTAAGCCTCCGTCGCTTGCCCGATATTTGGGTATACGTGTGCGGGAAGAACCCGTCGCTGTTTGTCGTGACCGAGGGCATCATTGATCCTGCAGGAGTTGCACGTGATGGGTCGATCTGTATGCAAAACGGGAATTAGCATACCTTCGAAATTTGAATGACGATGAAAAATGGAAAATGGAAAATGGAAAATGAAAAATGAAAAATGGAAAATGATGCGCGGTTTAAATTCGTGGACGAAACTTTAAGAAATGAGAATTGGATCGAAATTTTCAGACCACGTATTATCATCCCTTATAATAAGACGGGGCAGAATTTATAATAGAGATTTCTGAATGGGGTATACACGCGAACGTTCGCTTTGTTTATAGTTCTCTTAAAGTATGATGAATTTGAGTGAAGATATACCGGAGGTATATACCTATGTATATCCATGACAGAGAGGTATATGGTAATTTTGAAAATCCGCAACTCCCCGTTGTCCCAACTTATTCCAATTGTCAATTTACTTACCTCTCGTATAATTAATGGCTTTCTATACCTCGCCCCTACCCTATATCGCCCTCTCATTTCACCGTTCGTTCTTCGTTAGTTCACTTACCTGCAGGACCTACCTACCTGCCTGATTTACTCATCGAAATGATAATCAGAAGGTAAAAATTTTCAAAATTCAAAGGCGCAGCACTCAGAGATAAATAATCATTATCATCATCATCTGAAGGGAGGAAAATAAATCTAATGAATATTCATTACTTCACATCAGTTACCGAGTCGCAGTAGCTGCCTTATTTAGTCAATTATATATCGCGAGTATATAAATATAAATACACACGACTGGAACGAGGATATTCCCTGTTACTCGAAAAAGTATAATTTTCCACTTCGTCAAAGAGAATTGCAAATAAGGAAACTGCGTTTAATAACGTGTCACCTAAGTGGGCTCGATATGCTATACAGTAAAAAATAAAAGGAAAAAAAAAAAAAAGAGAAATTATTACACGGAGGAAATATCGCCGTTTTTTCTTTTCCTTTTTCATTTTTTTTTTGCTTTTCTTTGACAAAGTGAACACATATAGCTCTATATATATATATAGATTCATTATGAGCTAAAGTATATAATATTATTCTCTTCAGATATGAGAGCCTCATTCAATTTTACCCTCGACTATCGTCAATTATTTTTCGCGATTCTCCTCAATTCCTTATTCTCTGTATATTATTTATTTTCCTTCCTCGGCTCTTCTCCTCATCTCTTTTCATAATTGCAGGGCTATTTGTCGTATCATACCGCGATTGGTCGTTTATTTTATTATTTTTTTTTCATCTTTCAATTGAAACCCGACTTTAAAACGGCGGAATAAAGAGCGTTTCTTCAATGGGGCGTAAAATCGTTTGTACGCATCTCGTCAGAGTGCAAATTTCCAAGTTTAAATAGACACAGACGCACATACACACCCAACCGAATACATATTGACGTGATTCTTAAGGGTTGGGGGTATACTCGATTCGTTACCAGCCTGTCTATTTCCTCAAACGTAACAGTTCGAACTCATGACTCGTCAAGCATCGGCGAAATTCGAGAAAATTTGACGGCTATTAGGTTCAAAGTCGAGACTCTCGTTGGCTCCGAACCCATGCAGGTGGTATCAATTCGAGAAGCTACGACTACGAGTATATAGCTGTGACGGTCAGTTTGCAGTCCGATGAAAGCTCCGAAGGCATATTATATATACCTATATACTATGTATAACCGAATCGTACTGTTTACTCACGGCTTGACATAGACGACTAGTAAATACCGTTCGTTCATGTTTGGTAGGTATCCTCGGTACCGGAAGTGACATCCGAATCACTTTGTTTACTGACCGACAACACTGCAGGTCCACCTAGTTTCAAAGCGATCTCTATACCCGCTGCACCAGTACTGTACGTGTGTTACTCAAATATTTCAACTCTCGTTACGCACTGCGACAATACGCGTAGAAAATCGGCTAATTTCGTGACACCGAATGGGGTGGACTTTTCGAAATTAGTTTTATACGATTGGGCTCTTTGCTCGGAACGACGCGGGAATCACTGAAAGAAAAAAAAATAAAAAAATTGGGGAAAAAAAAAAAAGTTGAAAATCTTCACCGTGGTGCAAGCTTGTGGCTTTCATTTCACAGAGGCTGAAAGGACTCGTGAGCTACACGTGTGCATACATACAGAGGCATTCATGCACGCCGCTTTAACTAAACTTCAGTAAACTGGGCCACGTTATTCTTACCTCACTCGCTAGCTGGCTGCAAGGGCATCGCAAAAGTGGCTTTGTGCAGTGGTGGTTGGGATCAACTCAACTCAACTCAACTCAACCCGACTCAACTCAAATCTATGCATGTATGCACGTACACATATGTTCACGGTATTTCAACCTCGACGCGAATGGGTTTCTCTAGGTAAAAATTCACCGGATTCTATACGTATGCATACCTACGATTCCTCGCGGTATCTCCACAGCTCTTACGGAAATTATTTCTTGAAATATGTGCGTCAAATTTTTTATCCGGCAATTCACTTTAGGATCTATGAATGCCTGGTGTGTTTTTCTTACGCGAAAATACTCATTTTTAAATCAGACGCTAATGGTGTAGAGAGCTCCAATACGAATCCAACGAGCCCTGAATCGCCTCTTTTGGACTATTGGATCGCGAGATATCTCACAGTGAAGATATCCGATCGTGATAGATTTGATTTTTGGACAAATTTTGACATTGCTCTCTATTGCTCAGCGCTCGCTCGACTGCGCAACTGGAACTGCAGCGATATCTCGGGATTGATATGTCGGAAATGAGCGAATAAGGGCTCGTTAGATTCGTCTACACCACCGCAGGACCATAAGCTTGTAAAATCTGATCGAAGAAACTGGATCAGGATTCAATATCTGCGAGAGTAATGACTTTCGGGGAAATTTTCACTTGCCTGGTGAAAAACCGCGCAACTTATTTTTACCGGATCTTTCTTTTCTCATCCTGTATCCGCGGGACTCAACGAAAGTAACACCCTGTATACACGATGTATGTATATATCAAGGTATGTGCCTAGTCCTCGAGTGTAATTCGGTGTAGTGGAAACCCGGTTGATTAAATAAGGCGCGTTGAAAGCTCCTCGAGGCAAAGACTCTTGAGAGCCCGCTGCGTGTTCGGATAAACAGATTCCCCCCCGTTTCCCGGTCTCGGTGTCGCTCTCTCATTCTCTCTAAAAAAATTTCTCTTTCCTTGTCCGTCCTCTGTCACCCCTTATCGCTTCAACCCCAGGTACTTCACTTCACTCTTTTTGTGCTCAGCTCGATGCCTCTCTCTCCGGCACTTTCGTCAATGGGTGCTACTTGCACTTGGCGACGACCGGCCCCACCAGCTCCTGGCTTTCCTCTCTCCTCTAATTACCGAGTACATACCAAGTAGCCACCTACTCGCCTGAGTTCCGTAAAGTTCCTTCACAATTAGCCCCCTAACGAGCAGCCGGAGTAATTTCTGATACAAATGTTCGTTCATTCAGGAACCCGTTTTATAGCACATTTGAAAATTTCGAAATGGGAGCAAAGTCGGAAAATTTCGAACCGGTATAATGACGCATGAAGTCGCGTGTCGAAAGATATCAAAACGTTCATAATTAGGATATTTAACAGCCTCGATAATATTTCTAAGATAACTTCTCGAACGTGGAAACTAAATTACACCTAGGCCAATCTTTTCACTTCAAAAGCTGAATCTTCGCACGCAATATGGCGTGTGATACTATAACTCGACATATTATTATTCAAAGTTCTTCGTTTAGGGCGGAACTGGGTGAAAAAAAGAGAACGCTGCAAATGCCGATCTCTTTTTTTCTTTCTTTTTTAAATTTATAGTTTATTAGATTATTTTCAGACGAAATGGTCGCAGGGAAGTGTTACGTGAATATATACGGCCCCGTAACGTAACGTACGTCCAGTCGTAAATCGTCGAAAAGTTTCCCAGATTGTAG
This sequence comes from Tenthredo scrophulariae, assembly GCA_963978835.1. Classification (NCBI taxonomy): domain Eukaryota; kingdom Metazoa; phylum Arthropoda; class Insecta; order Hymenoptera; family Tenthredinidae; genus Tenthredo; species Tenthredo scrophulariae. Next base: position 34,655,843 of record OZ022227.1, read on the forward strand.
TTATTCACTCATGATGCAGATTCCTTTATAATAGTGACAAACGGTCTCGCCCACGCCTCGTACCCTACGTACGTAGTACCCACCTACATGAATCTACGACAAACACCTAACGATTGTTTAACTCCAGCCGGGCAGAAGTTGGGATAGAATTTTCTTTACTAGTGCGAAAAGCTTGGAAGACCGGGAACTCTTCTCACACCCCTAAAAATCGGAATTCGTTAATCGAGTTCCGAAGACCTAGATAGACGCCTCGATCGAGTACCACCATGGCAGCTAACCCGAGCCTGACACTGTTCGATTGATACCTTTCATTTCGCGGAAGAAATTCCGCGTTATCCGATCAGGGGTGGAAAAAGTTTGGCAAAACTAAAGATCGGTAAATATAATTAATGAAAAATTCATCGGGATATATATAACTTTCGTTACTCACAAAGGCCCCCGCGATGTTATTGACTTGCAAATTTGGCGATCTCGAAATTTTCGACGAGTTTCATTCGACTATATTCAAATTTCTTAGCCGGGTACTTTCTCAGTTTCCATCTTTTTATTCGAGACTGTAGTTCACGCTTTCAACAGCCGTTCTAAGTGTTTAATTGAATAAGTTTTCACCGCGCGGCCTCCTCGTCGCCCAAAGATCTACCCAACCACCCCCCACCTAGATAAGGGTGTAAAATAAGCAAGACGTCATTGGGTAGAGATCGGAACTTCGTTTGGACTTGAAACAATAATTAAAAAAAAAAAATTTTGCCACAGACCATTAAGGGTGAAATAATATTTTTCCTCTTCTCATTTGTCTCTGGATTTGTTCTCGCCAGCCTCTATCTTCGAATTCGTCCTTTATTTTTTCTTTCATTCTCCGGAATATCCCGCGGACAGCCGAGGCTTTGGGGAATTTTTTTAGCCCACGGAATCGGCGAGCTAAGCGAATGATCGACTCCGGTCCAGTAATTTCCAAATATCCGCTCATCTTTATCTCGAGCTCTGAGGTCACTCGATGATTTCTCGAGGGTCTTCGGTGCTCCGGGCTGGTATCAGGAGGTAGGCTAGCTTTGACCCGTATGAGGAAAATAATTATCTTTGAAGATATATTCAGCGGTCAACATGAAAGGTAATCCTCCCTGTCCATCCCTCCCGGTACGAGTGATATAAAAGTGACACACCCACGCGTAGAATTCATCCCGCACGAACGGGGTAAGATCAGATATACATATTTTCTCCCCGAATGAGATACTATGGAAAAGATTCTCAAACCTCTGTGTTACACTTTAATTTTACTATAGAATATATTTTTAAATTCCGAGGGTTTCGGAATCTCAGTTTCCTTCGTCCTAGTTTCGTAGATCGCAGAATGTCAGGCATCTCGAAATCTACCACAACCGTTTCCGTCCACAGTATAGCTTTCAAATGATCAGCAGAAGAGGATGGGCTAGGGAAATCACAGAAAGAGCAGTCGCCTTGGTTAAGGGTAAAAGGTCCGTACATGATGAGGCGGAATACACGAAAGACACAAAAAATAAGAGAAAATGAAGTAAGATGTCCCGAAGACAGTGGAGCGCATGGGGTTGAACCTTTTTTTGTAAGACTAGAATGTTGCCTCCGTTGCTACGAGAGTCCGAAAGGTTCTTCAGAATCCATGCTAGTTATTTTCGAAATGAAAGTGGGCAAGCAAGAGCTACTATGTAGAGACCCGTCTCTGGCGTTATATCGAAGCTGACAATTTCCGAATTAGATTCCATCCTCTTTGCATCGTGGATCGAAAATTGAGTCTAGCCTCGGGCAAGAAACTTGGCACTTGACTCCGGGCTTAATTGTTCGACGAAGTAGACCCGCCGGGAGACACAGGCGAACTCCTGAATATATATACAATTAAAATATGGCCCATGCATTACCCAGCAAGCAGTGAGTACGTATTACGTTTGCGTAGGTGGGTATAGGCGTGGGAATTATATACTCGGCGTAAACAGTAGTCAGTTTCCTTTCTGGGCCGGCCTGGGTAGGTGGCTTTCAAAGCGTGAAGAAGTACAAGAAGAAGCCGGAGGTGCAATTTCGCGAGGATCAAAGACTCGGGTAATTAAAACCGAGTCAAAATGGCGCGACGTTAAAACGGGGGAAAATTGAAGCGAAAAATTTTGCCAAAATTATTTCGAAATGTAATCGTATTTTCTTTTTCTTTCATCCAGGTTTCCTGGGTACGGAGACGAGGCGAAGAGCTTCACCTGCTGACCTTCAAGACCTTCACCTACTCTAACGACGATAGGTTCATTCTGGACTATAAACCCCCGAACGACTGGCGTCTTCAGCTACGTTACGTGACCGAAAACGACGCTGGCGTATACGAGTGTCAGGTCACCGCCCATCCCCCGTTGATCAGGGTCGTTTACCTCACCGTTTCAGGTACGTACATATATACCATGCACACATGCGTGACATTCAAAGAGTCTATGGCATGGATTGAAAACCGTGAGGGAAAAATCGAGTCCAGGAAACGCTTTTCGAAACTGCATCAAAATCGAAAAAAAATGATCTTCTTCAAGTTTAAAAAAAAAAAAAATTAAAATCAGTCCCAACGCGCCTATACCCTCGGCTGAATGATAGTCAATCTCATCAAGCTCGTCATCGGGGAATAATTGAGCAGCTCAAACTTGGCTCGAAGGTTTAGCCCCGGTCAACCGGGGCTAAAATCAAAATCTGAATAGACTGCGGCCAAACCCCCGTCAATAATAATTTCTAGTAGGGTTAAATGTCGGCGAATGTTCACGAGTCGAAAATTGGACGGAGAAAACCGAGAGATGAATGAGAAAAGGGGTGGAGATTTACCCTCTATAAAATTAGGCGTTATATCTGTACAGGTAAGACTTGATTTATATCACATTTAAAATACAAGAAAACGGCTTTTCTTCCTCACTTTATACACCCTCCACTTCCATCTCTTGTATAAATCCTGACTAAAAGCACCTCGCTAAAAAGATAGCCCAAAGTCTTGTAGGTATTAACGGAATTACCAGCGCCTAGTACGGCATCGTCAAAGCTCGGTGTTTTCAACTTGTGCAATATATTATATCCTTTGTCGAAATACTTGAGATGATAAATCCCCATAGCTCGACAGGGGAGGGGGGAATCTGTCATTTTTATTATTAAAAACAACGGACGTCTTGACGCTTTTCGGATTAGCTAAGGGATTTTGAGTACGAGTCCGTGTGTGCGGGCATATGGATACGTCCCGTTATTCAGGGGTGTGTGCGTTGTTGAATAAATGACTAGGCGTAGCCAGAAACCGGAAGGGATATGGGAAAGCGAGGTAGAATATGGTCAGGCCATAAATGATTCGTCACGGTTTCCCAGATGGAATTATACTACCCCCATATCGTCCTTTAGGAAGGAATATACTCGACGCATCAATCCTCGTCTTCGGAGGGATTAGCTCGTTTAAACATATGGAAATAAAAATTTCTCGAGTTTTTTGGTAGGAGATAAAGCTGGGAGCTATGTTCCCGCGTGGATCAATTCCGTTTAGAAATTCAGTCCAAAATCGATACCCGAGCGATTGCAGCCTCGTCAAAGTCCGAGACACTCGGGTTTTACCCAGCGATTTTATTTCATCAATTTTTATCCGATATTCGTGACGTCATCGAACATTTGAATAATATTGAAAAGCGCGACATATACACGTCGTGACTGTATCCACTCGCTCCTCCTTCGATAGAACCTCTACACGCTCTCTCTTCCTCGAGGGATAAAAAAAAAAAAAGAAAAAATCAAAACGGAAATCCGAAATGATCCAGGAATGAGAATGAAAACCTGAACGAACCGGAACTCTCATGATTATTACAATTATTTCACGATTATTAATTCCAGGCTCTTATTCAACGGCATTCAGATTTGAATCAGGATCTGATTTATGGGCACGCCTAGAATTCGAAAAGGACGAGCGAAAGCGCGAGTTAGTAGCCGTAACCCCGCCGAGTATAAGTTTACGGATTAAGCAGACAGCTCGGTGTTTTATTGAACAATGTTCTGCCGGGAACGGGCTCGGGCCTTGGCTTAAGCGCAGCTTTAAATGAGAGAAACATTATAATACAAGGGTAGGTATACGTAGGGGGTACCTGGGTGCAGGTGCCTATGTGTATATCTAGGGTATAAATTCGCGGGTTTGTGCGGCCGCGTCATAGTTTCACATCCCGTAGTTTTCCGACATATCAGATTTTACCGATGATATACACACACCGATTCCTCGCGTAATAAATATCGCGATATTTTTCAGTCAAGAAACGAGATCTACTTATACCTTTGGGTATAAAATATTTGACCGTAACGGCGTTGCGGCGGTATGACCGGCATAAATTCGAGGATGGCTTATGCCTAGACTCCGAGAATGAAATAAGCCAATACTTGCCGATTCAGAGGATCCGCATCTATCCATCTATCTATACGATAAAACCGGAGCCAACGAGACATTCCGCAATAAATTTTACGCCATGATTTATACTGGTAAAGGATTTAAATCCAAAACAACATAAGGCGAATATATTATTACGATATCAAATATTTATATCCCATACGGAATACGGTGACCGAATGCACCATACATGTACGTATACAGCGACGCGACGTCGCGAAACGAATTTCAATTTCTTTCTATTTTAGTCATACATCGACAAATTTTAAGTGAATAACGTCCGGAGTACCAGAAGGCAAATGAGCTCTCCGAGGTAAAAACATCAAGAATTTTCTAATAATTTGTAAAACTCGAAAATTTCGGAATAGTTTAGTACAAGTTTTCGCTCGAAATTGACGTGACGAAGAGCGAGAGCTAGTCTCGTTGCTGGGGGACGGGGGTGGAAATATGGGTACCTGACGTGGAACTAGTGAATAAAAAGTGTCGGGCAAAAATATGATGAAAAAGAAAAATTTCTGGATTGAGGGAAAAAAAAAACAACAAAAAAAAAAGGGAATCTGAAATTTATGTCAGTTCCTCGACTCGAGATTGATCCAATTCAACTGAATTCAACTCAACTCAACTCAACTCGCAAGTGACGCTCACTTATTTCCAGCTCAACTTAATACGAGGCTTGAGCTCGCTCGCCTGCCTCCGGCGGACTTCTTAAGCCTCTGTTAAAGTTAGATAAAGATTAACCTTTACTCCGAAATCGATTTGCGCTCTACGTATACCAAGGCTATACGCGCCGCTGGCTAGAGATTATGCCACCGGGTTGAAAATGATTATAAAAAAAAAAGTGAATAAAAATAAAAAAACAATGGATAGAAAACTGAAATTTGAAAAATACATTTTGCATGTATATTAGAATGCATATAACGATCGAAGCACGTATTAAATTGCCGCAATTTCTTTCTTCGACGAATAATAATACCTACCAGTGTACGTGACTCGTATTATTTAGGGGTAAATATGATAATTAAACTAGCCGTCGCGACGTCTTTTTTTTTTTTATTTTTATTTATTTTTTTTCACAGGTCAATTTACCCTCCTGCGAAGACAGTGATTGCAGGGAAATGCGGGCTGCTAATTCGAGCGTGAAATGAAAAATTACATTAGTTATCCTCGTCGTCGGGGGGTTTTTCTTTGAATAAAATCTAATGCGAAAAGTGACGGAATCTGTGATAACAAAAAAAAAGAAAAAAATAAAATGGTCATCTCTTAAGGGTGTTAACAATTGAAATGAAAAAACCTAATATCCTGTAACATACTATATAAACTCTCGCGATTTATTACGGATAATTTATATATATACGTGTGTTATTATTCTGGTGGATCAATGCCGTATTCAGTATCGTATCGAATTATATATATACAAATGTATGTACGTTGGACAAGTAGTTGAACGACGTGTCGCTCTGTCACGGGTAGTAATAAATTTTGGATCGAAGTTAAAGCGAAAATAGAGAAATCGAGAAGCGAGAGGGGAAAAGAATTTCGAAAGACAAACGACCGAGAGAATCTACGCGAAAGAAAGAGAGAGATAGATCGAGGTATAGGTAGAAAAGTATGGACTGGGATTTGAGAAGCTTGAAAGCTCCGATGCAGTTGGCGGGGATAAATCAAGCTTTGCCAATACCAAGCGTTATACCAGCTTTTATTACGGGCTTACCGTATTCCGTTCTATTCTATATACTCGCAGCCAGGTGAGTATCCGTGTTTACAAAGATCACATTTATATATTTCGATTTAACGAATCCTATACACCCTCGCCTAGTTCCAGGAAAGAGAGAGAAAGAAATAAAGAAAGAAAAGAAAAATAATAAAAATGAAAATAAAAATGAAAATGAAAATTTACACTTTTACTGCACTATTTTATTCCTGGATAACGTCGATCGGAAATTGGCTCCGGAAAAAAGCCTGTTTCCGCACCTCGGCACAGTGTTTTGCAATAAAAAAGAAAAAGAAAAATAGAACGGGCGAGGGAAAGGGAAAGGGAAAGGGGGGAGGACGACAAGAGAAAGAAATAAAGAAAGGAAGGGGGAGGAAAAAAAAGAAAAAAAAAAAAAGAAAAGGAAAGCGAATAAAGGATAAAAGACAGTCTACGTTGGTACTTTGTACTGTAAAGCTACCTACCTACCTAGCCAACCAACCTACCTTACACCACGCGATTTCGTCGAGGAAATGAAACGGACCAAGCTGATTTTCAACCTCGCTCACAACAAAGAGGCTCCAGCTCTACCCCCTTTGTCGGGGCTAAAACCCCTCGAGTAGTACGCCTCGGGGGGTTAAATAAAAGTCGAACTTTTTAGCCCACTTTCGGTAGCCAATTTTAGCCTGGAATATGTATTTTTGAAAACTGGAAAACAGAGAAAGGGGGAAAAGCAACGGAAGATAAAAAAAAAGGGGGGGAAAGGATGGGAGGGAGGAAATCGAAACTGGAGTAATCATTGTATCGGTGAAGCGTAGATTCAACGGTTCCGATTCCATCCGGAATAGTTATGATGGTAGAGCCGTGGGTTTTGGGGCATAAAAATTAGTACACATAAGGATTTCGGCGGTACGCGTTGACCTGGGGGTTGTACAATGGACCTGGTTGTACTAAGCCAAGCGTAGTTACAACGCTGGTAAGCAGTGAACTATAAATGGTACCGTGGTGTACATTATACGTTCAGATCCTTCTGAGCCGGGGCTTCCCGACGGAGTGGCGAACTTTGAAAGCGCTTATACCGGCGCCATAATTAACGGCAAAGTAGCTAAATTCACGAAAACGTTGGAAAACGGTGAACCAAACCCCAGAGCGATCCTCGACTCTGGAATGGGGTAGGAGACCCGTTACCGCACGGCGGTGTAGTTTTCCGGCATTTTCTATCTCCTCTTCAGCTCCGAAGCCCCCAATTAAACGGGAAAAGTTTTAATGGTTTTCTTCGAGGCCTAGCCTCGGCTGCGCCCTAAACCCTTACTTCCGGTTTTACCAAACCTCTGAACCGATCAGAAAACGGTTTTAAAGTCTCTGACTCTCCTCGAGTCCCGCGGCCACATGGTACCCACCCTAACTTACAAAATTTACAATTATTCCACGCCGAGGTCCCCTCAGAGTTTCCACGCTTTTCAACGGGGGTTGTTCCGGGCCTGTCCGGGGGTCGGGCGGTCGAGGTGCGCGGGGAGTCGCGAACCCGCTTCCACTGTCCACTGCGGCGCGGTGTTTATTTATGGATATACGCTCATGCATTTATTTATGGAAGATCCTGGACGGGGACGTAACGAAATGGCGAAACTGGGGGAAACGGACGTAGCCAACAGGCGGATTTACATTTCTAACTTTTGCGGTTTAACGCCAGAAATTGCTCTACACTAACTCTCAGAACTCGCCCGAGACCTTTTCCCCACTTGCACATACCCTGCCAGGAGTGCTGCCCTATGCCGGGCCCGGACCACCTCGCACGCCCTTAAACTCACGGAAGTGGGTAGACAAACCCCATCGCAACCATCGCAACGGATGTGTGTATATAGTTCAATATAGAAATTAGCCAGAACCGTCCCGGACCTTCGGTTTATGGTTAACCTGCCCGGGGGAGCGAAGGCCGCAGACAATCGTGGATATAAACTTCCCCAATGAAATAATACACCTTGTGCCCTTACCTGCCTACGGATTGACCCCATGATCATTTATGGGATCGCGTGTGACACGCCAAGACTGTTTTCACCGGCCGCGGCAGTGCCATGCCCACCTCCGCTACTCGTAAACTAAATGTCACATCCCGTTGGTCCATCTCGTTAATGAAACAGTCGAGGCACAGGGAGAGCTGGGGATGAAGATGGAGGTGGAGATGGAGGTGGAGATAGGAATAGAAATAGATGGATAGGGAAGGGCCGCACGAGAGGAACTTTGAGAATCCATTAGGTGAAACGGTTATGATTTTCGCGGCACGGGTCCTGCGGGTAAACCCTTGGGGGACAAACTGTTTGCCCCTTGATTGTCAGTCGCTATTCAAATGATCGATAATTATAATCAACGGTAAGCTAAGTGGCGTTGAAAGGTCATTGATTTCCTCAGGCCTCGGCAGTTCGTTAATTTTCACTCGAGGAGTTTCGGAGAGTTCTAGTATCGAGCGGGTGTAAATAAATAAGGCCCCCCTTGACGAGAGGAGTTTTGGCAAGGGGAATTTATATCGGGTTACCTTATACCTTATACAACTACGTCGAAGCGTCGTAAGATCCGGAAATGCCTTGAGAAACCCGAGGATGCTAGTTACCCTGAATTTTTTATGGACTAAATTTAAGCCGCGAAGAAGCCGCCCGACGAACCCAAAGTGGAAGAAGAGGTTTAAGGGGCTTACCTTTTGTCGATGGGAAACACAGTTTTTCACTTGCGATAGGGTCAAACTTTTCGAGAGAGGGTCTTCCGCGGGTTAGACGGGCTCGAGCCCAATGAACTGTTGCTATCTTGTTTCAAGTATCTTTGCACCAGTCTGTGTAAGAGACCTGGCGAAGGTCACTGATCCGCAGATTTCGTTGGAAAAAGTTTAAATAAGCAAAAGGACACTCGCAGGAGTTCCGCCGAAAGAGAAACCGACGAAGACCTCTCACCCAGTCTCTGATCGTCATAACCGGAAGAAGCGGTTTCACCGCAACATACGTCGACACCTATATTTTCGCGTCTGATTCGAGGCTCGAAATTGTGTGGTTTACGTTGTCCACTTTGACACCGATCGATGAGAGGCTTGTACGTTGGTTATTTATGCACCCCGTTTTCGTTAGGAAAATTGAAGGGGGTTGTAGCGTCCCGCCCCCGGTGTCGAATAATTTGAATTTTTTGAATTTTATTATGTATTTTTTTTTTCTCTTTTTTTTATACCATTTTTCATCTTTTGGTGTCTCGGCCTGGTTTCATACGCGGAGAACAGGGGAGAAATTATTTTTCGGGGATGATATTTTTACTACAATATTTTTCCCTGAGCCACAAAGCGGAGCACTCTGTCTCCGGCAAACTGACTTCAACAAATTATACCTTTACCCCTGACACGAAGCCGTCTTTTTCTGATCGAGCATCGACAACCCGGTGCTCGACGATGAGGAAAATGAAAATCACGGTTAAGTGACTCGCGACAGAAGCTGATTAGTAATTGACCATCATTCAACCTGACGCGAGGAAAGGCCGCATTCCAATACCGATTGAATATTGAACCCCTCAGCCGGGATGTCGCTTCGGAAGAAAGAAAGAAAAAAGTAATAAAATAAGAAACTTTCGAGAAATCGGAGAATATCACTTCCCCATTAATTGTTCTTCTTCTCGTTAAATTCAATTGAAAATCAATTTTCCCTACCTCATATACTTTTCTTCAAGCTTCTCGATTGCTGTCGATATTTTTTTTCTCTCTCATATTACTCCGCGATCGTCCCCGCGGTTATTTCTGTACTTGTCTAATATCCCTATAGATGTAAAAAATATTTTTATCGATGAAGGAAGAAAATAATACGAGCTTGCGTTAGCGTTGACGAGTATAGAAATCGCGCGAGATACGGGGGAAAAAAAAAAAAGATTCGGAATTTTTCATTTCTTTTTTTTTTTTTTTTTACCACGAATGTTATACCTCACCACGTTGCGAGATAATTCCCGTTACAGCCGCGAGTATCACGATGTCGTCTCTCCCTTTTCTCGGTCCCCTTTTATCTCCCTCGTTCGTGACCAGAGACTGGTCTCTGTCGTGGGCGAGATAAACGAACAGGGAATTCCACTTTTGGTAAAACAACATTCTCGAAGATCTCTCTCTTTCCCTTATACCTACCACCAGATCTTTAAGACTTATATAAAACGTCCCCGTTTTATCATATTCAGAGAGAAAATTGAGTCGCGGGGTACGGCCGCGGCGCGGGGTTCATGCTACTCGTCGGTATTACGCAAACCGGACTAACGTATGAGGGATACGAAATAAATCTAGGGGGAAATCCCAGCTCGTAAGAACCCCCGGGGCGGTTTTAGGAAAATACGATCAAACAGCTAGCCCTCGCTATATTTTATCCACATATATATACATATATGCGAACACGTATGCATGTGTATTACACTGCGTACAGTATGTTACAGCCCCGCTACCCGATCCGATGCTTTGCAAAATTCTTAAAGCATATCCCAGATGCTGTAGGACGCGGAGGTTTGGACCACCGAAATTTGGCAGCTTTGGCTTGAACCACGTCTTGGCACTGCGAGGGGCGGACTCTTGTTACCCAAGTCTTAAAGTCTCCTCGGGCAATATTCTATAAGATAAAATGCCATTTTCTACGACCGAAGAGAATGTGCACCCACAATAATCTACGGTTTCATACGTGGCCGATCGCGATATAAACAACCGATAAATATTAATCTTCGCTTTTATTTCGCCGAAAATATCCTTGCAATTTTTATTTTTCATTTTTTCTTCATTTCCCCTCTATATACGCAATCCGTTCGTTATTTCTATCGCCTCTAAATTTTCTTTTTCTCTTTCCACCACCCCTCGGCTAGGATATCTAGACACGACATTCGTCTGGCGAACAGATTGGATAGTTTTCGAAGGGGTCCTGGTTTAACTTGGGGATGAAATTTGATAGAGGCACGTTTACTGGCTGAGATAACTTATACTCTAAGGTTGAAATAAATCGCGTCCACTAACGAAAAAGGAAATAATACCCGAAGCAGAGACGAGTGAAAAGCAAAAGGGAACAAAGATGGTGAGAAAAGAAGACAACTTTCATCTAAACCCTTCGGTGGATACGCGCGGGGACACGACCCGTTTGAAATCCTACCGAATAAGGCCTTCTATTTTACGTGCAAATAATTTCGCATCAAAGTCTAGCCCAAGGCTTGTTAGCAGCACCAGAAATTCACGTCTCTATCCGGCAGCTCGGGTGCTACCAAGCTTACTATCTCCACGGTATATTTGCTCTGCTTTTCCCTACAGCTGTATTCGCGACGGAGTAAATAGTCCTCCCAGCGCATCCTCGGTAGGAAATCAAGCTATCGAACTAAACTCGAGTATGAAAGAACCGGACGAAAAATGACGAGGATGAATACAGCGAAGAACCGACAACATGGAATTCTGTCAGAAGCTAAAACCGACATGTACCCCAATGCGACTCATTATACTAATTGGTTGATGACCGATTATAGCTGGCATAAAGCAATTTGTAAACGGGAATGTGATGCGTGAGCATAAATGGGAATAATTTTCAGCCGTTGAATTTGGAAACGTATGTGTAATATGCATGGGGAATTCCGTGTTTTTTTTTTTTTTTGTTTTTTTTTTTGTTTTTTTGAGCGCGGGAGTTGAAACCCTCGAAATTTTCTGAGATGATAAATACCCGGAAAGTCAAAATTCAGATGAAAATATTTTGGATACATAGCGGTGGTAAGAATTTTTCGTCCAATTTTGGGAAAAGTACATCCGCGTAACAAGGTCCTGACGTATTACGGAGGCGGGATATAAGGTTGTAATTCCTGAGGCAAAACGAATGGAATCTCATTCCAAGAAATGATTGTACCCTCTTGAAAAGAACAACGCGCGTTGAGAAAAGGAATGAGATGAAGGAGAGGAGAAGAGCAAGAAGTGGAAGTGGAAGTGGAAGTGGAAAGGGGAAGGGAAGATAAGAAGAGAGAAAGGGGAAACGGAAAACGGGAAACGGGAAACGGAAACAAAGAGGAGGGAAGCGCAGAAGCAATTATGTGATAAATAAGGATGACAATAAGCCGCAATGAATGTCTTCTTCTGGTTATTATTGCCTTGTATACGTTTTCTCGCTTTCGTTATATATACGGCTCCGATATACGACTCGACATCATACTCTATACGCAAGGCTGCCTTCCAGTGAACAAATAACGCTGCTTTAGAGGGATAGGACCGGAAGGGAGGAAGAAAAAAATAAAAATAAAAATAAAATAAAAAATAGAAACGGCAAAGCTGGGGTAGTTTTATATTTGTATATAAACGGATTCCGTAACTGAAATCTATGGGTGTTGAGTAAATTGAGAATTACAAGGACGAAGTAAAGGCGGGTCGCCGATCCCGGGTATCTCTCCTATCCTCGGAGATCTGGAATCGAGCGATATTCGTCCTTCGGACCATCTGGCGTTCACGGGCCATTGAATTCGTTCCTCAAAGTATCACGAATTTCCTCGAATTATTCACTATATTTTTTCAGCATTTCACTCGCCGGGAACTGGGAAAAACCCTGGTGGTGAATCTTGTTTTCACAGCCGCCTTCAAGTCGTTCGGTTTTTCTTTTTTTCTCGTTTTTTTTTTTTTTTGCCTAATTTTTTAGCGACTGAATTTTCGCGGAAAAAATACGATACGCGGAGATACGATGTGGACAGAGTTGTTTCACGGGTGTCGAACCTTGATGAACGGTACGATAAAAGTAAATAAGAAATAGAGGGGGCAGGAAGAATAATGAAAAATAAAAATAAAAATGAAAATGAAAATGAGGAGGGAAAGAGAAAAAATAAAGAAAATAAAGTGGAAACGGTTTGTTTCGAATAAATAAAAACTTTACGATTCTAAGCCGAGCTGCGAAGGAACTTTAACGACCCCGAAAGGAGCGAGAAGAGCTCCCGTCTGAGGGTGGGGATGGAGATGGGGTGGGTTTTGAAGGTTTGCAGCGCGCAGTAAAGTTATAAAAAATTGTATTCCAAGGTGAGGAAAACTGACGTAGCGTGACGAAAATAATAAAAAAATTATCTCCCCGCTTCTTCGTTGGGTACAGAATAATATAGGTACGCGTCGTGGTCCCCCTTCGCCTCTTGTTCGATATATAGGTGGGTACATACGGCAAGACCATCGCGATGAAATAGGGATACTTTGACGGGGCGTTAAGCTTGAAATAATATTTTCCAAGTTGGGATTCAAACTTTTAAAGGCTCGTTAGCGACGAAATTTTGTAAGCCCTTCAAAAGCCGGTGGCAAAGTTTTAACGGGGATGTAGGATGTAAGGGCGGTGAAAATATTAAAAGTAAATCGGGTGCCAATCTGGCGCTCTATTATGTTACTGTGATACCGTTCCGGTTCCCCGTACTGGTACCGTGGCAGGGATGAATATGTACGAAAACCTTTTCCGACTAGGTAGAAGGACAGAGTTTCAAGGAAGAAGAGAAGGAAAAAAAATAAAGAAAAACGGGGCAGTACCCAAAGTGACGGACGTGGAAAGCCAAGGGGTCGAGTTGTCGACACTATTTCGCGATCAATTTTCCCCCTTAAAGCTCTACGTCCCAGTTTTCCGCGCCCTTCTTCGTCGGGATTTTTTTCCTATTCCCTTTTTCCTCTCCTGGATAAATTTCACTCATGTGCGTCGTTCCAATTTACTGTACTAGGTGGGTGGTTATACGTAACCGCTTTTATATTATATTTTTGTTTATTTCTTCTTGTTTCTTCCACCCCGTGCTCATAGGTGCATATGACCGAACAACTTATGAAAACTAAAAATAATCCGTACAGCGACGAAGGTTTATATGCCCTACCGGGTAAATGCTTGAAGAGAACCGACGCTTTTCTAGGGGGTGAAATGTTACCGGGGTAGGTGAGTGGGTAGGTAAAACGACTACGACGATCCTCATACGAAACGTGGCCCAGATTCTGCGATAGGTACGACGTATGACGTCACTAGTCAATGTCTCGCCGCCATTCCACCCTTTGCATATACCTACCCTGGATACCACACACGGTACGGTTTCTGAAATGGGCAGAATTTTCACGGTGGTATATTGTTCAGGGTTAAAAAGTCGGGCATGGACGCATAGAGGAGGAAAAGTCTAGTGGCACAAGACTCGCGTCTAGCCGAGAGACAGATGGATAGGTAGCTGGGGCGGCGTGTCCGGGGGAGGTTTAGATTGCCGGAAAGCATTTCCACAGCCAGTGAGAGGGCCCGGGTTTACACAGAAATTGGAATTTACCTCAATTCTAGCTTTTCTCTATCCCATTTCATCGTCAGCTTACGGTGGTTGTGTTCAATGCAACTTCAAACGCGAGCTACCGCAGATGCCTAGTATTATTTCGCTCGAGGCTGCTGCTAACCTCCCACATTATACGTATGCGAATATGTTTCGAGTATACCTGGTCTCTGCAAGCTTTCTAGTACCTGTACCCGTAGCCGAACGAACAAACAACCAACCAACCAACCAACCAAACAAACAAACAAACAATCAAGAACGTCCACAACCCCCGGAGCGAAAAATCCTTCCACAGAGACAATGAAAATTAAGAATATTTTTTTTCTTCTCCCATTCGTTCACATAAAATTACTTTCAGCAGTCGTATGGGGAGTAGCCTGCATTCGATATTTTGTCAGATCGAGGCAACGGTCTTGCGCAATTCTTATAGAGTGCAGGAAAGCACCTATCTCGGACCTCTTAGTTCCATTCGCATGCATATTTATGCCAGTAGTTCCGTATTACCGTTGAGAATTCTATTCTCTCGATGCGAGTAAGAAAAGGTAAAAAGTAGTCGAGGAGTCCTCCCGAGTAGCCCGATGCCAAGATAAAGGAAGGTTGGGGGTAGTAGAGGTTGAAAAAAAGTATCGACCATCCCCCGAGTAGCTTTGAGCTGACTCGAGGACGGTCTAAACTTTATCCGGTCTCGTTAAACGATGGTCGTCGGAAGAAGAGGCTCTGTTTTATTACCCTTTCCTTCAACCGGTTCTTAAATCCTTCGTGTTTCTTTCCGCGGCGATTGTAGTCTCTTTAATTCCTCGGGCCGAAGGAAAGAGGAGGGTGCTGATTAAATCATGTCAAGGGGCTGGTTCTAGGCGTCTTACCGCGGCGTCCTTTGAACCTGAATCTCCGTATATGTATAGCCGCGAGTCCTGCAGGACGAAGTTCTTTCGTTGGTCGAGTCTATATCCAGAGGTTTTATCCCTCATACTTTTCCGCGTTAACTAAATTGGCGGCTTTACCGCGGCTCTTCTTCTCCCTTTCGTTTTTTCTTTTTTTTTTTTCTTCCTTAATTTTTTTTTTTTTTTTCTTTCTTTTTTTTTTTCTGGAAGGCAGAAAACTGGACTGCGGATTTGTTTTCACCTCACGTCGCCGGTCGAAGAAGACCTCACCGCCGTTTACTGGCACGTTTTCGGCTCGCCCGAGGCGCCGGGATCTAACGACGCGAGAAACCAATCGGGTCCTTTTCGGCTTGCGGATAATTTTATAGATAAGCTCGAGTATATCCGCGGCTCGAATAATATTGGCTTTTGAAGCTCTTTTTCTCGCCCCCTTTTCTTGCCCCACCCTTACCCACTTCTTCGGCAATCCATTAACCGGTTAAGAATCGGCTCAAAGACTCTCGCCCCCCCTATAGACGTCGAGGACTTCTTCTTCTTCTCATGGCTCTCACTTCCGAGAGGGCTTTCATCGTCTATTGTTACGGAGCGAGTACTCTTCTTCTTTATTAAAAATCAAAACTCAGTAATTCTTCGGCCAATTGTCGATTATTATTCATTTCATTTAAATCGGACATATTCTTCTTCGATCCTTTATTCATAAAACTCCGTCGAGATCCTAGAGTTTCAAGAAATATTTCTATCAATCCTTCCCGCCGTTATAACTTAACGGAGTTATATATGTAACCAGCTATAATTTTTACCCCATCATAAAATATTTTCCGCTCCAGTATACCCTTCGAAATTTAATGAACTTTTTCTTCTCTCCATACACCTGGCATATACACCCTCTGGCATTGAAATTTTAAGTGAAAATTCACCAAACTTTTAACTATGCATTGTCTAGCCCATGCTTGGGTTTGAGCTTTTACGAACTTGAATAAAGCGCAGGAGTAATGAAAGTTTCTATGCATCCTGCGTACTCCTTGTACCTTATAACGGCGGAGAATTTTTCTCGAGATAAAAAGTCGGTCGCTAGTCATTTTACTCCCTTAGCTCTGGAGGCGAGATTAGTCTAGAGTCTAGACTGATAAAATAATGAAAACGCCCATCCGCCCATGGTGGTTGATAAAATTTTTCTATCGTTATAAAAATACGGATTACGAGCGAGACTCGTGGTTGTGGTAGGGGTGGAAATAGAAGTCGACGTAAGTCGTGCGATATAAGGTAAGGCTCCAGTGAAGTGGGACGATCGTTGATTTGCTCAACGTTTTATCTTACAACTAAATATAAAGAGCGGTAACTGTGATATTTCACCTCTAAATAACGGGAAAACCACGCATCCAGACAAATAAACGCTATTGTAGGGATAACCCACATAGAAGATATAGTCGTAACGCTGTCAGGGAAACAGACCATTCGACAATAGAGAGTGGAGCAGCATATGAGCACATCCCCGATGTTACGAGACGCCAGGAATTATGGGGGTAGTATTTTTCATAGTTATCACTCCTCGCGAAACTGCAGACCGCTGCATCGCACCCAGTGCCACATCAGCGGCTAGATAAAGTCAAGATTTTCATCCTTGCTTTTGACATAATTTCTTTGGAAGAAAAAAAAGTGAGAACGATAAGGAGGACTTTTATGGGACTGAAAACTTTTGTTCTATGAATAATTGCAAACGATTTAAAATCCCTCTTTAAAGTCCACCTCGACGGTTATTATATTATCACGATTATTATTCAGATTGTAAATTATTCATGGGAACATGACTACCGCGTGTAATAATTTCCTTACGGTGCAAGACGTTGCCTTTATGAGTACGGTTATAGTGTAAAGCTGCACCGTAACAGGTAAAAAGTTATTTTATCACTCGAAATCCATTATCCGGTTCTCTCGACTTGGGTTGAACAGAAACTCCGCATTAGTGGCATAATTTTGAATATTTATATCGCTGGGTGGGTGAAGCTGTATATGGATAAGCACCGGCTCTCGCCTAGGAGGCGTCGCGTCGCGCCCGCGCCGGCTTTTCACATCTTAAAAAGCCCTGGTGCACCGACCGTGTCGAGTTCAACCTTTGCTCGATCATGCACCTCTTCCATCATGTCATACTCTAACCGGGTTGAATTTAACTGGTAAGAATTTCACCGCGACCGGTCTATTGGGTAATAAAAATCGACGCATGCTGGACGGTACGGAGTTGTCTTCTATTTTCTTCACCCACAGTTCTTGTAAAATCCGAGCAAGTAACCACCCTCGAGTGGGGCCCTAGGGTTTTCCATAATTTCAAGATTTTCTCGGAATTTTCGCGGGTTAACAACGGCCGGGGGGGTAATGTTCGACATTATCTTCATCCTCGCCATTCTCCGACTCCTCCTTCCGCCTCCTCTTCCTCTTCATTCTCGATCCCCGTAGCTCTTCTCCCGAGTCTCGTACTCCGCTGCTAAGGCATTGACTTAAGTGAGACATTAAAGATCATTCCGACGAATTAAAGGAGAGATTACTTAGCCGCGATTACCTACCTACATACCTACTACGCCGGGACTTTACCCCGGTTGGATTTCGCTCACCTTATACCTCGGCTCGCCGTGTTACCAGAACTTAGTTTCACGACAAGGAATTAACTTTAATTCCATCAGTATTCGCGGCGGGGCAAAAGCAACCAATTATTGCTCGGTTGAAATCGGCGAGCGGAACTAGTCCCTGATTTCTCGTTCCATTCGCCAGTATAGCTGAAACCACCACGCCACGGCACGGCACGCCAGGTCGGACCGACTACTCGGGAAAATTTCCATTAAATGTCCCGAGAAACAGCCGTGGCCGGTTTAAAGCGCAATGGCGAGTGTACGTACTGTATAATCCGGTAATTGGTCGAGTGCAGTCTGAGGTCTTGGTTAATTAAGCCTTTGGGATGGACTAACAGTTTTGAAAAGAGGTGTAATTAGTTCCTCGGTGACCATGGTCAGACTCGCAGCTCGGAGCTCGGTGTCTGCGGGATATACCGGGCAGCAGAAGGTGCAGCTAGCTAACACGCGAATTTGGTTACAGCAAACCACGTTCAATTTACTCCAAAACTGTTTCTAAGCTCCAATTGTATAACATTCCAACGCCGCAGCCATTCGCGCTTAAAGCCAATTTCCACAAACAATTGAACTTCCTTGAAACGTTCTATTAAACGGCTGACTCGAGAAGTGGGTGTAGATTTTCACCGTCAGATTAAACTATGACTGCAAATCCGGCTTCTTCCCTCTCGACGTGATCCCTGACTCAACTTACAAACTGTAACAACTTTTTGAAATTTCCGGGGGCTCGGAGCTCGCCGTAAACCTCTCAAACTTGATTTTATAACAGAAGGAAGATGAACAAAGAAAGAACGCGGTCCAAATCGACGCTAATTAAATCGTAGCTATGTGACTGCGGTGGGATTGTTCTATTTTTCAAAATCAATTTCTAACCGTTAAACACGTTCTGCATAAATGCATATTCATTCTATCACTTCGAACACGTTCGACTCTGAGGTTACTTTGCATATACAAGACCTCGGTGTACTATTTTTGGCGAAAAATTTCAACCGACTTTATTCCATTCGTTCGAAGAGCCGAGCAGCTGATTCTTCATCGAAATCATATGGGGACCGGAGAACCCCTCCTGCGGAATTGAATCCGGCTTCACCGAGATCCAGAAATTTCCTAATAGCTCGAAATTTAAATGGGAACAAAAAAAATGAGATGGACAACGGATCCGCAGGAGCAGGACTACGGCTTAACTTGATCCTTGAATCAGGCGGCGCTTTGACGTATTGTCAGAAGTACAATGGCGTAATACCCGAACACTGTTATCCTGACCGGAAATACGCGTATCGACTATTGTTCCATTGTCCATGCGAACGGAACGTGCGGTGGTAAACCGCGGCGCAGTGTTAACTACTGTGTTGCATAGCATGCTGTAATTGAGCTTATCTAGGCGACCGAAGATTGCGCCTAGATTGAAGTTGACCACCGAACGATCAATGGAGCGAAATTCTATTCAGGAAATCCGGACAAGGACTCGTCGGTTAAATACAGGCTACGTCATTGTCTCGCCGGTCACACTTCTGGCTCTTTTTCGTCTTTCCTTTACCCCGAAGGGATTTTCCGAGTATTTCTTTCGCCGCCACGTCGGGGCACGTGGCCTTTGTAAAAGTAACCGAAAGTTTTGGGTCCCGGAGTCTCGGGCTCGTTGTCATCGAGCTCCGTTTGTTTAGGAGGGGCAAATAATTCCGGCTGACCTCTCCCGAATACCCGATCGACTAATACCGCGGGGTTTCTATACGGCGAACAACACACGCTCGTTCTATGGACCTGTATACGAAATCTTTAAAAATGAAAGTCTCCTGTCTTTCGGAATACCCTCTGAAACGACCTTCCGCTTTTATATAATAACGGAAATTTCATCCTCCTTATCGAGCACCGGAAGCAACGTGTAGGTACCTTATACAGCGTATACATTCTCCGGGCAAGTGAATGTTTAATGTATAGCTTCGGCGGAAGTGCAGCCCACTAACATACACCCCTGGCATGAAAATTTCCGTGGAAGAATATGAGGGTAGGAAGGGGAAAGAGGAACAGGAAGAAAAAAAAATTCATAAGATTAGCATAAGACTATAGAGGCACTGCCATACATAATTCCTAATCTCGTGCACGGTTGTTCTTTACATTTATCACGCTTCCCGCTGTAAGGCAGCTGCCTTCGCAGCTCTAGATCCCGGTTATCAGATCTCGACTCTTTAAGCTAAAGCTCGACAGAGCTTAAGCTTTACCAGGGCTTTTTATACCATATATTTTACACCGCGAAACAGTCCCGCGTGGACATTTATATAGTAAAAAAGTAACGAAGCGGCTAATTTCCCCATCATTTTACTCGGCATATAGTGCACATGTCCGAACGTTTGGTGACCACCGTAGGTACCTACGTATATGTGCTATCTGCAGATCGCCGTGACAATAAATCGATCGAAACGTTTCGTTCGGCGTGAGAGATGCTGGCTATTGGAAATCGCGGAGCGTGAAATGGAGATAATGATTGGCCAAGCAATCAGCTAACCAGACCGAGTCAGGGCAAGCTAATCAGGGCGGACCTGTGCACCAGGAATTAAGTCGTAAACGGTAGTTGGGAATAAACCTCTAATCCCGCGGGATCACCGAGGCTAATATATCAATTAGTTTTCATTTTATTTTCACATCTCTCTTCCAGCCCGACCCAGAGGAAGTTCAGAATTATCGCACGCATCTGCAGATTAATTATTATCGTTAGAGCTGACTGGGCTGCCGATAGCAAACGATCGTAACGAATCGCACTCGTTTTTTTCGTGAAATATTCATTCCAAATATTTTCTACCCAAAGTTTTTTGTTTTGTTTTTTGTTTTTTGCGTTTTTCTCGTCGCCGAAACTTTGAACCCCGGTATGGACTCCATTGGAGCAATCAGCTAAGACTTAACCGCCAAAGTCAATTCCGAGACTGACTTGTTAGTTTGCTTGGCCATTCGCGGACCTCAGTTGGGTCGAGTCCCCGAGGAGCGAGTGATCCGGATGGTCTGAAGAAATGTTCGCCGAAGAAATGATTACCGTGTTCTTTTCTATTTTTTTTTTTTTTTTTTTTTTCTACCTCTTCTTCGTTTTATTTTTCGATAGATACTCGGCGGTTAGTCTCACTGGAATTTTATTGCCTTAAATAAGAGCGTGCTGGAGAGGAATCGAGTCCTGTTTAGTAGCGGTAAAACCTATCTTTGTAGTTTGGTACTCTGAGCAAGCACCCGGTATTCCCAGTCTGAATCAAGGCCCGTGCACGAGGACTTGGCCATTATTCGTTGGGTTCCAGGTAATATAACAAACCCTGGATTTGAATTCATTGTTTCCAGAGGGCAGCTACAGGCGGTGGTTTTGGTCAGCGATATATTATCCTCTATTATTGCAGCGGACGTAGTGGGAAGCAGCTACAATGCAAGGATTTAGACACTGATCTCCATATTTTAATTAACCCCTGATGCGATGAGGAGGAATAGCTGTATACAGGGAGAGCTACCAATCCATGGCAGAGTGTGCCGGAGTTGTTGAAGAGCTTGTACAAGTTTACGTCTAAGCCCTGGATCTTGTTGCGGCTGATACAAGACCAGACACTCGAAGCCTCGATCGATCTATCGAAACACCAGAAATCTACCCTAGCAATAAAATTCAACGAATCGCTAAAAAGCTGAAAACGGTTGTTGATTCTAAAACAGCCCTGCGGATTTGTTCGAAGAGCCGCTTATTTATTTTCGCCGAAAATCGCCCGGGCGTAAAGCGATTTGAAAACACGAAAATAATAAAAACTAAAAAAAAAAAAAGGTACTCGTGGGGCTTAGGGGTCAGCGATTTTTCAACCAACGGCATGAAGAAAAAAAGAAAAACCGTTGGTATATCGGAAAGTGGAAAAACAGCGTTAAAAAGCACACATCCTGACATTAAGTCGGTGTCCTTCTCCGATCCTCGCCATTGCCACTACCGAATTCGTGGTTCTAAAAAGGGCAGAGGGCGATAGAGCTAAGGGAGGCTGGAAGCAGTTGGTCGAGGACCGAGAGGCTCGTTTGGCGGCATATGCTTGGTATACGACGCCGTTTCCACCGTAGATCAACAACGTGATTCCCATGCGAAGAGCGGCTGCGCGTTTACGTGCGCGATCGTAGAATCCGTCCCGGGTGTTGCGGACTTTAGAATTTAGATGATAACACGGGATTTTTTTTTTTTTTTTTATAGACCCTGAGGGAGGGGAGAAAAGAGAATACCCCGACTTTCGATTCCTCGAAGACTCTCAAGAAGAAGAATAAGGAAGAGGAATCCTTTATATTCATTTTATTTGAGGAATAAACACCAGCTAGCGAGTGAAAGGAATTTATTCCGAGGCATTGGTACATTACGCGAGAAATGTACTACATTATATGGTGTATTTTATTTTACCTTTTTTTCCCTTTTTAATTCGCTTTTTTTCACCGTTTTGTTCAGGAGTAACGAACTACCCTAGGGAAATTGTGAAATTTAACAAAAGGGGCGGACAAACCCTGTGGATAAACAGTAGCCTCTGTCGATTTTAGTGTATAACATCGTATAATTATTTTTAAAATCACACGGCGATGCGGCTAATCACGTTGAGTAGCTGGTCGTGTACCGTTTCCAAAAGTTTCGCCGATGATATCCGGCGAAGAAATAATAACTACCCTGAAATCATTGCGAGATACGATCGTGATAGGGCAGAGAGGCACGGAGCTGTTTGACGCAGTCCGTGAACGTGGACTGATTGCGATCTCGCAGGAAGCGGCTTCCGGCAGTTAATCCT
Source organism: Tenthredo scrophulariae (assembly GCA_963978835.1). Classification (NCBI taxonomy): domain Eukaryota; kingdom Metazoa; phylum Arthropoda; class Insecta; order Hymenoptera; family Tenthredinidae; genus Tenthredo; species Tenthredo scrophulariae. Next base: position 34,678,462 of record OZ022227.1, read on the forward strand.
AAAAACCGAGGTCCCTGTCCGCTGCGGCTTGCCAGGACCTCCGCGGCTGATGATCGTGGGCGAGGAATAGGTGGGTAGGTATACGTGCGAGGTGAAATAAACGACCCTCGACTCACCGGTAAAATGAATTATGCTAATCTTCAGTTGATTACCGCTAAGAGGACTACGAGGGTGCCGCCACACCGTGTCCCGCGCCACCAACCCTTTGCGAAACCCTGGATTATTTAATTACACCTTTTATTTGCGCTTCGAACACCTTCTCGTCCCCCGAGTTGCGGCCACGCCGATGATAGCCGTCTCCTCGTCCCTTTCACTCCCATACTTTTCCAAATAAGAAGAAGAATAAGGAGGAGGAGGAGGAGAAGGAGACGACGGGGACGAGAAAGTGATAGAAAACAGTCGCCGGAGGCGGGGGAGTATAATTATCGACGTCTTTCTATGGATCAGAGTTTCCCTCCAGGTTTATGGAACAAACTTTACTCTCCCAACTCGTACAAGAACTGGTCTAACTAATTGGGACGTAGATAAAACACGGTAATGAGCGCTAACCCAAAGAGTATCTATAATGGACTGGGAGGTCTGACAATGCCGGGGAATTTGATTATTATAACAATGCGGAAATTAGAGAAGGAAATAGCAATCAGGCGAGAATGAGGAAGGCATCTTTGATCATCAGACGACTACGATTGTTATTAAACTTCGAAGGAGACACGCCGAGTTTGTCCCTCGTCGTTATTTGTTTCAAAAATCTCCTTCGCCGCGGTGCGCTGCACCCACGCTTTTACATCGCGGTACCGAAGGACCCGAACTTTTGAGACTGTTCTTCTTCTTCTTCTTCTCCTTCTTCTCCTTCTTTAGTCCCCTTATTCCCCTGAGTTTAGCTATTGTGTCCCAAAAGGGTGCTCTTCTTCCAGCTCTTAGCAAATTGTCTTCTGATAGAGAGACCCGCGTCGTTTATTAGCGAAAGAACACCTCTGGCGTCTCTACATCGCGTTGTATTACCGGGGAAGAAAATTGGTAAAGGATTTGTCGGGCAGCTCCTAACCGGTGGTGTCTGAAAAGTGACCTATTCGTCGCTACGATACTTAACGATCGTTTGGGAAGTAGAATCGAACCGCTTTTAGAAATAAACTTTCAACCGAATAATTCCCCGAAGGAAACGTGGCTCCACGGTCTCACAGCCGCTAATCGACTGCTACAAATCCAACGAGCGTAGATCGATCGAGGACCCACGATTCACTGACCTTATTTTCGATGGGTTATACGCTACCTGCGATTTGGAAATCCAAGAACCGTCAATGTGGCGAATTAAAATCTGCGATTGCAATGGAACGACATTTTTTAGGTCGGATATCTCTGGGAGGGAAAATTACAACCAGAGTTTCATTCGAGACCGCATCAATGTGGCTTCGTGATAGAGTGGACTTAGGGAAATCTGGTTCGACGTAAAAGGAGATAAAAAGAAAAAGCGAAGTAACGGAATGGAACGGAAAGGAATGGAAAGGAAAGGAAAGGAAAGGGGTAAGCGGAGCCGTACTTTATCGGGCCAATTAAGTGCGACTTCGTTTGCAGACCGCAACAGATACCCACCGGATCCAACAGCAGACCCTCTTCCACGTCTCGCTCTCACCCACAACCACCCTGACTACCACCACGTTCGCACCACGCCGCAACGCCCCGCTCAAGAGCATCCCCGAACCACAAACACGAAATCACTCTCCCATGGCACTGTTTGCTCTTCCCACCCGCAAAGATATAGACTATAGAGGGGTCGGGCATTTATTTCACCTCGAATCGTAGATATATCGCAAGGGATGTACGAAACTTTTTGCACCCGGTGATGGAACGAGTTTTAAATTCAGACAAAAAATCGAAGGATGTGACTATCTCGACAAGAAAACGATTAGGAGTGTTAGGGTCGTATGGGGATGAGGATCCCTCGGTTTAATTCGCGCGAGTTTCAACCTGGATTTAATTTGAATTACAAACCGAGTCTGGTCTCGACCTCGATCCCTCACTGCTATGCGTGGCACGGAGTCAACTAAACTCGACTAAAATTCGGATCATTAACCCTGCACTCGGGATATCTCTTCTTCATCATAAATCATAAATGATTGAGTGAACTGGCGCATTGTCGTTGTAAAACTGACCAAATCATTCCGCCTTTTTGTGCGACTGCGTTCACTATGATCCTATGGAATATTGGTGGATCAAAATCGCCGAATCATTAGTCTATGGGAATTATCCGTTGACGGACGATGATGCGGGGATAAAATCGGACCCACCCCCTTCACAAAAGCTTGTGTCTCTCCAGGGTCTACGGACTCTGGGTTCGTTAGAATTTAATGAACGAGCAGTAGCCGGTGTCCACTGACACGTCAGAATTTCTCCACGCCTAATTCCCAGCGTTTTAATGAATTATTTATAAATTAATACTAGGCTGAAAGTAGGCGTAGCTGCGTACCCGAACCCCGGAGAGAATTGGAGCGAGAAAACTGCCCGTTTAATAATACGGGGATTAGATTATTATGCGAGCTTCGCGCACACGCAGGTGACGTTTTTCAAAAACGATATCATCGCTGCGGGGGTGGTTTTAAATAATTAATATATTCAAAGTATTTAAAAATAAATAACAAAAAGCCTCAAAGCCGGATGAAATTTTGGATATTTTACTCGAAAATTTTACTCCTAATTACGTACATGTAAAGCCCTCCTCCCTCACGCATGATGATTATAATTCAGCGTAATTAGAGTCCCAGGTAGACATATATAGAGCTAACGTGGACCCCCTGTGTAATTACCTTACAGTGCCGAAGGTGGAGATAGTGGACGAGCGCGGTGCTACGGCCGGAGATAAATTCTACAAAGCCGGAAGTACGATAGAGCTGAAATGTGTGGTCAGCAAAGTGCCACATCCGACAGGATACGTCACATGGCGTCACGGCTCTCGCATGTTGAACTACGACATCACTCGTGGCGGAATAAGGTGAGTGACCAAAAAGACATTGGAGAAAATACGAGAAATGAAGTAGATATAAATATGCGAGGAAAGATGGGAATTATTTTCAGCCCTTCTTTCGTCCACGTGTATTGAAATGAATTTCAATACAGTCTCCTTGAAGTTGTCTTCTCTTTCTTCTCTTCCTCATCACCGCGTGTGTGCGTTTCCCTCGGGGATGGTGCCCCGAATGTATCCGCGGTAAGGTTATTAACAACACGTACAAGGGTTGGTATGGGTAGCTGGTAGTACAGAAAGACATTTTGGCGAACGATAACCGGTGCTTTTTATTAGCGGATGAAAACCTGACCAGGCTAGGAATGGAATTTCGTTCGACGATTGAATGACAAATATGCTCGAGCGATTGTTTCGGTTCTTTTTGAAAATCACGAACCTCTAATATCCCGGAGACTGTACGACGCCGCGTCGGTGGAAACCGAGACCGATTTTACGCGATGTGAATTTCAACAGATTTATACCTCTATCTCGTCTCACTAGGTACGTATATCCCTGACGTCGAGATTACAGCTTAGAGTATACGGATCAAACGTTATACGGAAAAGTCTTATTCCGATAAACCAACAATGATTTATAGAGTTCGAAAGTAAACGAGTTAATCCAAATCCGCCTCGAAGCGTCGCGTCGTGTCGCGTCGACGAGTCATCATCCGCGATTCGCGAAGACCAATTCCACTCCTAAACTCTACTAAATCACACACGTACTTGTTTGAAGCCCGTTTTCCCCGATGAGGTTAAACAAAAATTGACCCTGATAAATCAAAGCAGACCCTTCGGTCGAGGCACTAGGTATATTATACCTTAGAGCCTGACATTTATTGACTGGTTGTTTCATCGAAGGGATATTTCATCGTGACTTTTTTTTTTCCGCTATACCAATGATGCGCCATTTTACCATTTTATTGAAAAAAAAACTAGGCTTGATTATCGCACGAATCGTTACGTATGAATGAAATTCAAACGGGGATATACCGTGTAGAATTTACTTTCAGGGGGTGTTGACACTAGACAAGATGCACACGTATCCCGCAGGTACATACATGGTAGAAATTTACAGAGTGTTGAGGAGGTGCCGTTGAAGCAACAAGGTTGCGGTGCAATGAGGTCGTAGTTTAACGTTATTACCCGATCTACGGGTAGGGTCCAGCATCGTCAGTTGAACGACTTCCGAGTCGGTGCCTGGGGTATCCATGCCATCGCATCGGGGTGCCAAGCCGAGTTTCTAGAATCGATATCAGGACCGTTTTCAACGAGTATGTGACCAACGCCTCTGGTTTTGACTCGGGTGCAAACCCACTGCAGCATTCCTTCTCTTTTATACAGCTAAGAGTAAGAAAGGAAGAAATAAAAAATAGAAAAAAAATCTACGCTATGGGTGGAGTAGCGATTGTTCGTTCACGGTTTAACGAAGCGGTAAAAGGTGCGAATGGAAACAACGTGACGTTGAAATATACAGGTTTCTGTTTCGATCTATACTGTGGTATAACACGCTGGATTATGATTCTTTTATTTATGGTATCAGTGGTGAATTGGGGCATCGCGAGTGCTCGAAAATGGTGGATAGATCGATAGATATCCGCGTGGTGAAAAGGCAAAAGGCAAAAAAGGGCGAAACGAACAAACAAACAAACAAACAAACAAACAAACAACAATTAATCCGATTTCATTTTATATCGTAGAGGATCGTCGGGGCAGAGACTAGGGTGTGAATATTTCATGGGATTCGCCCTATTTCCATTTTCCATTTTCCATTTACAATTTTCTATTTACTACTATACGAGCCTCGGAATATCCCATTTTCACATTTTCGGGACCGAAAAAAGGCGACTAAAAAAAAAAAAAAACAACGAAATGGAAGAATTCAACCGATTTGTTTGCCTCGCGTCAACCGCTAAGAACTTAAGCGGTTTTTCCCTGGACGTAAAGCCGCCCAGATGGATCTACATTACACACGATTCACCCTGCAGTGCGGCGGCTCTACCGTCGCATTTCCTCATGCTCGTATACCACCGTGAATTTTGTAGAAAAAATGAATAAAAAATAAATAAATAAATAAAATTTAATAAATTCCCTCGAATGTCGACGACAAGGACTTTTAATAATACTCCGAAATCAAGGATCGTATCATAATGCACGCGCAGCTGAGCCTCGATTCAATCGTCCATCAATGGACCATTGATATTAGGATCGTAGATTGAAGAAGCCGAATAAAAAGGACCTTTCCTCTCAGCTCCTCCTCGCTCTTCACTCCTTTACCCGAAAATCCTACTGTAGGTATATATATGATGGATGAAAATTCATCGAGATATCTCCGAGGTTGGTTCGAGCATTACATCTTGCGGGGATACATGATCATGGTAAAAGCTTTCGCGAGAGAGAGAAGAGAGAAGTGAAGTGAGATAGTCGTAAAAACTCACCGATAATATCCGCGGTTGTGGTTCGTGGGCCCCTGCCCCTCATTAAGGAGAATGTTTATTGAAATTTTTATGCACACTATTTTGCATTTTTATATTCACCCCCTCCCCCCCGCGGTTATGTCTACGTATATATACGTACCTACGCGGATATGGATATGGATATGGATACGGACACGGACATGGACTTCTGTGCCAGGTCGCCCCCGACTAATGAAGCCTTAATAAGAGCACGTTATATTAACGACCTTGCCTCGGGCCTGCACGGGGATGTTAATGAACCAATTTCACAATTATTTACTAGCTCAAAATCAGCGAGTCGTACGCCCCGGGCGACTTGCCCAGCCCAGGCCGACGACGTGTAACAGCTACACAGCCAAAACCGATAACCCCCGAACGGGGCTTCTTTTTATTTTCAAAGAAAAAGCACAAAGATATATGAAGCATTAATCTCTTTGAAAATTGATACCTTCTCGTTCCGGGAGAGTATCAGAAGAAAGAAAAAGGGGAGAAGAAGAAGAAGAAGAAGAAGAAGAAGAAGAAGAAGAAGGAGAAGAAAAAACGGAAAACCTAATTCGTGGTAGCTTTCGGAGTTGGTACGACGATACTTATACCAGCCTAGGGGGTAAACTTTCGCGAGGAGTTTGTCCGACTAGAAACTCTGAACGACGGGGGTCGTTATCTCGAGGTTAGACCCTGCGACCTACGCCACAGCCAGCACCACCACCACCATCACCACCACCACGACCACTACCACTTGGCGATATCGTTGCCCTTGTCTTCGTCTCGTGCAGGGCACTCGCCCGGCGTTGTTAATGTCAAGAGTTGTTGCCGCAGAGATAAAGGTCCGTTACGGCGTCGTTACTGCTCTATAATCGAGAATAGGCCACCGAGAAGTGGGGAAATGGGGAAAATGGGAAACGGGAAAACGGGAAACGGGAAACGGGAAACGGGAAGTGGCAAGTTGTGCGAGCTAACTGAAGCCTCCTAGTAGTCTATCGCCCAGGACCTTGATACAGAAACTACCTGTACTTCATCTACCGGAGAAACTTGGTTCTAATCAGAGCTTCCTCTCCAGGGATAATCGCCAAGGCTTCAAATTTATCGCTCTTTAGAAACGTTCGGGGGGAAAAAAAAAACTAACGGTTTTACACCTTAGCAAAAAAAAAAACAAAAAAGGAATGAAGAGAATACGAATAACTTGCCAAATATTCGCGCAGTATTTCCGCTTTTTCGTACAAGTATCTCCGTATCTATGTGGTATGAAAAGAAAAAAAAGTGTTCCGCAAGAGAGAAGCTGGTCTTTGATGTTTGGAATAGAATTTTTTCATGCGATATTTTTTCCACCCTGACTTCATTTAATACAAACTCATATAATATACGCGCGCACGCGGTGCAAAGTGGGACTTTATTTTTTATTTTTTTCATCTCTCGGTACCGATTTTTCGTTTTTCCTCGTCTCTCTCTCTCTCTCTTATTTTTTTTTCTCTTTAAAAAAGGAGCATAATCCGGTTTCCAGAAATTCGACAATTTTGACGGTTTCAAATTTTCTGTAAATATATAAAATTGTGGGTGAAATTTATCCCCAACTCGCACCCGATTAGCCGACGTAACATTGAAATCCACCCTCGAACCGTTGCGTTGGTTGACTTTCGTCAGATTTTCGGCAATATCTATTATTATTATTAGATGATAAATAGAGAGGGAGAGAGAGGGAGAGGGAGAGTTTCCTCTAACAAAACCCAAGTTCCAGTACCATCTACCTATATACCTACGTTCAATTTCGCCCGTACGTATCCTGTGTACCTGGGAGTGGATATTATTGTGTCACGAGGTGAACTCGCATGGGTGAAGTACGTGCTTTGGTGCTCATTGAATATATATGAATACGTGTAGCGAGTTTGAAAAGCACCCGAAAAATCCGATGACGGGTTTTTAATATTTATACAACCCTGACGTGCCCACGGTTTGCGCATATTTTAAAATGACGTTCGTATATAGGACTCGAAAAAAAAAAAAAAAGAAAAAATGAGATAAAACCAAAAAAGAAAAATGTATTTTGTCTTTTTTTTCTTTCTTTTTTTTTTTTTCTCTCCCTTTCTCCTCCGCCCGCCCGTCAACCCCTGTCATTTATACCTGTACCGCGTCAATCACAATATGAAAAAACGTCCAAAGTCTAAACTTTTCGGTTTAATTCTGAAAGGTCGATGTAAAAAAAAAAAAACAAACAAACGCGGGGTGAAGAAAAAAAAAAAGAAAAAAATGAAAAGATAATAAAAATTCCGGCGGTCAGAAGTTGACGAAAATTGAAACGGCTTTTGGTATTCGTGTCGCGTTAGCTACGACCGGAAGATTCCTCGGTGATCCGTTAACTGTTGGTCAGGAGCTGGTCCAGGCCGCAATAAAGCCGGGGAAAACCAGCCTCATAAATCTTCGTTGACATGTCGTGTTTTTCCATTTTATATATAATACGTATAGATAAGATTCCACTACGCAGTACGCACCCTTATATCTATATCTGACCAGCTATCGGGAGCTCTAAGAACGACGAGTTTGTCAATTTCATTTAAATTTCTTTCTTTTTCTTTTCGCCTCATTTTCTTTCTTTTTTTTTTCCGTTTTTTCGAGAACAAATTTCGGTGTGACGAAAACCGAGCAGGAGGGTTCGGAGCTCGGGGATGAACAGCTTCCCCGCGTTATCCTGTGATATCGGTGTTGATGGATAGCGGAACGTCATTCCCGCGTCATCACCCACTTTATTTTCCATACGGTAAAAAAAAAAAAGAATGGTACCTGGGGTCCGATTTCGCGATCAACTACTGCAAGGATCATCTGACATCCGGGTATCCGAGAAAAATTTAAGGAATATCTATCCCTTATCTTCGCTCTCTCTTACCTAGGTGTCAGAGCCACGCCGGGGCGGTAATTCTCCCTTGAAAATTATATCGACGATTTATTTTGCCCGGCGGTAATATAAAACTTAATAATTATCTTCCTTAAAGTTGAAAGTATAAAACTCGTTACAACGAAGCCGTGAGTGTTGTTCCATCAAATCTAAGCCGATTCAATTAAATTCTATTAAAATTTTTTTCAGAAAATACGCTGCTGCATATTATGAAAGAAATCGTGTTAACGGTGTCATTCGATCATCCCCTCGTACCTCGGTAAGATGATGCCCTTGAAATTGAAACGCGACACTTTCTAACGAGCTTCTCTTCCGTCCTATGTACACGAGCTTTGAGCGGTGTAAATCCTTATCGCAGCCCGTTAACACTTCTATCATAATCACTGTCGCCAGTTATAGCTATAGATCAGCTCATGTCAGTGCCTGAGAATGAGGGTTGGTTTAATGAAACCGGGTACATATATACATAAATACGTTAGGATGGTCCTTAATTCGGTCATCTTCGAATTTCAATTTTCCCAAGGACGGGAACGACTCCGAATATATATTAAAAAAAAATTTAGTCAAAACCCCAGCGTCCTATTCCAATTCTAAGTTCCATTTTTTTTTCTTGGCATGCTCTAGCTCGAATGAATGAATTTTTTTTTTTTCAATATTTGGAGACGTTTTCGCGCATGGGAGGGTTTGGATTCGTGAATGATCAAATCAAGGACCATATATATATTATATATACATTTTATCATCTTTGTTACAACCGCAAATGAAATGGTCACCGCGCTTTTATACCGGATATGGTCGACTGACCGAAAGGTATTACGTGATGAACCATTCGCAAATGGCGATCCATCGGAATAGCACCACTCGAATATCACTAAAGTTCAAAAAGCATGCGGAGAGAGAAAAAGAGAAGAATCGAATGAGAGAGAGAGAGAGAGAGAGCGAGGCCAGTACGTTATCCACGATTTAACCATCTGCAGGGGCGCATGGGGTTGAAAACTTTTTATGGACTATAAATAAAAGTTTTCGTGAAATTTTTAGTCGTTTTCAGTTTTTGCTTTCTCACTTTTTGTTTTCCTTTTTGTCTTCCTTTTTTTTTTACGGATATTTCACTACCCTGAAAAGCTGCTGCGTAAGGCCGCTCACACGTATACCCTATAACCCCTCTAGTTTTATTTTCCGGCAGTAACCCCCGTCCTTTCTACTTCTCCCTTATTTTTTATTTTTATTTTTTTTTTTTCTATTTCTCTCCCTTTCTTTTTCCCGGTGGTTTTGGTTACACGATCATTTTTCCAGTGGATGAGGGTATAGTCGCGGTTCTCGTAGGAGGTGAAGATAATCGTCGGGGCAACAATACGCTGCCTATTACTTTCGCGGAGAAAAATGAAAGGGCGAGAAGCGTACAGAAGATACTCGTTCCTTTATTTTGTCTTCTTTTTATTATTCTCCTTTCATTTTCTCTTTGAAGAATTTTCATTTCTTTTTTTTTTCCGCTAAATACATTATACACTCTTCGATCGGAGCGTGAAATGAAATGATATTACCGTATCTCTCAGCATATAAAGGACCTGAGGATAAACACTGAATCGCTGCAATAAACCCTCCAAGTCTCCTGCAAGCCTTTGAAGCCGGTTTAACGAAGCTTGCTGGACGCTGGGACCCCGGGGAGCCGTTTAATGATCAGAAGTAGATCCGGAAAGCGCGACTTCCACCTATCTATTTATTTTTTTTGTTTTTCTCTTTCAACCAGATCGTTTTACTTTTCATCTTATTTTTTTTTAACTTTATTTTCACACGGATTACTTGACGAGCATGAGAGGAGCTAAAAACTGTATAATACCGGCTAGAAACTGTACGCTGATTATCATATGGTAATGTGTCCCTCTCGACGTGACACTGACGCTTTTTCATTCGTTCTATTAATATTCATTATTATAATTTCCCGGCTGACTTAATTATCTTTTAATTTAAATGCTAATCTGATATTATCAAAAAAAGGGTCCAATTCCCTGCAGCGATTCTGCGGGCAACACTTTTTCACCTTTTGGTCATTTTTTTAGTTTTCTTATTCCCAATCCGTTTACTCGTTGCAGTTTAATAATTACCGTAATACGATTTAATTCGACGAGTGTATGAATGCAACGGATTCTCTCTCTTCCCTTCCCTCTCTTCTTTATCTCTCGCTGAAACCTGGGCGGAATCATATATTTGATGTGAAAGAAGGAAAAAGGAATAAAAAAACGGAGAAATGAAACTAGAGAAAAAGAAAAATGAGGGAACGATGATCGGGAAAGTCCGAGTAGATACGTTGCTCGACGGTGCAACTGGGTCGAAATAAAAATATTTCAAATCCCGTGTACGCGCCGGGGAGCTGAAGTTTATACGTGTAGAAAATAGAGAAATGTCAAAAAATAGAGAAAGAGTAATAGAGAAAAGAGAGAGATAGGGAGAGAGAAAGGGGGAGAGAAATGAGACACGTGGAAACATGTGGATACCAGGCATGCCTGAACAGCATACATATTGGCCTGCATAGAAAGCGGCTCGTAATATCGTCGCTTGTGCACATCGCATCAGAATGCAAGAAGGGATTCGAGTATTGTACTTTATTTCGGCATAACGGAGAATGGCAGTTTCTTTTTTTTTTTTTCTTTTACCCTTTTCCCTCCTCATCCTCCTTCTTGTTTTCTCAATTTTCAACTCGACCCATGCACTATTTATTTATTCGAAGAAGCGTCACATCATTGTTTCCACATTCGTAGAAATACTCCGATTTTCATCATTTATTCAATTCAATAACTGAGCAGAGATTCTCCGAACCGTTTGATCCGCTATCGCGTTTCGCGTACATACCTACATCTCGGATTCGCTATTTCAGAAAAAAACAGTGAGCGATAAAACGCAGGGCCTACTGAAACTTTCGTAAATTTTCGAGCGAAAAATTTCTCGAATTTTTTTTTGAATAACAATACCCATCGGGTACATATTTCCTTTACTTTTTCATACCGGGGAACCCGGAGCTCCGCGATATACGAGCTGAGAATCTGTCGAGGTTTTGGATTTCCAGGTTTCGATCTTTTATGTATATCATGCTCCGATTCTAAATTCAAGACGTGCTCTCATTGCAATTTAAGAACGCAGCCTCCACGTTACCTATACCACATGTATTATATGCATGTATGTATGTATCTACCTATGCGGCTACATCCGTGTATGTACCTCACACCACACGTCAGCGAGGGATAAGGTGCACGAGGAAAAAGAATAAAAAACCTATATAAGAGTATGATAAAAAGTTTGAGAAATAAAAATACTAAATTGAGAAAAGATGTCTTCGGGTATCACATTTATATTTCATGATCGTGCTGCAGCACCGCAACTATCGTGCATATGTCTACTCCAGATCTCTCACCCCCGACGTTTTCCCACCTTACATATCGATTTTACCAATTTTCACTCCGGTCATGTTAATTTTAACGATTTTGTGTCAATTTGAGGCTTAAATTTAAAGCTGTAACACGTGTCGCGTTAACTCCCCTTCGAATAAAAATCATAAAATTAGTTCCTCGCAATCGTATAACACGCGATTGTAATTTGTAGGAGGAATAGGGGTGCGACTTAACTCCTAGCTACGAATAATGGCTAACGTTGCTTTCACCGAAATTTTACCCACCCTTGATCGCACACATATAAACGAACAACCAAATAAACAAACAAACCGACTGACTGATAAACCATCTAATAAACGAGCCATGGGCTGTGTGATGGCGTGTCGTGAAATCACTTACTGCTAATGGAGGCGTAATGAATTAACGGCCATATCGCCTGGTTTTACGTCCATGAACGAAGCTTGACTTTTTTTCTCTCTCTCTCTCTCTCTCTCTCTCTCTCCCTGTCCCCAGCTCGTATTTATACAGTAGCGTGAAATTGGAGTGACATTCATTCTTGATTAAAAATTCCGCTTTTTTTTTTTTTTTGCTTTTCATTTTTATAACGAATTCAATAAGCGTGGGTGAGAATAAATCGTCGGATTCTCAGATATTGTAACAGGTATATTAACGAAATACATCGATAACGATGAATCATCCGGTGGAATTGGCAATTTTCGTTAATAAGAACCGGGACGTGTGACCGTTTGGAAAAAAATAAAACAAATAATTTGACAAGCGGGTAATTAACGTCGAATAAAACACTCGGTTTTCACCGAATACGAGCTCGAAACAACGTTCCAGGACGGTCTAAGTAGGGGATTGAACATTTTCACGGATATCGTTATACGACCCCCAAACCCAAGAGCCCCGAGTTCCGAGCCCCGATCCCCGCGCTAATTGTAAAGCGGACGCCTCGGCATGGAATTGCAATATTACTCCCGGGAGTACTACTCCGTGATAACATTATCACGCGTTCAACACATTCATTTTCATCCAGAAGTTTTTACGCCACCCAACCAGCCGACCGACCAACGCGTTTAGAGTCCCTCGGCTCTCTTAACTCTCTTCTGAAAACTTGGAAATTTCATTTTTATCATGGATTTGAAAATTCCTCTGAAAAACCACGCCGAAACATTCGTCAAACTCAATCGATCGATTGAAATCTGATACCAGGCTGGTCCTTAATATGATCATATCCGAATTTCAATGCTCCCATGGGCCGGGACGTCTCCAAATATATACAAAGAAAGGTATAGCCAAACCCCCAGCTTTCCATCTCGATTCTAAGTACCACCCCAAAGCCTGCGAATTTTCCGATTTCAATAAGACACGATTTCCGACATTTCGCGGCTACATCTCACAAAAAAAAAAATGTCATATCCCTGAATTGTGACGAATAAAATTTGGTCGTTAAAAATTAGTGAATTTTTTCACCGATACCTACCACCGTAGATAAGAAGGGTGCGGAGTTTCAGAATAAATAGGAAGTGAAAAATAACCCCAAAGTACTAAAAATCGTGGGTTATTTAAATGGGAAAGTTTAAAGGCTTCGGGGCAGTACTTAGAATCGAAATACAAACCTCAGGTTTTTACTAAATTTTTTTTTATATTATATAGAGAGGTTCTAGCCCGTGGGAGCATTGAAATTTGAATATGACCGAATCAAGGACCACCCTTATATATACATACACTCTATTTTGAAGTACGTCATTAGTTATATCATCAGCGATAAATGGGCGAGAACGCGAGAGCGTTTTGAGTTCAAGGGTAGGTATAGCGAGGAGGTGAACTTAAGGTTGTACTAGCAACGAACGCTCGCTATGTTTCATAAATAAAACTCTCTAACTCGTATAACTATATCGTATAATATAACGGTGCCTCACCGAAGTGAATTGCAGATGCAAGGTTTCGCCTGTACCTTCACCCATATATAAGGTATGTAGTATACAGGTATATATAGATATATATTATAAATAGATTATACACACTCGAGTAATTGAATTAAGAATTATAAATGGGGTGGTTGCGTTTCCGCAGCTGCGAAACCGCAGACTCTCAATTTAGCAAGAAAAAAAGAAGTTGCGAAAAATGACCTGAAACAGAAAATCGGCATTGATAAACGAAGAATGAAACCGGCTGTTGGGTTCGTTAGTGCGGCACCACGGAAGCTGCAGGGTTAAGATATATGCATGTTATAACGCCCGCGCGCGTTGTTTGCTGCGGTGACTCGGAAGGACTTGGCGTTGCACTGTACAAGGGCGCATCTGAGCTTGCAGCAACCAGGGAACTTTTCCCATCAACGCGCAGCAAGCTACCAAGCTTGTTATGCCAAGCTTGAAACATGTTACGCCAGATGCTGCATATTGGACCCACCCGTACCCCGATGTATAGGTATATCTATGCCCATACCATATCTACCACTACTGTTAAATCTTCGATCTCTTCGGTGTTCGCAGGAAGGAAGTGAGGGTGTGGATGTGAGTCGCGGTGTATCAGAGGGAAAGATAATGATGGAATGATGGAATAATTACGATGACGATTATTGCTGATTTGTTTTTTCCTCTTAAACTCAACTTACGAACAGGGCACACCGAGCGAATTAAGATGAATAGAAATGGAGCTGAGACGTAGGTAAAATGCAGGATAACTAGGGGAGGATTGAAGCTATGTTGGGATGGGTTTTAGAGTGGATTTCTTGAAAAGCTTAAATTTAATGCACTCCTTGAAACTGGTAGCGCATCCGTATGCCCTAGTTAATTATTCGCAACGTAACCCAATTATGTAAGAACTTGTAGCTTGTGTATCCAGCTCGTTACTCAAACTCGGAAAAATCAGGCAACAAAAACCAGCTGGTGCTGGTGCTGGTGCTGGTGCTGGTGCTACGACAGCGAAACTTTGCTAGCTTGTTTCTTCTCATTCTTATTCTTATTCTTTTTATTTGGATTATAAAATTCTCATGTCAACCCAACTCCGCTTCCGTTTTCTTACTAAACTCGTATTATACACTCTCCCGAGAATTTCATCCCCTTTCTTTTTTCTGCCCCTCTTTAGACATTCCGCCCATTTTACTTATCGCGTATTATCTCATTCCAGTTTCCTTAACCAACGGGAATACTCTCAATCATTCGCGTCGCCTTTTTCTCACAAAACTGAACGCGATTTTATGCACCCCCCAAAATTAACGATTCGCTCATCGTTATACTCATTGACGATTGGAAAGCCGCGATCGGACGTGGAATAAATAAAGTCCGTAGTGGTCAGTGCTTCAGATTTTTTTGCGGACCTTTAAATTCCGGAAACGCAGTGACTCGGTAGCGGGCAGTCTGGTCAAGATTTATCGGTACATCGTATGTAGAAAAACAAACTGCCATGCCGGTAAAATGTTATCTGCAGGGTTGGTTTTAGAGCTGAGTATTGCGCCGTTTGTTAAAGGGTGGAAGCGATCGCTGTCCTGGTACTGCAGTGCTCGCAAGAACCAGAGTAATACCGTGTTGTGACAACGACGTGGAATCGTCATCCCCTAACAAGCGCCGTATTCTGATACTCGCACCCTCTGGCCCAGGCGAACTTTTGACACTGCAGTAATATCGCGCTTTTACCCGAGGAGGATCCAGCATAGCAACTACGCAAAGTGATTAAAGTACGGCGAATAAAAGCCATTCATTCCAGGTGGAAAAGTTTCTCGGTTAATACCCGGGAGAAAAAACAGACCTCGAAAGTGTTACGGTTGGAAAAATTTTCACCGGAATATGACAACCTGCGGAATTCGTCCTCCAATCTTGAAGAGTCTTGGGTTACACGGGCAGGTAATGCCTATCGCCAATAGGAATAGGAACATCCGCGTATATGGGCATGAAAAATCTAATCTCTATAAGAATAAATTCCCATGCATTCGGGGAAAGCTCATGATCCGCGCTTGATACGACGTTTTCTTCTCTTATACTCGTATTAACTTCCTCCCTTATATATTCTTCCTTTTTCTTCTTCTCCTTACTTTTATTCTTCTTATTCCTTTCTCATCTAAATACATTTTTTACTACCACGTAGACCCGCGGGGGGTTAAAACTTTCGACTCGGTTCGCCACAAGTTGGAAAATTCAGTAGATTTCCGTAAAGGGATGGAAAGGGAAGGGTAAACGTTAACGTTGGACGGAACAGCGACCGCGATACGGTCCGGGTTCTCCTCTCCTAATGGATAAAAATTCCATTGAAACAATACTAGGAGACCGTGCGGTGAAAATTTTCGGGATTCAAATGAAATTCCAGTTGCAAAAAGCGAAGGCATATGTATATATATATATATATATATATGTATATATATGGGGCATAGCTCCGGCATGGCATGGCATGTTCTAGATTACGTAAATACCTAGACTTGTGTGAGTCGGACGCCGTCGTCTGTGTCGTTGGCTATTTTAGGTAAGGCTGGGATCAGGCAATGGCGCCGCGACGCCATGCCACTCCCTTGCCCCGATTCACCCCCTTTAACTCCTGGTGCAGACTAGCACGGCTCAGACTATCCGAACAATTCGGGGCGACGCGACGCGACGCGACGCGACGACTCGGAAGTCGGAACTCACCAGAGACGTCGTCGTCGCGAGATGGCTAGAGGGAGTCAGTGGTAAATTAAATTCTTGCGAATATAGAAAAACAAAAATCTCGATCGACGTGAGAATGCCATTAGTGAACGGCGCGGTGTCATTCCCGCGGAACTGAAATGCGATGAAAAACACCGTCTGCCTGCCCGCAGGGAAGAAATTTCCTTTTTCTATTCCTCGCAGAGAGATCCTCCCTTATATCGCCCCTAGATCTCCGACTAAAACCTCGTTTTTCATTACCCGTTACCCCCCGTGAACTTCTCCTTCTAAAACGATGAAATACAAGGCTTCAGACTGCAGTCTGACGAGTCGCTCCCAAGAGAAAGACCTATACTCGACTCCTACACCCACCAGTAGAATTATTGACTTCAGGTGCGGAGCTCCAAGAATTGGATTAAATTTCATAGAATTAAATGGATGCGCCGAAGAGCAAAGGAGGATATAGCTTATCTAGTTTCCGTGATTAAAGATCATCGATTCTTTCATCTTTCTTGATGTATTCCCTCCATCACCTCTTTCGAAATGCTTCTCTGACGATGAAAATGAATTTTCAAGCTGGGGTAACGCTGCAGCATTGCAATACCACCAAGCGTCGATCCTGTCTCTTTCCAATTTCCCTCGCCGTCGTCTTCCTCTGCTTCTTCTTCTTCTTCCTCCTCTTCTTCTTCTTCTTCCTCCTCTTCTTCTTCTTCCCATAGTTTAATAATAGAGAATCCCTCCGCGAGGCAGCTCTATTTACCGGAGCATACCGCGTCGCCTTCCTCAGTCATAATCCATGCAGGAAGGGGGCGTCAAGCCCCTCGCTGATTGTCCTCGTTCAGGAGGTGGAATCTAGGACCTAGATTATCAGTATAATCCGTTCGAGATCCGGGCTGCAATGATGATGCTTTTTGAGTGAATGCAGGACCTCGGTTTGAATCAGGTTCGCCTAGCCCCCACATATCCGGATATTAAAGCAGTTATCTGAAGATAACGGCACACGGTTCGAGGAAATTGGGTCGGTGATAAAATCCAATTTTCTACACGCCCTAGCCGCGGTGATGTTCCAGGAGAGCAAAGGCTGCTAGATGCTGCAGAGGCGGGTATAGACGTATAAGTCGCTGATATCTAACCGGCTAAAGTATGAGCCGGGTAAGAAGCGGGTGGTGTAGACTGCACGCTCCATTAATCGCCCTTCAGGGTGAGATAATTATTCCTAATTCCTAATTATTCTTGATCCTGAACCACCCACCGCACACACAGAGAGGAGACTTGAATTCCGCAATACTAAGTAAGCCCGGACCAACCCGCTGTCGAGGATAAGCTCGCTCGGGAATCAGAACCCGAATCAGAATCAGTTTTCAGTACGACAGAGTCAAAGGATTCGTTGCAGGATCCCACGCGATATCGGAATCATATTTTAGCTGAAATTTTACTTCAAATTATTTATCTATTATTATTATTATTTATTTCTTTTTTTTTACAGCGTCAAAACCGACATGGGAGCTGAGGGCGCAGTGTCCAGACTCTACATCGCAAACGCCAACAAAAAGGACAGCGGAAATTACAGCTGCGCTTTGGCCGAGGTAGCAGCTACCACCGTCTCGGTCCACGTATTGAACGGTAATTAAATTCTAACTATAAGTATAATATTGGAGATCAGCCGTAACGTGCGAGACCGTCAGATTGTTCGATGCCGCAGCTATATATATCGTTAAAAAATGACGAAACACTTGAATTTATCGCTTGTGTAAAATTTTGGCTTCATTTTGTCACACAAATATTATTCGGGAGGAAATGTTCAAGGTATACCATAGTTTCTTTCTTTTCTTTCACTTCATTTTTTATTTTTTTTTTATTTTTTTTTTTTTCTCCGTGTTCTATTTCGGATGAAAATAATTGCACGATCGATCGAAGACTTTAGCGAGGAGAACTAAGCTTTTTCGTTTTCGTTTTCGTTTTCCTTTTATTTCTTTCTTTCTTTCTCTCTCTCTCTCTCGGAGTAAAATAAACCCTGACTTTCTCCGTAATAAATCCTTTGTCGTGAACAGTCTTGTTGATTACTCTCCCGGCCCAAGGACCTAGGTCCTTTGCCAAACGGCAAAGAGCCTCAAACTCTGGGATAGGTATTTCGTAGTTACGTATCAAACCGCTCGCTCCTTCTATATTTACTTTACCGAAACCAACATGACCTAACCAAACCGACCTCTGCCTGTTTAAACGTAATTCATCTATCAGGTTCCTCGACACACATCTGTCTCCGCCAGGCCTTTGAACCAATTTTAAACTTGCGGTAAGGTAAGGACTCACCCACCCCGATAAATAATTCCAGAGCGAATAATAGCGGGGCGATGTGTTTAAAAAATGCAAGAAAAGAAAAGAATCAAACAGATGAAAAATCAAAAAAAAAAAAAACGATGTAGTACCACTTGCGCAGCGTCATTTTCGACTTGGAAATTTTTAGCCGAGTGTAAAACTGGGTCGAGAATGAATGTTGGCTCTTTGAAGGCCCGGCTGTCTCGCACAGATAAAACTGGCTATACATCGCGAGGAGTTGGCTCGATAAATTTTCGATTTGCCCTTGTCAATGCGATTTTCCATTTTCCACCCTCACTCACCTCTTCGAGGTTCGAGGGAGTAATTGATTTACTCAGCTGTTATTCAACGAAATGGGCTGAAATATGTTACGGAATGGAGAAAATGAAAAGAAGAAGAAGAAGAAGAATAAGAAGAAGAATAAGAAGAATTCGAAAGAGAATAGGGAATAGGGGAATAGGGAATATGAAACGGATAGGAAATTGAAGGGAGGAAAAAAAGATACATATTTCGCGAAACGATCTTGTCGAAGGTAGCAAAGTATCCACCGCCTGCGCGCCGATCTATTTCCTTCCTTTTACCCGTCTCCATCCGGTATCTGAAAGAGCGATAAAACTTTTTGAAAATCGTAGGTAAGTCCCATCGCGTTGCATATACAGAGTCGCTAAACGCGGGCTTTGGAGGAAAGGCTTTCGAACTTTCAGCAAGGAGCTCAACTAGTTTGACAGCATAGCCCCATGAAGAAAGAAGTGGGTAGAGGTAGAGAAGCTAGGTAGAGAAATCCCCGGGAAACTGACTGTGAAATGAAGTGTACCGTGTAATGCATAAAAGATCCAACCGGAAAAGTTCTGAAAATCGAGTTAACGCTTCCGCAATGTCTTCAGCGACAATAGCTTCCGTGTACTCGGCGCTCCCCCGCCTTTTCTACCCACTTTGTACTCGCGCCTCGCCTCTTATCATTGCTTATTAAACTCTCGACGAAACGAAAATATTACACCCCAGTTATCACGCCGTTGGGAACGATTCTCCCATCCGGAAGAAACTCGAGCTTAATTATATAACTCCTTCGTTCGTCACGTAATTATTGATAAAGTAGCCAGGCGTTACCTCTTACCTCGTTGAAACGCAATTAGCGATATAAAATTAACCAAATACCATCCGCTTCTAATTTCGAAACTTGAACAAGCCGTTCGATCGGAACGGATAAGAGATAATCGTCGAATCGGCTACTGAAACCTCTCTATAAAAACTGTTGAGAATTAGCGAAGCAACAGGTTGCACTGGTCTAGGTGGTAGAAGTTCTGTTAACACAATGCTGCAACCGGATGAACCGAGCTATAAGATATTTATTTTAATTAAACGGTTATCGGCTAGTTCGAATTCGCGTTGTATTATGGATTTGGATGATCGGGTCACAAGACGTTTTCCGAAACACACGAGACGATATTTTAGCTGAACAGCTCGAGGGAGGATTTATATCTCTCTCGTTCAGCCCCGACACGAGCTGAGACAATATCTCTCAAGATTAGTTTCCGGTTCTCTGTTCGCCTCCGAGCCCCCGGGGTGCGAACTACTTAAAATGCAACAGTCATGATCTCGAGTCTACTTGTCAAATGGAATTGCATTAGTTACGAAGTAACATACCCCGGGACACGAGAGGATGGGTAAGCACCGGTGCTGGTGAATGGAAGAATGCGAGAGAAGAGCCCAATTCTTATGCTCCGATAAGTCGAGTGTATCTCGAGCTCGACAGACGCGAATTATAAGGATATATATATATACCTATAAGATAATACACGGGGAGGATAATGAATGCAGAGTTTGAATTCAATAAGCGCTGAAGAACCAGGAGTGCAACACCCGCCCTTTTTCCAACCCACTTTATTATACTGCTCTTTGGTAATTAATCTGAATTAAAGCTCTAGCCGAGATACGGCTGCATGATGCAGGCATTAATTAAACACTCCTCCGGCCAACCCCTGAACCGAGAGACTGCTGCACAGTGCACATTACTTAAACCCCGAGCGACTCCACGTACCCTTCGGCGTAAATGTCTAGGTCCCTATAAGACACGGAGATAGCTCTCGGCCTCGCTGACCTCTTTGTATCACTTTCGGGTTATACCAGTGAAAAATGGCTCCCCCTACCCCCGTCGGGCTCAGTAAACGAGATGGAAGTTAACGACGGTGAAGTGACAGTTTCATTTTCTCCATTTCACACCATGTGGAGGATATATCAATGTCCTCTAATTGGCGTCTTCTTCTTCTTCTTCTTCTTCTTCTTCTTCGTTCCACTATACCAGGACGAAAATTGATGGGGTAAAAATTTTTCCATCAAGATATAAAACCATCTGCCTTTGCAATCGTTGCTCTAAAACTTTCGTGGATCATATCTTCGCCATTTTTACAACCCTTCTAACACTGGGACTGGACATACTCCCCAGGCCATGCAGTTCTTCTTGACCCAGAAAGTGACGCACGACCAAGAAGGTACATATATATGTATATAGTATATTATATACCTGTATAAAATATATATACAACTATACTACATGTATATAGGTATATGTACTGCACACACGCCCCTATATAGGGGCAGGAGACGCGCGGCTGGTTATTTCGCGGGGTGTCACGCTCGACCCATTAATATCCTCGTCGGCCACAACCTCTACCTCTCTTCTCTTCATCCCTCTCTTCTCTTTGCAGTTCTGGTCTCTCGCCGAGCGGGCGTGAGGAGTTTGCAAAGCCTCTCTTGGGTTCCTCGTGAAGCGTAGTTAACAGGGTTGTGCATACCCAGCTACGTCTGCATACATGTATGTAGTATGTATGTATAATAGAGAGTTGAAGGATTCTGGTGGTGGTTGACAGTTCGTTTTTGATACCATCTCATTTCCACCATTTTCATACCATACCCTTTATTTGAGGAAAGGATTTGTCTCCCTCGAAAACTACTTTTGCTCATTTCAACCAATCCTCACGTTTCCCGAAAAACAAATTTTAAAAAACGGGAGAGGCTGGTACAATTCAGTAAAAGAATCGGGGTTTCCAAATTTCTAAAATGGCGGTATGGCAGTCTCGATTTTTCGATTTCTTAAACCATTTATTTATTCAGTTTTAAACGTAAGCAGGTATGAGGAATAAAGGCAGAATTTTTATGAACTGGATCTGCAACCCCACGTTAAAAACCACCATCCTCTTCGAGCGGCGAACAAGGGAGATCGAGCACATTTATACCTCCGAAGTAAATGTCATATTGCAGCTTCAGTATACGTGTATTATACAGAACGTAGGTGGTAGTGGCGATGGAGTAACCTAAGTTACGGAAGAAACGAGGAGATTAAAGTCGCGCCCTTCTCTGCTCTCCTTTTCTCTTCTCTTCTCGTTCCTTATTCTCCTAGCTAGCCAATCAGCAACCCCGTTGAATAACACCGGCGTAAACAAAGTTGTAAATTTTTCTCTCTATCAGGTTTTAATTGAATCCCCTCAGTGGCACGACGAAGGTTCCTCTCTTTTTCCTTTTTTCGTCTTCTTCTTCTTCTTCTTCTTCTTCTTCTTCTTCTCCTTCTTCTACTTCTTCCTTATTCTTCTCGTTGGTATTATTTTCTCTTCAGATCGTCGGAGGCGAAAATTTTGCCCTGATAATATGTAGGTAGAGGAGTGAATTGCACGGGGTCTGTTGACTACACATACCGTACCGGTATACCTACTATACTCTAATTTAGTTCAGTTATTGCTTCAGTTCTTGCGCTTTGTTCAACAGAAATTTGCGGTAAATCGAGATTAATTCATCCGGCTATAATAATAATTTCACGATCCATTAGTTCCATCCAACGTATAAGTATATACGATCGCAGATGGGTAAACTAGCTTGCTTAGCCGTCTGCTGCGTATCTATACGGGGGTTGTGCAGTGGCCCATGGCATACCTACCCACCTACCCCTCGGCATTTCAATCTTGCAGCGATTCCGCACGGCGATGATGTATCGTGGTTGTTAAATTCATGAGCCTAGAAAGATTCGTGCTTCTTGTACGGCCTGATCCGCAAATGGCGAAAAAAGCAAGAAAAACCAAACAAAAAAATTCGAAGGAAGGTACAGTTTTTCACGATTTTCACACTCATTCAAATTGCCCTCTTATTTTTATCGTCTCTTTTTTCCCCCGGCAATTATCGGAGAGTTAAGATCGTATTAGAAGCACTTAAGGTTTGAGAAAGGTCTGATTGAGGCTTAGCGAGTGTATCAGCAGCTGAACGTAATCCCATCACAATCCGCGAACTCCAGACTTATTCTCGACCGGTTTCAGGCCTCGAAGGTCCTTCCTTCCTCTTCCTTACTCGGGTTCGATTTTCTCTTATATATTCTCTTATCCTTTTTCCTCTTTTACATATTTTCGCTGATTACGAATGACGGCTTATCCCAGCCAGACGCGGATACTTGACCATATGTACGAGTATATACCTATAAGCATGCCGGAAAAACATGTCCGACTATAACCAGGGCCGGGGTAAGTATAACAAGATAAATTGACCGGGAAAAACTATCGTCATTGACTGTTATTGAATGCGAAACTTTTCCTTATCTCTGCGGCTCCTAAATCCAGCACTAGCCTTATTGAGCCTATCCATCTTTCTCTATCTATCTAACAATTTCTATCTTTGTTATACCACGGTTCGTGGACCTGATACCCTTTTATTTTCCCCGACGATCTTTCCATGGAAAAGTTTTTCCAACATCGGCGGTCTCCCGGCTAAACTTCTTCGTCCTTGCGAATGTTCGTATAAACGGATTGACCTGACCGCCTATAACGCATACTGATACAAACACGAGCTTGTATATATATATATGATATTTGTTTATTAGATAAATTTTGTATTAAACGATTTTTTTTTTTTTTGTTTTATGTTTACTTTATTTTCTTTTTTGTTTTCAGGTGAAAATCCGGCCGCAATGCAACACGGGGGAAGCGCCGGACTTCGAGCAGCCTTTGCGCTGACCATCGCACTATCAATTTCGTCCCTTTTGAGGTGACCACGTGCAGGGGTTGGGACATAATCATTTTTAAACTTACGACTTAATGGTGCTAAACCTAATTAGCTTGGGTACCTATAATTGGAGAAGTATCAGAGCTCGTCGGATGTATAATTAATTGTTGAAGATAAAGAAAACAAATTTAAAGAAAAAAAAATTAAAAAAAAAAAAAAAAACTGTATATCTATACCACCGTTAATTATAATTCGAGAAAACAAGAGAGAGAGAGAGAGAAAGAGAAAAAAAAAACACAAACACAAATAAACAAAAACGTCCGGAGTATTTCTTTTTCTCCTTTCGATCTGGGCGAGTGAAGAAAAAAAAGGAGAGAAATAAAGTTAAAAAAAACAAATAAAAATAATAAGATTAAAATAAGGAATAATAGGAGATAGTGCGATTTTCAATTTAAATTATATACTTAATAAATTGGTGTTTGCGATCTAATAATTGTCAGACGGGAATAACAAAATGATATAACATAAAAGTCTAATTGAAGAACAAATAAATTAGTCATCAAATATTATATCATATTATATTATTATATTTCGCGATAGAGCCGTCGCGTACGTGTAATCATTTTTTAAATCATCGAGATCGATGTATATATATAAATATATATATATATACATATACTTACATATACAGTACAAATTATTTCACGTATTTTAACTTGAATGTACTCACTGACTTGCTTAATTGACTTGATGAAAAAAAAAAAAATTACCCCAATCATTTGTCAATCATATTAGGCATTATTATTAAACTATTATAGTTTCGCTCGCGCCTCGATGAGTGTTTGATGATATATAGATATATGAGTCCGTAATATGATCAATAAAGGCTCTAATATTACTGTAAATAATTTGCAAGCCTTTAATCTGACGTTGGATTGATCCTGCAGGAAAGGCAGCTGATCGATGGTCAAATTATATATATATGGTCAAGAAGCTCGAGTATCTTAGCTGCGATTGATTGACGTTGTATAAGCTTTTGTAAGTAAAAAAAAAAAAATATAGAAGAAGAAGATGAAGATGATGAAGATGAAGGTGAAGATGAAGATGAAGGGAAACGGCAAGAAAATTAAATAAAAACTCACACACACATACACGCGTACACAAATAATTAACAAATATTACTTTGAAGTGTATATTTACAAGTATATACCTATATATATATATATATATATATATATATAATATATAATATTATCGCGACTAATTATTATTTATACAATAATAATAGATCAGCGTTGGACATTCAATTACACAATACTATATATATATATATGTATATATAAATAATAAATTATGATATAATAGATATACCTATGTAATATAATATTATGACTAAACTCGAGAAGAAATAATAATAATAATACGAAGGAGAAAAAAAAAAAAAAAAACAATTGAGAAAAAAAAAAAAAAACCACGTCAGGCGATAATAAAAACAATAATAATAATATGAATATTAATAATCATAATATTATGATAATAAATATTATATTCTTTGGGAAGTTGATTATACTAGTGATTCACGTGCTGCAAGCAGTATGCAGCTATACTATATAATTACATGTATATTATATCTAGAGTATGTAATCAAACGATTATTATAAATATATATATATACATATATATATACCATCGTCATCATATTATTGTTATTATTATATATAATTGTCGAGAAATACGAAAATGACGACGAATCTTACGTTATATTGTACGATATATATGTGTCATTATACCTATACATATTATGTCCCAAAATTTAATTAGCCTCCCTCAGCTCTTTTTCATTTTCTGGCTTTACATATTATAATGTATAAAAAATAAAGAATAAAAAACTTAAAAAAAAAAAAATGAATTTATTAACGATAATGAATCAAAAAATAAAGAAATAAATGAATAAGGGTGAAAGAAAAAGGTGGAACAGTATATAGAGGGATGAATAAAGAATGAATTAAACCTCAGCGGTATATTATGTTATAATGCAATAGTGAACATATCAATAAAAGTTTCAATCAACCGTGAACGAGAGAGTGAAGTTAAAAGGAAAAAGAAAATAAGAAAATGAAAAATAATAATATAAAGAAAAACTTCCCTGAAGTTTTAAAGAAGAGAGGAAAAAGAAACGGAAAAGAACCCACTTATATTTGGTCTCTATAACCCCGCATATATATGTATATATGTATATATATATATATATATATATATATATGCCTGTACATATATTAGTAATTCCTTCGAGGGTGTAGTCATTGGTGTATTAGTACACCCATTATATACAGCAGAGCGAAGCTAGACAATGGAAAGGTAAGGGTTTCAACCCTTATTTCATATGTTATATATCTATAGGTAGGTATGAATACGCGGGTATGTATTAGGCACATATAGGTGTATGTATACGTGCACGTATATAGGTATATGTATACGTTCGTTACCAGTTCAAAGTTTAAAACAACGCTGACCGTACTTGACCAGGTAACTAAAACATAGCCAGGGCAATTTCAGTTCCGAGTTTAACGCTGAGGTCAACGCGTTTATTGAACCCCTAAATGTAAATTTGCTTTATTATTAGGTTATCAAAGAGGTCTCGATTCGCGACAGTATAGGGATAAAGAAAAAGGTGTAAATTATTTGCGAAAATATTTACCGACCAAATTATAGGGGAGAAAAATAAATAAATATAAATAAACGTTGGATAAACCGTAATAAATCCAAGATTATAAAATGAATTTGAATATTATAATCGGTGATAGGGATGAAAATGTATTTTCTGTACGGAGAGGAGAAAAAAAAGAAGTCATTTCACATTTTTTTTTTTCAATTTATTTTTTCTTTTCATCATCTTTTTTATCTGGCTCCCGGTTAATCATTGGAAGCGAATTAACAGCTGACCGAATTCGATGCGGTATACGTGAAACTAGGGTGGGGAAAATAATCGCCCCGTCGACGTAAATCAATGTCATTTAATAATTTAACAAAAGGTCTGTTAGTCGTATGGCCTGTATCGAATTTGGGAAAGGTGAGGATATAAAATATTCGACGGTCTGCGGCCGCGTTGTACCGCAAAAGGAAAACCACATCGTATCGCGTAACGGGCATATAGAATAAAACAATGAATAATTATTATTTGACAAGAATAGTAAGACCACCCCTTGTATTTCTATAGGGGATGTCACAGAGCCGAGGATTTATTGACCTCTTTAAAAAATTGCGTCTTACACCTAACGGTGAAAGAATTTACTCGAATTTACACGAGGGGTGGAGCTGGGGGCGAGAATGTCTCCTTGTGAAAAAGGATCACTTATATGCCTACGCCGTGAGGAAAACAGGCCCTTTGAATCCTGCCATTAGTCTGGAGGGTAGAGACTCGCGATTTCCTATAATACTACTTACGGGCTATATACCCACCCTGTCCACTTTTAACGCGTAACGAAATCAAGAGGAAAAGGAAAAGGAAAAGGAAAATGAAAAGGGATGAAGAAGCTAGCTGTGGGAGGTAGAATTATAACTACGAGGGGAATAAGGATTTATAAATTTGTACACGAGTCCTTGCCTAATTATTATAAATTTATTATTTAATCGAGACTCAAGGGTTTGAGGAATAGGGAAACGAGTAAGGAACAAGAAAAAGTGGGGTTGGTGGTGGAGGAGGAGGAGGAAGCAATTTGCCAAACGTAAAACCTTCTAGCACATGTATAAAACTGTTTAACGAGTGAGATAATGAACAAATAAATTATACCATACACCTGTAAGCGTCCTGTTTATAGATTACACATATATACCGAATTTGCGTATTGTGTGTTGTCTGGGTGTTAATTATTATTAAAATTGCAACGATACCTAAGTATGTATATTATTATATTGAACACAGTTATAATATTGAATTTAATCAATAACCCAAATATATATATTATTATAATAAATATAAATAAATAAATAAATAAATAAATAAATCGCGACGTCTCGCGCCATAACCTTTTGTTACACATATATTAAATAGCTATATCTATACACATAAATACATGATAGAGATTATATTGAGGGGTTTACGAGTTTACTAAATTATTTTATTATTTATCTAATTATGATAATTAGGACGATTGACGTTCCGCAATTTGTTACATGTATCGAAAAAATAAGTGGAAAAAAAAGAGATAAGACGAGAAATTACACTGTGTGTTATTAATTATTGATAATCCGACCGCGTATACATTATAATATATTAGGGGGGGTCCCTAATTCGGTGATATTCGAATTTCGATTTTTCTATGAGCGAGAACGTTGCCAAATGTGTACAAAAAAAAAATGTGGTCAAAACTCCAGATTTCTATCTAAATTCTAAGTGCTGCCCCAAAGCTTTTGAACTTTCTAATTCACATTTTTTTTTTTTTATGTATTTCGAGACGCCATGGTCCATGGGGGCTTTGAAATTCGAAAATGACCGAATCAAGGATCACCGTAATACGTATAGATCATTAATTCTCGCATTAATTGTATTATGTATAGTGGGGAATGAATATATCCGAAATTTTACAAAATGTGATAAAAAAACTAAAACAGATTGAAACCTAATATGAAGAGAATTTTTCAAGAACGTATCTACACCTAATTCTAGTACGTTTTGTAAGATTTTTGATCAGATTGTTCATCGATATACCTTATACCTGCTCATCGTCCATATGGAAAAAAAGAAAAAAAGAAAAAAAAAGAAATGAACCTTCACCCGTATAATATAATACATAAAATATATAGTAAATTAAATATAATACATATACAATAACAATAAACTAATAACTATCTATGACGTGAAGTCACTCTACCCAGTAAGAGAATCATAAAAATGAAAGGAAAAAAAGAAAACCATAAAATTAAAAAGAAAATATGAAATGAAATGAAATGAAATGAAATGAAATGAAATTTTAATGTCGATATTTGCTGTTCAGTATTTGTATCAATCGAGAAAAATACAATAAAAATTCATAGTACGTATCTAATAACCGAACATTCTACGCTTTGCGAGGATCTATCATGCAACCTATTCTGCCACATCCCAAAACTGTGATAAAAAAAAAGAAAAAGAAATGAAACGGAGGGGATGGAAAAAGGGAAGGATAAGGTAAGAACTCTTCTGGAGCTTTAGGCTGCATGTTATTTTGGGATTTTGCTTTCTGGTGTCGTAGATTGTTTCCCGAGTGACCAAGAGTCTGATCCCAAGTCACTCGAAGCAAACGGGTCACATTCGGATCGGCCGGGTTACGATCCGCTCTAGAGATTTACCGGTTCTTGAAACAAGCCGAAGTGTCCCGATGGGGCCGGAGCTCTACCGCTCCTCTTCTTCCTTCCTACCCTTTCTTCCTCCCTTCTACCCGAGCCCTTTGACAAACTCGAGTGGCTCGTTTCCTTCAACTATACGAATACCTGCATTTTATCACTGAATTCAGGACTAATTCAGTTTAAAAAAAAAAGGACCTGGCTCACGGATTCGATATAATGATGGACACAGTGATCGACTAGCGTATGATCATGTGCAGATCACAATCTCCCGCAGAATATGGTGATCGGAATTCTGTTCCACCCCTGCACAGTTCCAGTCAGTTGATCTCTGGAAAGGTTGTCGAAGCGGCTGTGATGGGCGTCTAGTTGTCGAGTGGAAGCACTATGAACCAGCTGCTATAGCTGCGGATCGAAATATAGTTCGGTGTCATAGCAGTCCGATGTATCGCTTGGTCCTGGGTCAACACGTTGACACGGTAGGTCCATTATCTCGTCAAACATCATCCGTCGACGACAGATCGACTGACCACCGAATTGCCAACAATCTAGTAGCTCCCAGGCAAACTTGGCGCGTTAGCGCATGTCGTATGTATCCAGGGAAGGACACACTCCCAGAAGTCATACCTCCCCAATTATCTTCCATTACGTGTCAGGCAGAGGTGTCTTCGGTAACTACGCATCGATCGATCGTTCGAACCCGTCTAATTGACGTGCCGCACATCCCCTAGGGTTTATTTGAAAACGGAACTTGAAGGTTTCACATTTCCTTGTTCAGCCGTTTTTCTTTTTTCTTTCTTTTTTTTAATTCTTCGTAAATTTGGTTGTAGAATGAATTAGTGAAAACGGTACCCACCTTCCTGCCTAACACGATTTATCAATCTCCAAGGAACAATCGTCACGGACAATGGAACAGCGTTCATTATCATTTCCGGCTTGAGGGAAGGAGGGTAGAACCTCGTAGCTCAACCCACGACTTGGAGAACCCGGTAAGAGAGTTAACCGCAGGTTGTAGGCATATAGTCGATTGTACAAACCCAGAGGTAGTTGGATTAATTATTTAAACCCGCTTAGGCTAACGCCGGATTAATAGGCCCGCGACCACGGCGACATCGTGTAATAATTTAAACACCGCGGTCTCCACAATGCCACGGGGACTGGACTTGCTGGACAGGGGACAACCATAAGGGATGTTTGAGTCTAGCTGTGAAATATACGCGAGTCGTTGGATGAAAGTAAACTGAAGTAAAGTAAAGTAAAGTTGAGTTAAGTGAAAGAGGGAAAACATAAACTGGAGCCGGTTGATTTTTTGACTTTTTGTACCGGAAGGAGTATAATGTATCTTGGAGGGTTTTTTTTTTTTTTCTTCTTAAACGGTGTAGGAAGTCTGAAGAATCGCTGTTCGGCTTTCTAAGCGTGCCTTGCCTCGGCCTCACCCTTGCCCTGCACAATTCCTCGGGGAGGCATCCAGAACAAGGATTTAGATTCCTTGCCTCCCCCAAGTTGAGGAAAGTTACCTAATTCTTGCAGCACTGTCGCTACCTAGTCGACGAAGTTGAATCGAGTTAGTGGAACGATACGGGACGCTCTTCGTCCATTATTAAGTTGGAAAGGGAACCCGGTCAAGATACGCACCGGCAAACATGAGCCAGCCGAGGACGAGGACGAGGACGAGAGTCCCAGCTGGATCGGAAGGGAAAAAATGCAGGGTGAAAATGGACAGAGAAAAAATTCAAAACCGTGAGATAAAGATATAAGGATATTTTTGGGTCCTTTGAATTTCGTTATACTGCATCGATCCTCGAGACGAATTATATTGTATGCGAATAAATAACGCGAGCAGACGAACTCCTCTTGTCGAAAATGTGTTTTTTAAAAAAATTTACGTTTCTTTCATGTCATCTGTTCGACGTACGTAGTACTGGTATACGGCTATGAGGTATTGGTGGGATAATTCAGTGAAAATATTTATTTTAAACTCTCGAAAGAATATGGAAACTTCTATAAGAGTAGAATTTCGTGGATCGAACTCGACGTGTTTTCCCAGGCAGGTAGGTGGGCACGACTGCCCCCTGCAGAGTCAACTTGAACTTGAAAAAACATACTTCGAACTTTTATAAATTGACATGAAAAAAAATCGAGAAAATACTCCCCCAGTGTATTTTCCACTTTTCTACGGGCACTTGTCTCATATATATACGAAATTTGAAACTCCGAAACGCGTTGATTTACGTACTGTTTTTCACCACCCTCTACCCTCCAGCCTTCGGAGCCGGTAATAGCCACGTCTTGATTTTATTTCGAAAGAAGTTAATCCGAAATCCCATTTGAATGTCTCCTAAAGTCTGGTGAGATACTCGAGACGGTTAATCTTAATCGATCCAGGCTCCTATCAGATGGTTAGACTCCGCCTCGTCCTTCCTGGAGCGTTCTGCACCCGTCCCGAACCCTCCCCGTACGAAAATCTTAAGTAAGGTATAAAGTAGGTATACCAAGGTGGTAGATGTATACGTAGATTTTACACACCTACGTACATCTGTCCCGCTCTTTCTCTCGTTGCGGTATAGCGCCGCCGTTGGCACTGTCGTTTTCCATTTCGGTTAAATCTTAAAGTTAGTTTCAAGTCGGAGTCATTCCTTCTGGTCTGGCCTTATCTTAATAGCCGTTTCACCAATCGAAAGTTTAGACGTTACTATCATCCTCGCATCATCGTCATTATTACTTCACCCGCGATCGCTTAGCTCGCCATCTCCTAGTCCGCGTCTCTTAATTTATCATTCTTTATCTCATAGTGGCCATGGTACACGTCGCAGACCTAAATGAAACAGAAGCAACCCTCCGATTGCAGGCTTCCATTATTTCCAAATAAAAAATGAAAAGAAGTACAAGCATATGGATACTGCGGTAGAAGACAAGGCGGCACAAGCCACGAAAATTGGTCGGTATTTTTTGTAAAAAAAAATTATCGCCAGGTGACGAATCTACAATTATTTTGGACTATGGGAAAGAAGATCAACCCCGTGCCTGTCGTTGGCAGAAAATATGGGAAAATCGACTTGGACCGCATCGGTACGATGGCATAATGTCAGATTTTTATCTCCCATACGAAGAACGAAGGTGTTACAAAAAAAAAAAAACCGTTTGTACCCCTCAGGTTTTTTCGATGACGGTGTGTCCGGTCCGTTCGATAAATATAGGGGTCAGCTACGGTATCGAGAGGACATGTCGACGGGTGGACAAATCCGTCCGGGAGCTCGTCAGGAGTTGTTTGAAAAAAAGTTCGAGCGAGTTTTTGTTGGTGAGGCATTATCCGAGCCATGGCGTGTAGAGAGCAAGAAAAGGGTAATTGAGCTTGAAAGCCACAAATCCCTACCCTTGTATTTATCTTCAGCTCTTTGCTCCCGGGGAATGGGGGGCGGCAGGTATTAGAGCGTAAAAAAAACGTCGGTGCAAGGGAATTCCAGACCGGAGGTCCTGGGAAACAGCACTCAACACCGAACGATTTTTTCGGATGCTTTGACAACGCAGCTTCCCTCGACCACGCGCCGTTCGTCAAACCAAAGAACGGGGAAATCCGCGGACTACCCAACTGCAAAATAAAACCTAATCCTCTCGGCGGGCCTGGCTATGCAAATATCTGCCTCAGTCCCTACCCGAAACATGATCAAGGCGACGCTTACGAGACGAAAAAATACACCAAAGGTATGAAAGAGCCGATTTTCACGAAAACAAACACCCTAACGGTCTTACGATATTCCGAATTGGCAAAATAGAACGCGAAGGGAAATTCCTGACCGCCAGTGTACCCCAGCCCTATTTCCCACCAAATCCATACAAGTCGACGATCACGGGTCCGGCATATGTGGCACCGGCTCCTTCCGGTTCCCCGATGATAGGCCCAGGTAGAATTTACATCCCCGGACCAAAGGCAATGGGTGGCTGCAAGGCTGGATGCTTCGATAAATTCCCACGCTATGAGAGCACGCCATACGAGATAAGGATTAAGGAAGATGTGGCCAAGGGCAGATGGCTGGGGGGCTACCCTAACCAGAGGGAAAAGTACACGCGAAGTATCATTGATTATGGAACGCGGATCTCCTGCAACGCTAACAACTACCCTGAATACAGGGAGCGAATTTACCCCCTAAGATCTTAACGATTTTCATTGATTTCCGATCCTATATTTTGTACCCCGCCGCGCTTCTCATAGAAAATAAAACACCCGACAGCGAATTATCCGGCCGTTTCATTCTCGATAGAGAAAAAAAAAAGAAAATAATAATATCAACGAGAGTCAGGGCTGCCGAGGCCGTTATACCTTCATACAGTGTCAAGAGTGGACTCTATGAAGCGGGATTGTGAAACACTCTAAAGAATACCGAGTGCCGGTGGGATCTCTCAGCATTGAAAGCCGGCCGGGTGGGTATTCCGATAGTGAATACCAGCAATGAAGGCTGAGGAGTTTCGTAGGCATATATACCTTTCTCTTGGAACGAACCTGAACGAGGGAAATCCATACGTGAAAGCAGGGTGAAAGGGTGCGAGGTAGTTCATGGTATAGAATATAGTCTCTTCTCTATAGAAGTGGGTACGAACACCCCTAGATCAATTCCCGTTCGAATATGTCCAAAGCACTTGAGTCTGCCCGGTGGAATTCTCTACTCACGATCAGAGGATATGACAAACGTCTGACTCCGCTCGTACCTTCTACTACTCCTCGTGTTTCCACGAAAGTATGAGCAGAGAAAACCAGGCGCTATCAGACACGGTATAGGTACGGGTCAATTTTCGAAATTGGAAGCAGTTATGCAGAAGGAAATCCCCGCCTGGTTAAACCGGAGCCATCCTTTACGCCTAACAACCCTTACCCTTGCCGAATTCACATTCTACCGAAAAACTGATTCCATCATATTAAGAAAGGAAAGATTTTCATTTTATTTTATTTCATTTTCAGCAAAGAAGTAGATTTTTTTTATTTTTTTTTATTTTTTATACGATCATACTCATTATAGGTACACAGAAATGTCCGGGCGTTTGATAAATCATATATTCTAATCAGACTCCTGACACCTTGCAGAATCACGTAGCCAGTTGACCGAAAGTTACCAGACGAGGATTAAGGGATGAGTAAAGGGTTGAAATCCGGTTGTATCTCGGACCGCTGAATGTCCCTTTGTCCTGTCCCCGGCGTAGGACGCTTCGAGTCTCCTTACGCCCTCAAGTTCTGCACACCCTGGTGAAGACATCGCCGAAGGCTCTGGCTGCTGTACAAATTTTATGGGTACTGGGTTAGACCGTAATTCATGAAATATACCGATACCGTGACACCCGGAGGTGATCTACAGGGTGTTCTGGTTATTGAAAAAAGGGTGGTTCGGAAAGGGAAAGGGAATCCTCCCTTGTTTCACCGAGAAGAAAAATAAGTATCGTAATTTTTTTTTAACCCCCAGAACGCGTATCGCGTAATTTTTCTTTTTTTTTTTTTTTTCTTCTTTTTTCTCGCCCTCTTGTCTCCTTTCCCCACCGTCGTTGAAATTATACGATAAATATAGGTACATGTCTTCGCGGCAACACTCGAACGTGAGAAGGTGTCACGAGCCGGATATTCCCTGGCCGGTTATGAATTATAGTACAGAAAGGCTAGGCGTGTGAATAGTTATGAATATCATATGTCTTCGTCAAGTTTTAAAAGGTTTAAAAAAAAAGGAAAAAACCCCCAGGAAGAATATACATATTATAGTATATACACCTAGCTATACGAAAGAGAGAGAGAGCGAGGGACGAGAGGGAGGATCTGGGGGATAGAAAGGAAGAGTATAATAAAAAGGTAAAAAAGAGGAAACAAACGATACGGTATAAACAAAGACTTAATAAAATAAGGAAGAATTTTATTTATACTCCTGCGTCATAAATCACCGGGTGAAATTAAAATGTTTTGTTTAGCACGAGAGGGTGAGAGGGCTAAGGGCTGAACAGCACGCCATGCCATTCCGGACACCACCATACTACAACCGCTAGGCTAAGTCTCTTTTTTTTTTTTTCAGAACTTTTCCCTCCCTTTGCACTTTGTTCAGGAAGGAGGGAGGGGGGATCTGAATCATTAATACGAAGACGTAGTGCCTAGTCCCTGGATAAAAGTTTCACCCAAAAATTTGCTCCCTCTTTATTTTTCGGGATATTCATGTTCGGGCTCAATCTCAAAACCCAAAACAGCTTCTCTCGCGATTTTTTCAACCCCCACTTTCTCGTAAGCTCAATTACGGGAAATATAAATTTCGATAAAAGCGAATGGTTAATTCCTGCGGAGAGTCTTTACGCCTAGGTAGTACCCACCCTCTTTCCACTCCCTGGGAAATGATGCTTTCGCAAGATATAAGTTAAGAACTCTAGCAATAATTCACCCGCCCCTTCGTCAGTTCGTTATTATAATATATCTGTAGCGCGATAATGAAGAAGTAGGCAAGTAGAGGTGTGTGTGTATAAGTATATTATACATTATATATAAGCGTATACAGTTACGTGTAAATTAATAATCTTCCCTCGTAAAGAAGAAGAAGAAGAAGAAGAAGAAGAAGAAGAAGAAGAAGAAAAAATAAATAGAGACAAGGACAAATTTTCATCAATTGTCGGTGTCTGCACCCCCGAAGGCGAAGAGGAAACGGGACGAGGATCCCTATGTAAGTATAATAAATATAATTTCAACGAGATTTTTTTTTAATCAATTTTTACCCCCC
The DNA here is from genome assembly GCA_963978835.1 of Tenthredo scrophulariae. Lineage (NCBI taxonomy): Eukaryota > Metazoa > Arthropoda > Insecta > Hymenoptera > Tenthredinidae > Tenthredo > Tenthredo scrophulariae. The sequence continues at coordinate 34,714,150 of OZ022227.1, forward strand.
CACCCTTACCCCAAAATCTCCCGAGAGACACTCGGCTCTAATTACTTACCAGCTATACTTCTCCCTCCGTTCGACCTTTCGAGAGAACTGCGAAATTGCAAAATTACATTAAATCTCCACCCTTGCAGCAGCAGCAGCAGCAGCAGCAGCAGCAGCAGCGGCGTCATCCCCGGTAGTTTTCCTAATCCTTTATTCATGTAATTCCTATGATCCATCACCTCCTGCAATTAGAAATGAAGAAAAAAAATAGAAAAAAAAGGACGATATCTTAATTCCGGTTTTCCAGATCTTCGATACATCATAACCGGACTCGACACTGGCGGCGTAACAGTATACCTAGAATCGTCCGGATGACACGAAATATGAGGGTTGCCTGTTTCCCTCCCTCCTTTTTCTTACCCTTTTTTTTTTTTTTTTTTTCTTGTTTCTTTGTTTTTTTCTTATTTCCTCCGAAGAGTAGATGCTTCATCGGGAAACAAGTCTGGCCAATGATACAGCGAGGGATAACCGCTTTTGTGTAACAAAAACAAACTCTCCAGAGCTACGGCAGCTGCGGAGTTGGGAACCGAAAGACAACACGCCGTTCGAGTTTCGGGAAAGCCAATTTCGCCTCTTATACCAACTATAGGACTGACTCTTTGACTTTTGCTCTTTCCACCGAGAGAGCTGCGTGCGGAACAAAGTTTTCGAATTTATGTAAGAACTGTTATTGATATTTCACATATTCCTTCTATTATATACCTCGCGGCGATTTCTCGACCGATAAAATCCGGCCGTTCCTATATCCCTGAATTATATTACATTTTCTCTTTTCATATCGTATACCCCGACTTTACACCATGGATAAACAGATTTTAATCCACATGGGTTTCGGACGTCAGCGCTATTGACACTCCCGAAACCCGAGGGTGAGAATCGCGGGCTTTTCGTCTGCATTTCGAGCCATGAGGGTTTGGAAAGTTTCCAAAACTGATCGTCGGCAAGGCTATTGACTATTCGCTTGGTGAAACCACCTTGTTCTCGGGTGTTATCCGTTTTATTGAATCCGTTTTCTCGTGGCGCACCCCATCGGCCAAGATCCAACGGGGCTTCTCAACCCCTGCGGAGCAATCTGCCATTTTATGTAGCTTTACGATCAGAGTTTGATACCGGCGTGCCTCTCAACGGGCCTTTTTCCCATAGGCTAATTCCACGTTTACTCTTGAGGAAATTCGTGGTGTTTTTTTTTTTATTTCTTTTTTTTTTTTTTCAGATAATAATAATAATTATGATGAGGGGTGAAAGAAGAATGGTTAATAATCAACCGAAAAATTCTCCTCTCAGTTAAGATTTTCAAATTTTCACCAAGTATATTATACATTAACGAGGGTGGATCTTTGAGGAAAATAAGTTTCCTCTTCCCCGCCGTCTGGGCAGCGGAATATGAAGAGGGAAGAAGGTAAAGAAAATTAAAAACTTTTCGTCACTTTCTCGCGTCCGAGGAAAAGAAAAGTCAAATGTCAAGAGTCGGGGGGACTCGAGGGTATAAGAGAGACATAAGTTTTTGAAAAAATGAGTTTAGATAAGTTTTGAAAAAATGTAAATTCCGAAACCGTCTCCCCGTTGTCATTACCCTTCGTTTACGTTTCACATACGTAATACCGAATTATTGGGCGGGGTTCACGGACATGAATCAAGCAATGTGGGGAGCTAAGCCTACAAGCGATCGACCGCACAGATACTAGTACCTATACCTACCCCTACAATATGCCGGGTTGTCGACGTAACACCATAATCCTTCGTGCACACTCATTGACTATCTGTCCTTTCCTCGGTATTCGGGGCGCACTCCCCCATCCCCGTGTACCTTGAGGATGTATGGGGTGTCCCTATATGCTGTATTATACATCGACACACACAATAATGCCTGTCTTTATTGTCAGGCTGTTATTGTTCCCTTCCATATCTCGGATATAACTCCTATAGTTTAAAAACGAGCAATTTTCTGTTATGGGCGAAGATACACGGGGTAGCTAAGTATTTTTTCTCTGCAAATATCATATTTTTTAAAATCGTTGTGTACCATGGAGAGAGGGAGAGGGAGCGGGAGGGCACATTGAAATATTGGTCAAAAGTGATACGAGCTTCGAGTGGGTTATATTTATATATATATATATATAGGTATATAGGTTCGCGCCGAATGACCGAGTTTCAATTAAATTCAACTAATTGAAATCGCGGCCCGCTCGATTTACGCCTTGGTAGGTTTTAATTTCTCTATTTTATTACCGAGATCCAAAAGGGTTTTCGGAACGCTTACGGTTTTCCTTTTCCTTCTTTTTTTTTTTTTTTTTTTTTTTTTTTTTTATTGACACGTTGAGTAAACCGCGTTATTTACTCAAGTGAAAAAATTCATGCTTTGAACGGATACCCGATTGGTTTTTTCCTCTTCTTTTTTATGATTATTATTTTCCGAGTTCATTTCGGGAAAATACTAGAGAATTTGGGGTTCAAAAACCGGAAGGGAAATGGAACAGATCCTTTATCCAAAAATCGGGCCAGCCACGGTACGTCGGTTCTTGAATATCCCTGATATTCCAACTAGTCGAATTCCCAGTATGCCCGGAAGCCGGGATGCCGTTTAAACTGAAACTATCATCAAGCGAAACGTAACAGATTTGGGCAGTAACTGCTACGTGATACCAAACAACGTTATCAACAGAACATTACGAGGGGATGTTCCATTCAAAGCTCGGTATAATGCAAACTCCGAGAATGCGGTGTGTGCCTATAGAAATATACGTGTATGTGTACCGGCGTGTACTATTTTACTTACTCTTCAATATATGATAGAGATTTCATTTTTGACGAACCGATTGAAGTCAAGTGCGCACCTGTGACTTCGAAACGTGGAGGACGAGTTATCGAGCAAAGAAATATTCACCCTTTCATATTTGCCCGCATATTTGATACGAGTGTAAGAAGAAACGGCGGAAGAATCCCTCTCTATATTCTTAGTGGTGAAAATTTTTCCGACTTCCCTTTTTCCTTTATTTTTCTTTTTTTTTTTTCTTCTCTACTTCTTGTGAAAAAGAAATCAAAATTCGTTCAAATCTTCGGGTTCGTCGTCGAAGTTCGTTCAGACGAATCGAAAATATTTAAAGGACGAAATTTCATCCAGCATAGTTACATCCCGGGCAGCTAAGAATCTTTTTGGAAAAAAAACAATAAACAGCTGGAATACGCGGATGCAGGAATGTTACTATTGCAAGAGGGCAATGAATCCGTTGGAAAGATTCCTCTCGGCTCAGCGGGGGTAGTCCAATTGAAGAAACGATACGATAGCAATTACAAGTGAAATAAACGCCTCGAGGCAAGGGTTTCGGCTGCGAATAAAAACAGTCGGACGTGTAGATGCGTATTCAAAATTACCGCCATGTAAATTCCGCTAAATTTTCATCTTGATCTATAGCTGAAATCGCGGTAAGGGTTTGCGAAAATAACGGGACATAGTCGCATCGGTTTCGAGTATAAGGCGCGCGTAAGACGTAAGCGTAAGGTGAGTGAGGGTGAAGGAAAGATTGAGGCATGGATCGAAGAAAAACGGTGTAAATTGGCTTAGAATAGGGGATGGGGGATGGGGAAGAGCTGCCAGCGAGCCAGAAAAATCCAGAGGGGTAAAAATCGGAATAAGGTTACATTAATAAGCGATCCCTGGTATAGCTGCAGGCGTATAGCAGCCCGGAGGAAACTGAGAGAGCCGAAAACCCGCCAACTGACAATTCAGGGTGAGAATCGTGAGCCCGGCACGTTCCAAGATCGAGCTACTGCATCAACCAGGTCTTAGAACAGAGCTCGCCGAAGTACTCAATTATAATTTAACCAGAATACCAAACCTCTAATTTGGGAACAGACACAGAGATTTATACGAGTCCAAAAGCTCACGAAAATATATCAGCGAAAAGATCTGAATAAATGAATAGCTAATCGATTACCAATAATTACTATAACCGCGGTCAAATTTTCGATATCATAAAAACAACAAAAAATAAAATAGCCCTCAAACCATGACTTTCTCTTCTCTTTAGTGGTGCCTACCTACCATACATTATTTTCCGAACGTTTATCACATTTACAGCTTGCGGGGTTGCACTAAAATAAGTGAACATTTTTTTTTTTTACAAAAATTTCAACAACTCTTCCCTCCCCATACCTCATTCAATTTTTCCTTGTTTTACTTTTTTTTTCTTTCTTTTCTTTCTCGCCCCATTTATATCACTTTTTCTCATCCGTATTTCACGCGTTCAGGCATGACGTCGACTATACTTTCTAACCGTTTTTTATCTTCGTTTTTTTTTTTTTGTTTCTTTTTTCATAAATTTTTCTCGCTTTTTATTTGTTTTTAATTTTATTTTTTTCCATTTACTTTATTCTCATGTCAGCATGATAATTACAGTTTACACAGAGTTTCGTCGTTACGCACAGCCTGCACATATGTATAGCTTTATGGGTATATATATGTATAACGCCAAGGAGTTATGATGCGAAACGCGCACTTTTGACCGTCAGTCTGTGACACGAAACTTATGACTATAATTTGTCTTTCGTTTTTTTTCAAAATTCTTCTAAAATGACAAAATACAAGGTGCACACCATACTCCTACACATAATATGGATATACTATGCGTCGATTGTTAAAACACTGCGGTTTTCTCGCGACGCAGCTGAAAGTGGAGTATCCTGCGTGGATTTAGCGAGTTATTCTGGTTTTACGCAGTGAACGGTCAGGGATAATCTCCCCTGCGGGATTTTAGGATTTGTCGCAATTAAACATTAACGGTACCGTTTCGCGTTTGTTTCGCTTTATAGCCTTCGCGCGTTGCCTTATAACGTATGACCCGGTGTTGCTCGAGGCACGAACCCTTTTTAAACTTCGCCGTAGTACATTCTGTGGGGATTTGTCCACCCCGGGATTCCCCGTAGAGTGATGAATAGCGAACCCCGCATCCCGGCCCCCAAAAAATATTCGAAAATAACGAAAACAAAGAAATAAAAAAAAAAAAAGAAAAAGAAAAATAACAAATCAAGAAGAAACATAAATTATAAACGAATAAATTTTTCATTCAATGAATTTCAACGCTATTTCAATCCTTTCTGGCAGCTTTGCGCCACCCTAATACAATAGTCAAAAGTTTGAGTAGACCGAGACTTTGCGGGAATCGTGGATAACGAGCAATTATTCCGGAGTAGCTGTTCCGTTCATACAAGTTACATAAGTTATAATGAATTGATTAAGTCCCTAGGCAGGTATGTGGGTAAGTATACCTTCCTTTTTTCTTTTCATATTATAATCAAAACCGCGTAATCTTAAGGCCAGAGTCTCCCTTGGCCCGCGAATTCAGCGGTTTAAATGCATCTCGAATTTACTTTGCTCTGTGCAACTGTTTACTCGGTGGGGCACTTAAAACTAGCTGCAGGGAAGGAAGGGGGTAAAAATTTGGAACTAAGAAGTAAACGATCCACTTCCACAACCCTGAGGGGTTTACTTGGGAAATTTCTTGGTGTATACAAATTATAATATTTGTCAAAGTGCAGGTAGTTCCAACGACGTCTTCGAGGCAGGGTTTTAAACCTTCTTCTGCAATTTAATGAGTAAATAATTATAGTAGACTTCCTCGTTTTGTGCGTGTGTGTGTGTTGTTTTTTTTTTTCTTTTCTTTCCTTCTTTCTCTCCTTCGCCGATGAAATAAGCTCGATTCTACCCAAAGCTTATATCCCGCTTTAACACCGCGATGCAGTGGCTCGGTATATCCTGTAATTTAAATTGCCCACGATACATCAAGCTTCCTGGCGTTTCCTGACGCTATACCCACCCTCAAGCTGCAAACACCGACGGACCACTTTGCCCAGAAACGCTTTCTATTTTACTCAAGTAGAGCTGAATCTCGAAAGTGCTATTGACTTTTATTTATACCCTCGCACTCGGGGAAATCCGTCGCTGATGGCCACGGGCCCGCCTTTTTTTCCTCCGACCAAGCTGCCGAGCATTCTCTCTTATTTATCTCTTGATTCAATTTTTGCATTATTATTTTTCTCCGCAAAAATTACACTCAAATGCATTATCTTCGTATCCTCTTATTTCCCTTATATCTCCCACTTTATGTAGGAGGGTGAAATTTCGAGTTCATCTTTCCTCGAGCGAAAGGAATCCTCACGGTGTGGAGAGTTTGTCTTAAACTTTGAGCTCGACGAAGCACGACGTGGGAACAAATGAGAGATTCCCTCGTTTCTGTAAGGGGATGTGTGTCGGTGGCTTGGATATATTTTTCTCCATACCTTTTTTAGACTTTTTATTCATTCTCGTATGTTGCTGATACATCGTTACCTTTTAATCCCTCGCGTGGGAAGCGAGTATCGCGGTATGAGGTGAGAGGAAAGACAAAGGTTGACGCCCGGGCACGATTTTGAATTTTAATCCTCGGTTAAAAACAGGAACGTCATGTGCATAATATTATGATATAGTATAATATATCCGAATCGAGGTGTCGTTATAAATAAATCATATCCCTCGGAACGAGTGACGACGCGTGTTTTCATAGGAATGACTTTTGACGGTGATGAAATAAAACGAAGAGAGGGAATTTTCATCGCCGTTACGACCGAGCCAGAGGCGAAGGGCGAGGGAAATTGCTGCTCAGTGAGTTTCGAGAATAGTTTCAAACGACTCTTTACCACAGAAGTTTCACCCGGTTATTTCATTGCGTTAAACTAGCTGCCAACTTCTCTCCCTTATGAAGATTGATAATACAAACACTCGGTTAAACCGCCGTTGACATATGTCCGATAGAAAATAATTACTGCGGGATCCAATTACTCCGCCAATCGTCTCGTTGAAAAAAAATTTAAAAAAAAAAAAAAATGCCTCCTCCGAAGCGCAGAGACAATCACAAAGCCACGAAGACCAAAGGATCCGTTAGCGATGATTCCTGGCGATCGGAAATAGAAAATCTATCTTTGAACGACGATCGGTGGACGTGCGTGATCGCAATGATCGTCGAAACGAGGCCGGAGCACACGAGGTACTTGGAATTGTTCAATGAAGCAGCAGAGGAAGAGACGAGAGAGGCGATATTCTCGCTGTCTTTCGAGAAGCTAATTCGTGGGACAAAATTGGTCGCTAAATCCGACCTGCATCAAGGGATCTGTCACTTTGCCAGTAAGAAAATCGAGGACGAAGGCGAGGAGGAGTTGGGCCCCTGGCTTATCTGCAGACTCATAAAGTTCTTCATAAATCGAGCCAAGACCAGGAGCCTTGAGATCCTGCGGAGCCGGGCCAGGATCGAGAGAGAAATTACTAGGGAAATTGAGACCCTGGCCACTCATGCCAGGCCCAATACCATTGCCAAATCAAAGGGTGGCTCAGCGGACGCCAAAGCATTCGACAAGGTGAACACTAGGCTTAGAAAACGGGGCGAAAAATGGAGAGACAGAATCCGTATCGACGACGCGCCCATCGGCGGACCAAATCTGTACGTTGTACTCTCGGGATTTCGCGACATGAACTTATCCAACGAATTGCTCGACGCTGGGCTCCCTTTGACTGGAATTTTCAAGGTCCTTCGCCCTCGGGAAGATCCGGACGTTGATCATCCCCAACTTTGGAACTTCTGGTCAAACTTGGAGACGACGCTGAAGGACCCGAAAGCTGCTGCTAGGTACTCTCAGGTTGCTTTCCAGACCTTTTGTCCAGCTGAAATAGAGGAGACAGAATTAGAGACGCTGAAGACGGACGCTTATCGCACGGTTTCATTCCTCGTGTATGATCTGTACGATTTGAAACGCCAGCATGCTAGCTACATTAGGAAAATGAAACTGCAGAGTGGATTGGAAGAGAAAAGAGAACTAATCCAGGCCACTGGAACGTACGATACCATCATGAGTTTCTTTCCTGAGGAGTCCATCTCGGTATTCATAGTCCTGGATGCTTTGCTGTCCCAAATCGAGGGTCCAGAAAGACGAGCGGAAACTTTGAACGAGGATAAAAAATCCTTGGAGACATTCGAAGAACGATTTTTGTCCAAAATTGATTATCTTAATACCGAATTCGATGTCTTCGATGTCGGAGAGGCGGAGGTTCAGCGAGGAAATTCCGATCTGCGATTAATTCTTCACGGTGATAATTTGGCAAGAAAGACTCATCACTGTTTTTCGGAATCGCGTGGATCAACGATCGCGGCAGATTTTGGAATTCGCGTTTTGAAAGAATTCGGGGAGTCTTTGATCTGGAGGAATCTTCCAGGCTTGACTGGTGAGAAAATAAAAATGCACGGGCACCATATCCGCGAACTATCAGACTGCTTCGACGGGGATATAGATAGTTCGACGACGGGACACTATCTGCACCTTTTGCTATTTGATAAATTGATAAATGGAGAAAGTCCGCGTAGAAATCTTCTCGAAAGAGAAGATCTTGAGCGAAAAATATCCTTTCCTAGGCTAGAAGAACTCCATCTAAAGTCAAACGTCAAACGCACAAAGTCGCAGATCATCGCCTCCGGCAAATCTCTTGCTAAAAGTTTGCCTACTCCTTTCCAAAGCGACAGTGCGATCGAGTATAGAAAAGAAATTTCAGATACGTTCGAGTGCCCTGAACTGTTCAGCCTCACAGACACCAGGGGAATGCTTCGATCCGGTTATACCGCTACTCCGGAAGCGATTCCGCTGCAAAAGGCGGGGATTTTAGATCTCGAAGAATTCGATACCGTCCAGCTTCTCTCTGCTGACGTATTTCCCCAAATATTTATGACCTGCCACCAAGAATTTGACACCTTAGAAACTCGGTACTTTTCGCCAACCGATTCCGTGCTCCTTTACTTTCACAACAAGCGCATTAGCTGCGATAAAATTTTCGAGCATGAATACGTTGCGAGTATTCGTACCCCGGTATGCCTGAGGGATTTCGTGAGATTCGTAATCGACGAGGAAAAAGAATGGGTAGAGAAAAAAGAGAAAGAGCACGGTGAAAAATCTTCGGATGAGGCAGACGCGCTCTTTAAGTCTCAGACTCCAAAAGTGGGTGACGATATGCCGCTGGCCAGTTTATACACGGACTCCTACTTCATCCTTGAAAATTCCATCAAAGGAGCGGAAGTCCGTAAAGAAAATGCCCGTCAGGGTCTGATCGACGGAACGGAAACCGGAGGGGAACTTCCCGCTGGAGCCAAAAGGAAACCGAAAGAAGCCAAAGAAACTGATCCAGGAAAAGTCAAAATCCCAAAGAGAAGAGGCAAGGTGAGTAATCCGAGTCATGAAAGAGAGGAGAGCCTCGAAGCCAACGTCCCCTTTTCACCACTCAAGAATACCGCGTCCATTCACTCCTCCGAGGACGGTGATCCCGATTTCCTTGGGTACGACATCGCTAACCGCAGAGTCCAGGTGTCTGGGTTCAGTTCAGAGTTCATGTCAGACGACGGAACAGTCGTCAAGGTGAACCGCGAAGAGTGGTCCTGCGGCAAACCCAGACTGCAAATAATGATCGAACTCCTTGGGAACGAGCTAGTGGTGCACAGTGTCGCCGGTGATGAGCATGTCGTGTTCCACTTCGCTACGGGTAACGGAATTTTGATGGGGTTCTCGTTGCCGTTGAAGAGGAAAGAGAGGGCCTCCCCAGGCTCGGGTCAGTCCATTACAAAGAGAAATTATCAGGGTGGTAAAATGGGGCGTGAGAGTGAGACACCGAGGGGAACGTGGACGCCGGAAATGGCGGTTGACCCGGGGTTTAGAGCTTCCTGGCCGTCCGGCCTCGTCGTTGAAACACTCCCGGGGGATGGTCCTTCGAAACCGTTTTACATAAAGCAATCCTACCTCTCCAAGGGCCCAGAGTGTACCGGGATCTCGAGAGAGACGGGGCGGGTGTTTCTTCGCGATGGGACCATACTCGTATTCCTCGATGATCACAGTGTGCGTATCATGCGCTCGAATGGCTGCATCGTAAATTGCAACGGCTTCGAGAAGGACGATAAACAACAGCGAAAAGAAAAGGGAAGCAATTCCTTCCCAGGTAAGAAACTAGTTCGTTGAAAAATAACCGAGAAGAAGTAAAAATACGACGATAATAATCGACCTGGTGAAGACAGCGGACCGAAAAGTACACAGAACGGAGCGAAGGTGAAGCGGAAATCTCTGAACAGTTTAGCCGAGAACAACGGGACTTTGGGACTAGGAAATACCGCGGAGAATCCAAAAAGCTTCAAAATACATCGCAGCGTCGTTCTCGAACCTGATGGAAAACTGTACGAGATTTACGATGGGGAAAGGACCCAGGATATTGGCCAGGAGCTCGTGAGAACAGCGTCGGACTATGAAGTCGGTGAAAAGTTCACCAGAAGAAGCGATGGCACCAATATATTGATCAACACCGACGGCTTCCTGGGCGTCTGCTTTCCAGGTTTTGAATTTCAGATAAGAAAAAGAGGCTCTGATCGACTCTGAAAAAACGTATGTGTTTCAGACGAGTCGAGGATCACCACTGGCTACGTGATCGAGGATGATCTAGTGTCCTGCGAATGGACGGAAGAAGAGATCCGAAGGTTTTATCCTGCCAATAACGCAAAGTTAAAATCGAGGGAAAATATTGTCGAGGAAGATGGCTTCGTGTCAATTTATTTGACCAGTTGTATGGAGCACAAGAACTACGCGACAGTCGCCTACGATCAGTCGAAAATCGAATGCACACTCTCGATGCCAGGCGATGTTGGTGTTCAAATTTCGTCCGATAATATTTTTAGCGTTACAGTGGGCGCCGGGACTTCTCTCAAGGTGCTTAATACTGTCTAATAATTGCGCTTCTTGCTCCAATTATGAATTCCCTTTCCGTAGGTGAGGAGTAATGAAATTGAGTTTGGTGGAAGGAGCGGAAAATCGGTCTTCAACCTCGAGGATTCTTCGAGCTCTTTAACAACCGAGACATCGACATTTCTTGAGACGAAAGATTCGTTTGGAAACGTCTTCAGGGTAGATTTCGACGGGAATGCATCGCACGAAAAACTCGGAGACAAGGATGAAGAGCTTCAAACCTCGTCCACCCGGATTCGAACTACAGAAACTAATCAATCTCAACCTAATTCAAAAAGCCACCGATTGTTTGCAGTGAAACGTGACCTCTCAGCTTATGAACATCTCCATCGTTCCGACAGACAGACTCAAGAGGACGACCAGACCTCTAGCATCTTCTTTCACGAGGTTCATCAGCAGTCTAGTCAGAGACTCTGCACCACTTTGACCGCGCTGAATCCAATCACCGCGTCCCAAGCCTGGCTTCAGCCGTACAGGGTCAGTACTTCTCTGATTTGATCATCGCGAAATCCTCCGCAAAGAGAAGGACGTGTCTGAGGCCATAGTTCAGTTTGAAAGTAACGATAGAATCATAACTTTGAAGACGTAGAAATTTCAGTTCTTCGCTTCCGCCAGCAGGTGAAGAGTATCACGCCAACGAACGAAGGCAGGAGGGATCTGCTTCGAAGTACGTACTCGGTTCCATGGAACTACCTGATTCCGTACGGAAAAAACGGACATGGGATTCGCGATCGAACGTGGAATCTCCCTTTGAAGAATTGCGCAGATTTTTCGCGGCCCGAAGTGGTTCTCGCTAGAACGACGCAGACGATAAAGAAACGCGAAGTAGATGTGTTGAGAAAATTGCAAGAGGCCCTGGGCTGCTATTGGTCGAAGGTGAGAATTTAATGTCGAATATAAAAAGGAACGGATTTTGAAAATGTACTTTTCTCAGTCGATCAACAATTTCGATGAATACCGAAGTTTCGTATCCCCCAAATATCCGAGGCCCAAAGAATGTGAGATAGAAAATTGGGTGAACGATTTCGCCCTGGGTCGTAAGCAGACTTTTGACAAGGCGTTGTACTTTGACGGTCTGCTCAAAAGCCGAGGTAGGCGAGAGCCAGAATCGCGAATATATAAAAGAAAGAATTCTGGGTCGGAGGATAAATCGGATGAGGAAGAAATCGAGTGGTATAAAACTTGCCTCAGAGATCACACAGTCCCACCTTACTTTGCCGACGTTTCTGGGGCCTGTTTCACCTGGGTTTTGGAATGCGTGAATAAAATTTGTGAAACAAGGGAAAAATGAGGAAAGAAATGGGCTGGGATGGACTGGGATGAAATGGAATGGAATGAAATCACGCTAAATACAGATGAATATATAAATAACTAAACTAAGTTGATAAATAAAGATTTAAAAGTGGAGCAGCCCACCATGAAACGAATCCCCCCATGGTCGACGTAATTCCCTCTTTTCGCACCGTGCAACTTTCCAACTGCGTGATTTTTCCTTCGAGGGTTGAATTTTGAGTAGCTACCTTCACGCCGGGTGGGTGAGACCGAGGTTGACTGAGTTTCTGGTAACATGGCACCGTATGCCCGGTCTTGTACTCTATGGACGTATACGTATGCGCGTATGGTATACACCGTCGTAAAGAGAAAAAAAAAAAAATGGCTGAAAAGAAAGGAAAAAAAAAAGGAAGAAGAAAGAAAAAAAGAGAATTGGGCATTTTTCTTTCTTTTCCCCATTTGGTATCCTTCGACCTTTTTTTTTCCAATTTTTTCATCTTTCCTTATTTAGTCTTTATTTTTATTTTTCGTTTTTTCTCCTTCTCCTTTTTAACGCCAGTTTCCTGCGGCAAAATTCCGCGGAAGCACCAGCCTGTATAACCACCATCGACCGTACCTACTGTCTGTCTACGTCGATTAGAGAGCGCCACACGCCGCTGCCTCTTATCTCCCCGTGGCAGCCTTACCGGAAAATTATCCTTCTATTTGTTTTATGTTTCTAATCGACCAGGACTATGCCCTGGCACGACGTGGGCCAGCGTACCTACCTAGTTCCCGAATTATATTACCTACCTCCTGAAATGAAACGGGGTAAATTTATCTTGATATATTTTCTCCTTTTTTTTTTCTTTTTTTTCATTTTTTCATTTTTTTATGCCACTCAACCGAATAACTTTAATATTGCAGTGAGCAGAAACGCAGATTGTTAGTACGGTATAATAATTAATAACGTAGCTCGGAGAGATCGTGCAGGCTAGAAAAGTGGAGCGGAGAAAAACGCCCGTCTTCCTTGAGCCCGGATTTAACTCGAAACGTATAGATCCCGGGGCTGTAGGTAAGTGAGAAGATCTTCATTTGTATATCGAAAGAAATAACGATAATGGCTGAAAATTTTCGTGCTTTATATTCCGCGGCGATGAACTGAACCGCGTCACAATCCCATGACACGATAAATTTCTTCCGTTTATGTTACCGTATATTGAAACCAATTACAACCCTCTGGAGAAAGGAAAAGGAAAATTGGATCAATCCGCGAAGTTGACAAAGAGTGTTTGGAAAACTAGAAGAAGGAATGGCAGAAAATTTCAACGAGATATGATTGGTAGACGTGAAAAATTTTGTCTGTAAATGAAACTTCAGCTCGCGTTATATTTTTCTCACGTATTTTCTTCAATCTATACACCGCGTGTATAGCTATACCATAATTATCTCATTCCTCGTCTCCAGCTGCGGAATCTAGAATATTGTCTTCGGTAGAGAATAGTAATCAGTGTTAGTCAACGGACGTACGATGTGTGTATGGCCGAGCGGTGGAGCATATGAGATATTAATTAAACTTTGAATAGAAAAAACATCCCTTGATTATTTCGAAAAACTGCACAATGAACCTCTGGCAAAATGATCCGGGGCGCCAATTTGCCATTCAGAAAATTCTTTACTCCGTTCTGCATACCTCCAGCCGGGGGAATAAATGAAAATGAAAATGAAAATTTTCATTTACGTGTCTCATTATGATTTCGAATCTGTCAGCGGAGTATAAAATTCCGATCACCTATTTCCGGTCATAAAATCAATCGTTTACTGGCAAGGGACTAGGGAGGACCAGGATATCGGGCAAAAGCACTACCACCGGCGCCAAAGAGAATTGATATACGATCATGCACAGCTCGTGAGAACTCAGAAACGACGTAGCAATATCTCAAACTGAAAAATAGCCACGAACTCGTACGTACTACATACACAGCTAGACGTTGTATCTATATAACATCCCTTATTCCATATCAAATGATGGGGATATGCGGAGGTCGATAATAAAGTCCAGCTGATGATTCCGAACTGAAAAATAGTTCATGAATTTGATCCTGAGAAACTTTTCACCGTGCGCTTACAAATCTCGGAATGAAATCCGCGTCTGCTGAAATCGTCAAAATTCACTCCCCGATATCGCCTGGAGGATTATAATGTGTCGATGTAAAATCGCTGACTTTGGTATGGAAACAACTGTTTCGCATATACCCATACGGTATACATATACATTACACAAGAGGTATAATAATGCCATTTAATAGTTAGGTTTGCAACGTCGTTCATTTCGGTGGCTCGTTCGTTCAGGATGAATACAGCTGGTGAACAGCTTCAAAGTTGTAGAGGTGCCTTAACAACTGGTACCTACATACATACCTACACGTATAACTTCCTCGTAGCTAGTCCTACATCCACGGTTCGCACTCGCACTCCCACGGCTGGTTTCATCGGTTAAGGATCCATTTCGTTTTAACGGGGTTATTACGGCAAAGTTCTACGCCAGCCGGACTACAATTGGCTTGGCCATTCCCCGCGTCCACGTACCGGGTGATGGCGTTGAAATTGCGAAAAACAATTCCGTAGGTACTTTATCCCCCAATTTAACGTCCCTCTTCCTCCGGGAAGATGGATTCAGGACCAAGTCCGTAGTCCTCGGTGTTTCAGTCCGTGGTCACATTCCATTTTTTCTAATCGATCTCCGCGACGATTTCTGCACTCCTTTTTGCCAATATCACCCAATATAGTCGCGTACGCTTAGACTGATACACAGATAGGTAGTCGGACGCGAAGGCCAGGGACTGGGCTGGCCCTCGCCTAATTAAGCGATTCTGTCGTCGCGGCAGAATATCATTCTTTCTTGCTTCCCCGGTTGTAATATTAATCTGCAGACGCGGTGGAAATTTAACTTTCCGTTTTCCTTTTTCAATACGCGAGGGAAGTTTCGAGAAACGATTAACGGTGAGACTGGATATTATCGTCATTATCGGATCGATCGGAACCCACGATGAATTATCATTTCCCCATGAACACTGACCGACGATTTTCGATCCCATGTACTATGCAGGGTACCTCGATTCAAATCCTTGAGTAATTATTAACCCCTGCGAAATCGCAGCGGTTTTTTTGTCGCAACGGCCACTTCGGTTTCTTGCGTATCTGCGTCTGTACTCATCGTCAGTCCTATAGAAATTTGAACAAGTTAATTTACCGGATTACGCCCAGCTGAGGTCTTCTTGCTTCCCTTGACCCTCGGAACGTACCCCGTCAGGAGACACTTCGAACCCCATAAATCTCGACTGTTTTTATTTTTTTTTCACGAATGAATATGCGTTTTTCGTTCCACGAGGGAGGGAGTTAATCCCCCGATCAATTCCGCCGAAAATTATATCCGGAAACTGAAAACTCACCGAAAAATGAAAAACGCGAAGATTGATCTACTCCAAGGTTTTACCCGCAGTTTATTATATTCTCAAAAGTACGTGGACACCGAGGAGGTGGAACCTGAACTTTTATCCAAGGATTTGCGAAGCTGTGAAGAGGTACGAGAACGAGGGACAACGGGGTGAAGGTTTAAGGGCGAGAACGGAACGGTTAAAATCGCGATGCGCAATTCTCCATTTACGTGTTCTGATTCGAAATCAACTTATATACCTACCAATGTGCAATCCACAGCTGCGAGTAGACGCCTGTATCCTTGCTTTTCTTTGACATTTGCGATCCGTAGGATCGTATGGATTTATGAATCACGATCAACCGTACCCGTCAAGAGTCAGCTGGTGACGTTCAACGAAATAAAAACTCGGTTGTAAAATGCGCCGTATTTTAGAACGCGGTTATACGATCTTAAATAAAAAATATGGAATAAATTTTGTCGCTTTTTCTTTTCCTTATTTTATTTGATTTTACTTCGATCTTTGAATCCTCGCGAAAAACTAAAAACGGCGACTCTCCTACGAGCGCACATCATCCATATATATAGGTATGAGGCATAACTATACGCGATTCACCTTTGACACTATCCTCGCTCCAGCAAAGTCTTCTTAATTACTTCCTGGCCAGGTTAGTCGTACTTAGCTTGTGCCCGTGAGCCTTAGTTACGCGATGTGACACGTGTAGGTACCTACTTCGGTATTAGTTTAGCCGGTATCCCCGGACAAGCAAAGCTCCAGGTTAGTTGGCATAGGGTAAATTAAGGATAGAGATATAGAGGCTTGAGGTTTAATCATAACGTCGCGCGCGAGGAATCCCGAAATTAGAAGGTAAAAGACTCGGGTGAAACTCGATAAAAGTAAAACGAAGGGAAAAGGCGAAACCGAGAGAATGTGTAAAGGGGAGAAAGGCCGCCATCCCTCCATCCCGGGTAAATGTCAGGAATCGAAAGGGAAAGGGCGTATATTGCCTGGGCGAAGGCAGCTATTACATTTGTATACGAAACTGTGTTATTTCGTAGCGAAGAGGCGGTTTGGGGGTTTCTTCCGAGGTATGGCTAAAATCGTGGACAAAAGATAGCTACCTACGAGGAACGTGATCCTATCAATAATTTTAGCTTTTTCATAAGACCGTGCAAGGCGAGGCGAGGCGAGTATATGTATGGGAGCCGATGGTGTAACGGGTCGGGGGCACAATATGGAACGATTTTCGATAAACATTTGAGACCGAAACTTCTTCGGGACTCGTTCAGATGCAAACGAGTAAGAGTACCAGTACGCGAGTCGACAGTTCGAATAATATCGACGTCAGCTGTTATCCGAGAAAAAGATTTCCCGAAACATTTGGTGGATAAAATTATTACCCCGCACGTACCGAACACCGCAGGTAAAAATCCCCCTTTTCGGATGTGAAATTATTGCGAAGTAGTGTGCCTGAACAATTTAGACGAATAGCTAACGCGTTTGACATCTAATTTCGACAAAGTTATTTCTAACGTTTTGTCGTTAACTGGAGTATAGAGCCCAGTCCGAGCTGTGTAATTTCGCAGGGTTAACAACTCTAAGAACTTTATAAGTAGTTGCACGCGATATAACGTTTACCCCGAAAGTGCCCAGGGCGAGAAGTGCCCACCATTCCGAATCTAGAGTGACCGGAGACGAGTTGCTAATTATCAGTAAATTTAATCAATCGTACGATTTGAATTTTATTTATTTAACTGGTTTTTATTTCGCGTCAATCGTCGCGAACAAAACTTACCCTTTTTACTGTGTCGTTATACTCGCAGTTATACATCATCAGAACCAAAGTGTCACTTTCGAATCCCGCAACTCCTGGAGGAGACAGACCTCGGGAGAACTTGCTGCAGTACTATGGCCACTATTTCTGACTCAAATAAATGACCAAGCTGTCAAAGCCGCGGCTCGAGGTGTTGACCGGTGTTGTAAAAGAAATCTGTAGAAACTGTATTTCCCTCTTCTTGTAGAATGAGAATCAAAAGAAAGGGATAAGAGTTTGAAAAAAATTTCAGAAACAAAAACACCTTGTCAGAAGATGCCTGCCACGATTATTGACTAATCGAATAACTGCCGAAACTTATTTTTTTTCGGGTGGGGTGGGGGGATAAACTATAGGGGAAAAAATTTCAAAGACCCTAAGGAATCTGAGCTTGCAACTACTTGCGGGAATTCCGGAGTATCAAGACTAGGTGAAGCGTCGCTATTCCCAAAAAGATTTTCACGGAATACCACCCTAAACTACCCGCGTATATCAGACGGTGAAAAGATTTTGTTAAAAGTCTGAGAAATAGCGCAGTGAACTTTTGTGACCGCAATAAAAATCCGTACAACGCGATATAGTATAGCCGGGGTAAAAGACAGAAGAATAAATATTTCCTGCGTGTATGAAATGGCTCGAAATCGCTTTGAGCGTTATGTACTACCAAGAAGCTACTTCAAAATGCTGTTTGCAATCTAACTCGAAGGTGTAGAAGAATTTTAGGATAAAAAGCACCGAGTAGAGTGTGGAGTAAGGTATAAGGATCATCTTCCTGCTTTTTTCCGTCCGTTCCTCAATTTCTTAAATACACAAATTTCGCCTCCTGGTACTTCAAAGGGAAACAGAAATTCGTCCACTTATCAATAATCGGTATTTGTTTAATTTTTCTCGTTTTTTTTTATTTTATTATTATCTTTTTTTTTTCACCTCTTTCGAATTCGCTTCCCAATTATTAGGAACTGTCCATATTCACCGTTTTTTTTTTTTTTTTTTTTTTTTTTTTTTTTTATTTTTCCCTCTCTTTTTTTTTCTGTAACCGGTGGGCGTTTATAATTGAATACAACGGCGCTATAATTGAATTCAAGGCAACAGCCATCGCTCTTTAATATCGACAGTGTTCGGTGTTATATGTTATATTACTATACCGAGAGATTGACCGTTAGTGAAAAACCGGTGGGAATACATACACCCATAACTTTGTCAAATTTTACGGTGTAACGAATAAAATTTATTTTTCAAATATCTGAAGAATTCTCCTCGGAAGTCCATGGAGTTGAAAAAAAAAAGGAAAAAACAAAAATTATTTCGCATCGATCCGCGTCCCTACCCTTGATAATGTTGTATTTAAACGAATTGAAACGGTGAAAAGAAGTGGGAATTGACAACCGATGGTGTAAGCGAGTTTTTTTATTTTTTTTTTCCGAATTTTCAACATGTGAGATACCTAGATAGCTGGAATTGACGTGTGTCGAACTAAACTGTCCGCATTCTCGTGAGTTTATTGTGTTATGGGCGTGATTCTGCCCGAGGTTTGGTGCAGATCGTGACACATATAGGTATAGGCACGTATGTACATGTATGGGTATATATATATGCATATATACATGCATATATACATACAAAGGTAGTATATATCCAATAATTCAAGCACCGTAGCCCCGGTTGGATCGGGATATTCATTATTCATCGACCGCGAGAAATGATAGCGGATTTAGGGTTTCGAGCGTAGTATAGGAACTTTTCGCGAAGCTTTTCAAACTTCGAGGATCGAAGATAGCTGTGGCATTCGCCTCTAAAAGAGATTCGAACTTTTCTACCGCATAGTAGCTGTAGTATTAGCTGCGGTAAAGATATCCTCGAATTTCATACTAAAATTTAAATTCAATTTATACGAAAAATTCACATCTTCACATATATAGTATGCGGATGTTATGGTATCCGCAACGACATTCGGCCTATACATCCCCTCATAAACGTATACGTATGGATATACGTGGGGAATGATTTTCAAAGGATAATTAGAACTGAGCTTATTCGCTGACCCTCTGTGCAGTTGCATTCCGTCTAATTGCACGTCTCATTAATTAGGAAAGTTCGGAAAATCCAACGCTGTCGCGTCAGCCCGATTGTAAGTCGAAGTTCTATGGAAACAGTTCGGCAGGAGGGATCTAAACTTCGGTTCTACCATCGGATGTACTTTGATAATTGCACTAGGGTATATTAATAATAATAAGAATAATAATAATAATAATAATAATAATAATAATAAGAGCAACGAATGAAAGCATGGAAAAAAAAATTAGTAAAAAATAGAACCGACGTGATTCTTTGTCTTCGACATTGAATCTGTGTAGCGATAAATTCAGCTGACTACTATAAATTCACGGTATATTTCTCGAGCGTATTTTGTATACCTTTTATCAGCAATTTTTCCAGAGACAGATTTTAGCCCTGGCGCGCGTTGTTATAGCTGCTATTTGTTCTAAACCTATACCGTCTAGCTTTTTGCTTGTCTAAAACGTTTCCGATGTATTAAAAAGCAGCTGTATACCAGACGTGAGAAGGAGGGAGGTTCCACTATACCTGCGACAGCAAGGGTAATTTTTTTTTTTGTTCGTTTTTTTTTCAAATTTATATTACTATGTATACCCAAAGCCAGCTCGAGCTTTATTTACTGTATTATATTCGGACTTCTTCTCACTCACTTCTAGACCTCGCTAATTGATGAGCTTTGTTATACAATAAGACGTCTTCTCTCCGCGGTTTGAATACCTTTCGCAAACAATCCCCCACGGTCTTGGATTTCAGTCTCTCAATTCTTCCATATTCAATTGTTCGACGTTGGATAGGAAAAAGAAATAAAAGGAGAAATATAAAAGGCAGAGAAACCGTCCGGGTGAAAATTTCTCAAAGACCTGCATTCCTACGCCACAAAATTCTCAAATATCTCTCGTCTCGCTTCTTAATACTTTAGAGAGTCGGAGAAATCCCGCAATTTTAAACTAGACGGAAATATACGTTATAGATACACTTCTCTATCTCGCATATTCTACACTCTCGGGTTCAATATAAAGAACTCGAAAAAATCACGAGCCCATTTCGCACGGACCGGGTCGTTTTTATTCGTTAAATATAGCCTTTCTTCCTACCCCTAGATAATCGTTAATACTCGTTAGCCTATGCCTTTGGACACGGAAACTATTCACGCTATGGGATTTTCGGTTATCCTATAGGTAACCATATAAAAAGCCAGATAAACGTATGATAAAACTATTTCCTCCTGTTTTTGCTTTCTTTTTTTTTTTTTTTTTTCTTTTCAGAGCACCACCCACAGCGGGATTAACATAGAGGGAAACAGGAGGTAGCAGGGTGCTCCTCGTTCGCTATACGCGGTTTGCTCTTTCATCGGTGACGTTTACGCAATACGTTTACGGTATACTATAGTGTTAATACAATATAAACTGAGTTTAGGCCCGAAGGGTTGACCCTCACCCTTCAATTTTGAGGGTCGTGTTTAATCTGGAGGAAATTTTTACCTTTCAAAATTGATAAAGTTTATCTATAAATTATGATCAAATTTTCGGCTGCGCTTTGTATCGGATTGAAATTTTTCGATATATTCGATATATACGGTCTGTACCTAATCAACGATACTAATTTTCATTTTTAATAAAAATTCTGAGCTCTCCAGTATAGGTGCCTTCCGCCGAGGCGGGGTGAGGATCCGAGGGCAGAAGGTCCCCGATTTCAGGCTCATACTCCATTCCGAATAACCACTCAACCGAGCGATTAGTTGGGCATAGTTTGCGCACTTGGGGGACCGCGACCATCAAGGTGTTAAACACGCAATAAGAGGGTCGCCCTACGGTTGCCCTCAGGTCACGGTAAGGTCGCCCTGGCATCCCCCGACTAAATAGGAAGAATAATAATTGGGAAGGAAGGAAGGAAGGAAGGAAGGAAGGGCGGGAGGAAGGAATTATAAAATAATTGAAAAATTCGCAGGATTCTTTATCCGGGATGCGATCCTGAAGATAAAACGAAAATTACGTGAAAGTACAAAGTGTATGAGACTGAAATAAACCGGATGGTGGTGCGCAGTAGGTAATAGAGAGGACGTAAGAAAGAGGGTAGACATTGTCCGGCTTCGGGTAAGTATAAACGTTAAAAGTTAAAGGTTGCAACAGAAGTTAGGACTGTTTGTTAGCGTTTTCACACTTCTGCGTGAAGTTTAAAGGAGTTAGAGCGCAATACCTCTTAACGGGTACCAGTCCGGGGGTAGAATAGTGGGAATTGCTCCCTGCCCACCCAGGAAGTCTGGCGTAAGATGAATCCCCGCAATATTTAGTAGCGCGAGGTAGTAGGGTGCAATGTGCACGGTTTGAGTTGTAACAGTGATAAATGTGAGTGATTATTTATTTGCTAGCGTTTAATGTCTCGCGAAAGTTGACTAGTGGACAATTCGAAACCTCATAGAGGGGAAATACCGTGTTAAGAAGATTTTGTCAAAACGCAAAGAGAGCCGGCGTCAAATTTTACCGTATAATAAAGTGAAACGAAAATCTGGCGGTTGTCCAGCTTAGGGGTTCGGCTCTCGCAGCTCCTCGGCATTGATTTTGTTAAAAACACCGCAAATTGTCTGCGAGCTGCGGGTGGACCGTGGCTTAATACCGTTCGTATAACTGGGTCACCGTTAACGAAACACCACTGTTTTGCCATCGAGGAAAATTAGATCCCATATAATTTTTTCCCTTCTTTTTTTTTTTTTTTTTTCCTTCCGTCCGCAGGAGCTCTTTTTACTTTCAACATTCATACTGCTCCTCTACCGCCGCGCGTCTAGCAGCTGAACGTATTAACATCCTCCATGGGTGACGAAGCACAGTTTTCATCATATCGTGGCACGGCCCCTCAAAATCCCACGTAATGATTACACCTCCGAGATTCCTAGTCACTTTTTTTCCTTGTTTTTCCAAACGCCCAGTATCAACGCTGTAGCAAATTATGCTTTTTCAGAATCTCTCCAATTAGACGAGTAATGATTGAGTGAAAACGCCCGCTGGAAATGTGACCGTCATTTTAATTGACAATTTATTTTCATACATATTTGGTAATGCGTGCAGCTGTAATTAACTCAAAATCGAGCTACGCCACGGTTTCCTTTCGTTCTTTCTCGCAATTTCATCTTTCTTATATATATATATATTTTTTTTTTTTTTTTTCATAACAGAAGTGAAGGGAGACGCCAAGAAAAATACAGAAACATCCCTTCGAATAGTAACAACGATCCTACGTTAAAGGCGATCAATCGGAAAGTCGTATACCGCAATGGGAATAGTGCGGAGTACGTATCTCGCAGTTCGTCCCTAGATTATACAGCGATTGTGTGGGTGAGGAGGAATTTCACCACCCCGTATAGCAATCCCAGGGCAGGGAACATTTTCGTAGATTGGCAAGCTGCAGGTAGGTGAGGATTTTGGATTGGGGTAGAGAATTAATTACCGTTAGCACGTGGGCAGCTACCAAAATAATGTTGATTGTAATTCGTGCGGATATATACGGGCAGAATTTTCACCCCGTGAAAAGGTGTAGTATAATAGATTCATTTTATTTTTTGACGAACAATAATGAATAAACCGTTACTGATCGTCCTCGAGGCGACTACAGCTTATAAACGGAAATCCGCTTTCCTCTCCGGGGAAATCCTGATTTTATACTCGTCCCATGTGGTCGGGAAGACTAGGATTTAAAGGAGGCGTTTATTGCGCCTTTTCACAACACCCAGCGGAGTGAACGGAATATCTGATACACCGGTCTGAAAGTTTTATTTGGGCCCGGTTTTATCTCCGCTCTTTTGATGACCGTATGATTAAATGTATCAACGTTTTAATTCAATTTGTGTCTAGATTTTTTTTCTGTAGGAATAATGAAGGGATGGGAATAGAGTGACGGAGAAAAGCAAAATAATTAGGCGTATATTTCGTCCCTGCTGGATAATGAATTTTTATTTATATACTTATAATGGAGGACATTTTAAGGGTACATAAAGTAATTTTCTAAAGATTACCGTCAGCCATTTTCGGTAACTAATTCCCGCCCTTGCCGTGGCTAAACGCGTTTTACGGTTCAATGATCACACCGTAGGTATCTCCGCCCCCGCTTCGCGAGGCTGACATTCGCTGACATAAACGGGAAACGCGCAAAGATGGACGACCCTCAATTTTAAACGAGATATATCCCAAAGGTCGCTCCCTTCCGCCAGCTTATATAAACCCTAATCCACCCTTCGTCCTTTCTCCCGTTCGTTGGCGTCGGTTCTCTCACCCCTAAATCTCGCGTTTCTTTTCGCCTCGCCCTGATGCTGCTGGGCTTCGTACACTAGGTCGAGTCTTTGGTGCCACGCGGCTATCCAACTCCCTCTTACTTATTCAGAATACAGTATCTGTTGCGGGGACCACGGTTTATAATTCAGAACCGCTGCTTCTTTCCGTTTCCAGTAATCGCCCGAGATGAAAAGCCCAGTTTAAGCGGAGCTTTGAAAGGAATTTCACCACCGAGCTAACGTAGAACCGACTCGATATTATCGAACTCGTAGATCCTAGCTGCAGCCGCCGAAGGATAAATTGTGGTTTCCGAAGATCGACAATTTTCATAACTAATTATAAAAGCTCCATTTTCCTTCTAGATTCCAGACCGTCCGATTTTATGATATCCATTAGATGTATGAATCTTCTACGAGCACTGTTCTGGAAAGAGGACGTTTATTCGACTCACGGTAATCACACAACTCTGTTTACACCCCTGGGAAAGAGAAACAGTATCATTCCAGTGTGTGAGGCGGATGGACGCGCCTTATTCTATGCAATTACAAGTTGGAAATTACAACAATGTAATGCGGATTACAAGAAACAAGGCGCATCGCTCTTTGGGGTTGCACACAGTGAAGATACCGACGTTATCGGCACACAATATTATCGGAACGCGATGTTATCGGCGCACGATGTTATCGGCACACGATATTATCGGCACACGACATTATCGGCAGAAAATAGTTCGGCAATTCGACCATGAGATGGCGAATCCCTTTTGTCGCCCCGCTTGTACAACTTACCGACAAGGAGCACTGACCTGGGTTAATAGCACCTGTCACGGGCTCAGTGACCTCAGTGGCCCGCGTGGCGTCAATGAGTACGCATGGGGAGTATTAACGAGACTCGATCGAAATATTTCGAACGCAATAATATTATAAAACTCGTCCTTATTTGTAAGGTTGATTATATTAGGTAGGGTCTTATTGTAATACGGACGCCGTTTTTTTTTCTTAATTTATATTTGATATTCATTTTTGAGAATCAATTATAATTTACAAATTCTACATAACCTTGACGATGTATACGATTGTATCAATGCTGCAGCAATAAATTCTTAGATATATTAATAATCGATTGCTTTGTTATTTTCCACTTTCCCCTCCCTGCAGATATTCATTCCGAATAAGAACAGTAGGGAATTTTTGATTTAGTGCATTTTCAGCTACTTGAAAATTATCGAACACCTCCTCGAGTCAGATGTTCTCCTGATACAAGGAGCAATTTTCGAATTAAAATTATTCTAACTCTTAAAAATGCTAGTATATAAGCTCTATAGCGACGTGCATGAAGCAGCGTATGCATGCCGATGTCGATAGGCGACCAAAAATTTTAGAACACCTCCTTGGATCAGATGTTCTCCTGATACCAGGAGAAATTTTTGACTTAAAATTACTTTAACTCTTAAAAATTTTAGAACACCTCTTTGGGTCAGATGTTCTCCTGATACCAGGAGCAATTTTCGACTCAAAATTACTTTAACTCTTAAAAATGATAGTATAGATAAGCTATATAGCGACTGCATGAAGCAGCGACTGCAGGAAGCAGCGACTGTATGAAGCAGCGTAAGCATGACGATGTCGATAAGATTGTCTCAACTGCCAGAAAATCACTCCATTTTCTGGCAGTTGAGACTTTTTTTGAGGGGCATATGTCTGGCAGTTGACACCTCAAAATTAACTCCTAAAAATGAGGTGTCAACTGCCAGGCATATGACCCTCGAAAAAAGTCTCAACTGCCAGAAAAATCGCTCAATTTTCTGGCAGTTGAGACTTTTTTCGAGGGTCATGTGTGTGGCAGTTGACACCTCAAAATTAACTCCTAAAAATGAGGTGTCAACTGCCAGGCATATGACCCTCGAAAAAAGTCTCAACTGCCAGAAAAATCGCTCAATTTTCTGGCAGTTGAGACTTTTTTCGAGGGTCATGTGTGTGGCAGTTGACACCTCAAAATTAACTCCTAAAAATGAAGTGTCAACTGCCAGGCATATGACCCTCGAAAAAAGTCTCAACTGCCAGAAAAATCGCTCAATTTTCTTAAAAACGATAGTATAGGTAAGCTATATAGCGACTGCATGAAGCAGCGACTGTATGAAGCAGCGTATGCATGCCGATGTCGATAGGCGACCAAAAATTTTAGAACACCTCCTTGGGTCAGATGTTCTCCTGATACCAGGAGAAATTTTCGACCTAAAATTACTTTAACTCTTAAAAATTTTAGAACACCTCTTTGGGTCAGATGTTCTCCTGATACCAGGAGAAATTCTTGACTCAAAATTATTCTCACTCTTAAAAACGCTAGTATATAAGCTCTATAGCGACGTGCATGAAGCAACGCATGGATGCTTGTGTCGATGGGCTACCCCCTACCTCCACCAAAAATTTTAGAACACCTCCTTGGATCTGATGTTCTCCTGATACCAGGTGGATTTTTTGACTTAAAATTTGTTCCACTCCGAAAAATGCCTGGTATCAGGAAAACATCAGACTGGAAGAGGTAGTAGCAAAATTTTTACCCAGCTGAAAATGTATTGAATCACAAATTCCCTACTGTTTTTATTTCTAATGAATAATTGAGAGGGGAAAGTGGAAATTAACAAAGCAATTGATTGTTCATATGAAGAATTTATTGCTGCAGCATTGATACAATCGTACCCATCGTCAAAGTTATGTAGAATTCTTAAATTGTAATTGATTCCTAAAAATAAATATCAAATGTACATTTTTCGAGTATCTCTATTTGTTTTCTGGCATAGGAGTTATAAAATGAACCACGTCCGTATTCCAATAAGATCCTACCTAATATAATTAATCTTACAAAGAAGGACGAGTTTTATAATATTATTGCGTTCGGAATATTTATATCGACTCTCGTTAACGCACCCCATGCGTACTCATTGACGCCGCGAGGGCCACTGAGGTCACTGACCCCGTGACAGGTGCTATTACCCTAGGTCAGTGCTCCGTGTCGGTAAGTTGTAGCATCGGGGTGACAAATGGTATCGCCATCTCGCGGTCACGTTGTCGAATTATTTTGTGCCGGTAAGGTCGTGTGCCGATAACGTGCTGTGCCGATAACGTCGGCATCGCTCAATTTATGCAACTCGTGTGTCATTGCTGCGATCCCTAACTGGAGATTGCATATCGTAAAGCGTACCTATGTTTGCGGCAAAATAAGTTAGTCAATCCGCCCGCTAGATTTTAAGTAACGAAAAATCTGGAAGTACAGACTTTTTGACGAACTCGTATTTGTGGCGGTTGACACCTCATTTTCGAGAGTTAAGCTTGTTACATTCTAATTGTCAAATTAAGAAATTATTTCACAATATAAACAATGCTATATTGTTATGATTGCATTCGACGTTTTCCATTACTTGAAAATATTTAATTAAATTAATTAAGTGAAACGGAAATGAAAATTAATTAATTTATTAATCAATTAAATTAATGTAGTGAAAAAGGATCAAGACGAATAACGAATAACGAATAACGTACTTTCATAGACGCGGCAATTTTATCGCGCTGGTAGCGCCGTCTTACACAACGTTACCGAACTATGT
The DNA here is from genome assembly GCA_963978835.1 of Tenthredo scrophulariae. NCBI lineage: Eukaryota > Metazoa > Arthropoda > Insecta > Hymenoptera > Tenthredinidae > Tenthredo > Tenthredo scrophulariae. The sequence goes on from OZ022227.1 coordinate 34,741,405, forward strand.
TCGGCGTTAGCGAGCGTATCTATGTATACCGATACTCCAGTAGTTCATAGAAAATAAATAATCCTGGGTCGGATCTCGAGTGTGAATGGTTAGTTGATGGTTATGCGTCAAGGAGTTCCTTCAGCCGATCTTTCGCTGCTCTAAAGAAGTTTTGTACAAAAATCTGTTATTACAATTCTGTTAAATAATTAGCTAAGATAAAGTGTCTAACCGCGTAACTAAATGGTGAAAATAATTCCTCAGTTATATACCATAAAGTAAACCGATATTATCGTCGATCTGTTAAACCGGATTGTAATAATCGGACTTTATTTTGACCAATGATTACTCCGCCGCTGTCGTCCTCCATTTCTGTCATTCGTTAGTAAAGTAAAAGCGAAAATAACAGAACGAGTTCTTCATCATATCCCTCACAGTTCTCGTCGTACAAATTACCTGAAAGTGAACTACAGAGTGGCTTAAAAGTGACAGAGAAAAATAACCTATAATAAGAATAAAAAAAAAAAGACATAGTTTTTATCTTCTCTCTCTCTCTCCCTCTCTCTCTTCTTATCTTCCTTTCATTTTACGTTTTTATCCATTTCACCAATCTATTATATTATAGTAATATATATATATACATCGAGTCCACGCCCCCCCTACTCCCGAAGGAACACAATCGGTTTTACTTACACTCGAAGTAATAGTTAAATGTGTTACTAGTGCGAATTACTACCATATAGAAGGAATTAAGAAGGACCATACTCTGTTAAGATGAGCAAGAACTGCGCTCGCTGTGAGAAAACAGTTTATCCTGTAGAGGAGCTGAAATGCTTGGACAAGGTGCGTTCCTTTAAATATAATAACATAAATGTACATATATTAAAATAACAACTAAAATATGATAACGAGTATATGCAATCTCTTGTGTCCTTTATAACCAACGTCTGCTTATAACAATTTAACACAACACAACGGTATTACATATCTGTTCAATTCAAACTTTGTACACATATAAACACAATAGATCGCGATTTATTATTTTTTACACACGCTTTAGGAATGCTGCAACGTTTCGCGACCTGCTGTCTTCCCTCTGCATATACATACGTGTGTGTGTGTGTGTGTAGGTAGCTTGGTAAGAATATTCTTTCAGCAGCAGCAGACCGCAGAGAGATTTTTCGGAGTACTTTTTCTTTAGTTTCTTTAGCGCAATTTTTAGGATATAATAAAAGCGAATTTACACCACTATGCAAGGACGGGGAAATAGAGAATGGTAAAAATATGAATACATATAATCGTATAATTTCCAAGCTGGCTAAAGTTCGGTTAAAAATTTCCTGCATTATACATTAATAATTATTACTACCGTTTCACTTTGCGAATAATATTTGTCGAAATATCGCCGATCAAAGATTACTCATTAGGAACAACGTCACACCTCGTTGTTATCTGTACGCTTAATTTTGTGTTTTTTTTTTTTTTCAAACTTCTTCTATCAACCGTGCGCGCAATTTCAACAACCAGATAAAACCTTTACGCCCAAACTCTGTGATAAGTCCCTATCTCTATATCTCTCTATTTTTATTTATATTTTTATATATTCGTCTTCCTATTATACGCTAAAAATCCCCCGGAGAGAAGTCAGAAATGTACAATAGGTACCAATAATCACGTTGTTCCTTAAATCTTTATTCTTGACGTTCATATTTCAATGTTATACTATTTATAGATATTCGTATTATATCGCGAGTCATTATCATTTCTCCGGAGAAAATGCTTCTTTTATGTACTACATTAAGAAAGCATACACGTATATATGTGAGATACACTCGGAGTATGTTTTTTTTTTTTTCAACCTTACGCGACTCATACAGTATAATATACATGTACTACGTATGTAACTACGACATCCTTAGTCTCGGAGAAATGAGACAGAAATTATACGAGAGGTTCATTTCTGATGAAAATCAAGGAAATGACTAATCACGACCACCGCACTGTCGTGTCACCGTGACAACTCGTTGCTGATACGCGAGAGGATTGAACGCGAGCAAAGGCGGATATACTGGTTAATTATCGCGTGGTTCCACGGTGCTTAATCTACGCAGATATACATGCAATCGTACAGGGTACTTGCGAAATTTCTTAATCACATTCAACCGAATTTGTTATAACGATAAGTGTGACTATTATATGTAGATACATAAATATATATATACCCACTTTCCTTAGGTTTCATATATATATATATACGGAAGTTGAGTAATACTTAAGCTTGAAATCGCAACGACACGGATTGTTAGAGTTACAATTTCAACAAATATTTCCTATAGTTATACTATTTCTTTTTAATAACAGTTTTTTCGTCTATACGAGAAATAAGGAATATGCGATTAACACCGGGCCGCAACGTTTCCGCCAAATTGAACTGCTACTATACACACAAGAATAAATAATTGTCTAAATTTCTTATTTCTTGATATTAGATATTTTTTTTGTCTTCTTTCCTTTACTTCACATTTATTTTCTCTATATAATATTCGCTCATATATTTTTTATTCTATAATTTAAAAATTCCTTTTCTATTTCCTCGCACGAATTATATATAATTATACTATATTTTATCATTATTATTATTATTATTATTGCACGTTATTGTTTGATTATAATTTATTAAGATTTTACGTTATCTTGTTTTTTTTTTCTTTTTTTTTTTTTCTTTTTTTTTTTTCTTATTTTTCAGACATGGCATAAACAGTGTTTTAAATGTCAGGGATGCGGTATGACCCTGAACATGCGAACATACAAGGGCTTCAACAAGCAACCATATTGCGAGGCGTAAGTGCAGCATATAATACATTACATATATTTTTATATCATATCCGAAATTTAAGATTACGAACTAAAAGAAAAAAAAACTATTCAAAAATAACCCCCCCACGCTGTATAGGTACCTACTCGTCTCGATATATTAATTTAAACGACTACGGAATTTAACCGCTTTGTCTAATCCGTTTTAATCGATAATAAAACCAACGAAATTTAACATAGTACGTCCCGTATCATGGTGTGAATTAACTTAACGTCAATGTTAATTTTGCGTTACGGACGAATAATAAAAATAAATAAATAAAATATATTTCAACGATATATATATATATATATATTTATAGGGGAGTGCCGAGGGGGTAGCGTGTTACAGGTTTAACGCTTCTCTGTGAAAAACTCCCCACAATTTATTATATACATTATCATTTATTTTTCTCATTTTTTTTTATGATTCGCGTCTCTAATGCGGAAACGGCATATGTAACAAGCCTTTTTGGTATTGATTAGTTTTTTTTTGTTTTTTAACGAACATCAATTTCAAGTTATTCTATCGCGATTAAACGGAGAAAATAATTTTTAAATATGTTATGTCACTACGAGGATATAATATTATGTCTTTCTACAGTGCGGGAGGAGAAGCTTGTTCTCATTAACGGTAGCAATGCAATGCAATGCAATGATATATGTATATATTTCTTTCTTTCTTTCTTTCTTTAAAGCCGTTTCAAGTCGAGACTAGGTCATGGCAAGTCTTACACAATCTATGTACGGTAGGTACATATAATATGTAACTATATACGTATATCGTATTGTATGTATATACCTACCAGAGAAACGTTATATTAGGATATACCGGGATATACGTATATAGTATAATTAATAAAAATAATGAAACTAGTTTTAATTAGAGTCGAAATTTCGACAATAATATCTTCCAAGTTTTACATATATAGTATAGGTATAGGTATAGGTGGTACCACAAGAAATTTTAATCGTTCAATTTAATATATCTCTCTCGCATCTGGAGTTGGGAGCTTTTTGTTTAACCATATAACCATACATACATTTCTATCTTTCTCTAGTCTCATATAATTACGCGACGTATATAAATATACAAACGTACGTACAGTTAGTGAGATCTCGTTCTCCCCGTGGCTTCTTAAGACTGAAATTGTTGACTTCCGGTTTTGATCACCCCCGCGAGTATATATATTACGATGATAGCACACGTTCAGATGGCGTTATTCTTGTTTCAAACTATTCATCGACTCTTTCGCGGAATGATTATTCCTGTTGATTATTTATCAGGGATCGGATTAAAGTTCCAAAATTTTAGAGATCCGAAAATTTTGGTCTATTTCTCGCAGGAAGACGAAGGGTCAGCTCGTTCTGATCGAGACCCTCTTTGCGAAAAACCATTTCATCTATTTCAATCGATAACCCCATGATGTCGTAGATAATGTATAGGATTTTGAAACTTTTTTTTTCTCCGAAACGTAAATCTCAACATCCCCTATCGGGGAAAAACACTTTCTCAGTTTCAAAACTGTAAGTCGGTAATATTGAAATTCCGAATTTTTTTCCACCTTTCGGGAGCTTTTAAATTCAGAGCTTCAACCCGGGCTTGATTATCGACGCAGTCGTTCAGCTACGTCTATAATGATCATCTGGGCTCTATTCATTCACTTTGAGAGTAGCAAGCAACGAACTACTCCAAAAAGAGTCATCGTCGCGAGGTGACGTCATGCCCTCATATTAAGGAGGATCCAGTCCCATCCATATTCATCACATATACACACATATGTGTATATATATATGGGCTAAAAAATTAATAAGACAATTTCTCGTATACAGGCTCCAACTGATATATATATATATACGTACTATATTCTTTAGGAGTTGTACAAGAAAAAATAATAATAAAAATTGAATAAAACAGACCGAATTATTTTCTACATATACTAGCTATATATTTGAACGGTTAAAACCGCGACTGTGTACTGCAGATCGGTATTTATGAAAGTTTTATACAGTATATAGTATATCTATATACATACCTATAATAATAGAATAGCAAAAGTAACAATTGGAAAGCCTGTCTGTTGGACGTTGGATGACGTCCAGTTTTCTATTCAAGAGTCGCGATGATAACCGTGCGACATAATCGACACGAAGTTGTAATACCTGGAATTAAATCTGATATTTATTCTCAGATAAAAATTGAATTTCATCATAATGTCGATATATACCTTTATATACAGTTTTATAATACGTATATATGCGAATCGAGAAGACGAGATTATCATGCATTTCGAAAACTATGCGGGTGGTGGTTAGTTCGATCATGAGAGAATTGAAATTTTCACTCTGATATAAATGAAAGTATAACAAGACTGTTATTGTTATTGTTATTGTTATTATTGTTAATTGGTAAATGTGTAACGCGTGTTACAGCCACATACCGAAAGCCAAGGCAACTACTATGGCCGAGACACCGGAGTTGAAACGTATAGCTGAGAACACTAAGATACAAAGCAATGTAAAGTATCATGCAGAATTTGAAAAAGCGAAGGGTAAGTTTACCCAGGTTGCAGACGACCCGGAAACACTTAGAATCAAACAGAACAGTAAAATAATATCGAATGTCGCCTACCACGGAGAATTACAGAAAAAAGCTATTATGGAACAGAAAAGAAATACGACAGGGGAAAACGGCGAGCAACAAATTGGTAATCATTGTCGTTATAATTATTATATTTGTTCATTTATTTCTGTATTAATTACGCCAGCTAGTTTCTTCTTCTTTTTTTTCTCATTTCTTTAACTTTCTTTCACTTTCTTACCCATTTATTTATTTATTTATTTATTTATTTATTTGTTTTTCTTTTCACCTTTCTTCATCTCGCTCTTTCCACTTTCTCAGAATACGTTGTCGATTACGACGAGGTTCCGCCGCCGGTATCATTGAATGCAAACCCTGTTATACCTCCGCCATCATCAAGTTCTCCGGTCCACAGAGCGCCGGGAAGGATTGCTGACTATGATCCATTGAACGAAGCAACTCCGAGCCCGTATTCAGCTCGGCAAACAGCCACCACTGTTATATACACGAGCGATAAGGGTGCAGGTGTGTATAATGATTAGAAATAACGATTAGGTATTTTCTTTTTTTCTTTTCTTTTTTACATCCCCAATATTGAGATTATGTACGAAAGGACCGAGATCAGAAAAAAAAAAAGAAAAGAAATCATTTTTTTTTCTCACCTTTATTTTTCAGTCACGAATCCACCAACCCGTAAAATCGGTTCGGTAGCTGACATAGATCCGGTGAATGAATATTACGGATCTCTAACACCTGGATCAAACAACAACCATGTGCAACAAATGCAACCGCCACCGTCAGCGATCGCGAACAGCGGAGTGAGTTTTATTTTCTTTAATTTTTAGTTTATCTTTTTATTATTTATTTTTTTAATTTTTTATATTTTTATGAAATTTTTCAGCGCGTATATCGAGCGATGTATGATTACGAGGCCCAAGATTCTGACGAAGTTAGCTTCTGCGACGGTGATCTGATTATAAATTGTACAGCAATTGACGAAGGTTGGATGACCGGATTAGTTCAGCGTACAGGTCGCCACGGTATGCTGCCTGCAAACTACGTTGAACCAGCACAGATTTAGAGAAACTATTATTTCGCTATTACCTATACCTATACCTATACCTATACCAACACCTATATTATACACAACATCTTTACTATATTTGCCTGTTAGATCCACAAGATACACAAGTTTTTCTTTTTTCATTTTCTATCTTTTTTTTTCTCTCTATTTAATCATCAATTAACCGATTTCACACTATAAGGAAAAAAAGAAAAAAAAAAGAATCAAAATTGTTGAGTAGATAGAAGAAAATATACTATATATAAATATTTTACCGTCCGAAATTGTTAGAAGAAAAAGCCTTCCCCGAGTTTAACATTAGATAAAAAAAAAAAAAAAATTTCATTTATTTATTTTTTTTTTTTTTATTGAAAAATTCGATAAAATTGATGTTTAGATGTTTAGAAATCTAGTTGAATCGTAAAGTTGGAAAATTTAAAGAAAAAAAATTAGTGAAGTTATAGTTTTAAATGAAAATTCTCGTCGATTAGTTTTTCGTAATTAATACAAAATAAGAAGAAACAAAAAAAAAAAACAAGAAAACAAAAAACACAAAAGACATGGACATTGATTAATATATCATTGTTTGTATTATAACTAAACTGCGTTATCTTATCGAAGGTAATCTAATTTACGAAATTTGTTTTTTTTTTCTTTTCTCTCTGTCTCCCTCTCTCTTCCGATGTAAAGAAAAGTTAGCTGTAGAGAAAGAGAGCTCTTTGAAAAAGTATTTGAAACTTTTATCTTATTATTATTATTATTATTATTATTATTATTATTATTATTATTATTATTATTATTATTATTATTATTATTACTATTATTATTATTATTACTATTAACAAGAAGGGCGTCTTGAGACGCGAAATATGACTTACTTCTACTACTACTACTATCACTAAAAAAGAAAAAAAGATCTAAATGAAAAGAATTACTTGGGACCAAAACGAGCTTTTATTATATCTCCTGTATTAAAGACGTGTTGTAGTAGCGTGTTGACGAGTTTGAACGGTGATAGAATGTGTGAAAAAGAAGAAAAAAAAATATTTATTACCGATAACTCGATAACATATTGCTTATGACAAAACCGCGTTTATCTTGCCTCTATATAGTCTATACTATGTAAACACTATTTCAAATAGTCTATAAAATCTTTCATTCCATAATATTTATCGATATTCCATCGTTTTTCTTTTTCTTCATTTTTTTTTTTTTTTTTTGCTACGATTGAAAAACGAATTGCCTATATATATATATATATTTTTTTTTTTTTTCTCACATCATTCCGATACTTTCGAATCAATGAACAATAGGCGATATCAACCGTTTGATTATCGTCCTTATTTTATACGGTTTTACTATTTTTTGTAATCTCTCTTTCGCGTTTTCAAAGTCTAATAAATCGTTGTATGAAAATTTTTTTATCACGATCTTAGAAAGAAGTTTTGAATTATTTATATTAACATAGATAAATAATGCGCGATTTTCGAAGGGTAGATAAAATGAATAACTATACATATATATAAGTAATTCGTTATTTTTTTTTTATATATCATTCCGAAAACTTATTGAGATTAATTGATTAGTCTGATACTTCATGTGATTGAGAACGCGATTGAGTTGATTTGAAAAATAAGAGTAAAAAAAAAAACAAAAAATAGTCCACGAACTTATTTTAAACTATTTGAATAATAAAAAAAAAAGTAGAATTATTATTATTATTATTATTATTATACGATAATATCGTATACATATGATAATAACGATTGGAAAAAGATGTTATTTCCAAATCTTATAGTGGCTAAGTCTGAGCCTTTTCGTCTGAACGATTTTGAAAACACCTTTTTTTTTTTTTGTTTTCTTGTTTTTTTTTTTTTTTAAACTGCATCATTCCTTCACAGAATCGCCTGTATAGATAACTCACAATATGTAAAAACGAAAGAAAATAAATAAATAAATAAATAAATAAGCAAAAATAAAACATAAAATAAGGAGGACGAAGAAGATTAGAAGATAAGAGATATTGTAATAGATAGCTGAATGAGAATTAGAATGAGAAGAAAAAAAAGAGGAAAAGTTAAAAATAAAAAGAAAATTTAAAAGAAGAAGAAAATTATATAAATCTTCTTCTGCACGTATTTGTATTTAATTAAGTACTGATCTTTCGCCTGAAATTATAACTATTAACGGATTAATGAGAATAAAAATTCGCAGAGAGAGGATAGGGAGAGACACGAGCGAGATAATAATCGCGCGATTTGATATCTGCAGCGATTCAAATATAATTCATTGCACGATGAGAAGAAATAAAGAAAGAAAAAAGCAAAGCGTAAAAGTCTAAACGAATGTTTAGCTAATTGATGTTCTAAACAATATAACTCATTTATAGATCGATACGATGAAATCAATATGGATATGTTTATAAATATAGCTAATTGCACGATGCTGATCATTGATCGAGGCATATATTATATACTATAATTATATAATGAAGAATGAAAAAAAAAACGTAAAATAAACATAATTATATTGTAATATCTGAATATACCTACGCCGTATATATATATGTATATATATATACTATATTCTACATATAAATAGTATAAAGAGAGAAAGTCATATTTTTGGAATATACTATTATTAAATATTTTGTAATTAAATAATAAGAAGAAGAGGTTTTTAAATATTACAATTATTGATGAATCGTACAGAAATATATATGATAGTGTTGTGTTTTTAGACAGATAATATTATTTTAATGATTACATAAAAAAAAATAAAAAAAAATAAAAAATAGATAATTATACGCATTTCTTTTTCCTTTCCTTCATTGATTCCCTCTTATTATTCCATTATATCAAAGAAAAATTATCCCAATCCCTTACGTATCTTTTTTTTCTTTGCGTTTTTCCTTCTATCTCAATTCAATCAATATATTAACATATAAGGATTTGAAAACTAATATGAAATGAAAATTTGTAGGAAAAATAAGAAGAAAAAATAAAATTGCAAACTCACGTGGGATTCACTTTCGTTACCGGCATGTCACTCTTGAGCGTCAAGTTGCCTACAATAAGGCGTATTGGTGGCACACGTTTTTTTCTTTGTTTAATTAATCGTATTATTTAATAACTGATGATAGATATACTACCTATTATTATTATTATTTTCCCTACACACTATAATGTATGTATTTTGTATAATATTTTTGTTATATAGTTTGAACGGGGAGTTTTCTTTACGCGTACTTAATTGGGTTTTTTTTATTTTTTCTCTCTTTCTTCCTGAAGTTTTTTTTCCTTTCTCTCTCTCTCTCATTTTTTCACTCACTTCTTTGTTCTTTTTCCTTCCTTTTTTTTATTTGATATATATATATAGTATATATATATATATATAATATATATACATATATATATATATAATACGTAATTTATTGAATAATATATAATATAATATAATACCCAACACTCAATATTCATACACTATATTATATATTAATAAGTACATAACGTTCCGTGCATTTATTTATACATTCATACGTGGGAACCAATAATATATATCATGAAACATTTATAAAACTTGTTCTTATAAGAGTCAAATCCATTTCGAAAAGTGATGCACCTTTTATAGTGCAATTAATTAATTAATTAATTAATTATCGTATAGTAATTATCTCTTATACTTTTGCATGGCAGACTAATTTATTATTATTATTATTATTATTATTATTAATATTATTATTAATAATATTATTTATTCGTGTTCGTATCGCTCGCATATAATGTATAGTATATTCTCATTATAATAAGCGACCATATTCGGTGCACGGTTTCATTTTATTTTTTTTCTCTTCATCGCTATTACAAATATCATAATAATTATTATAATACATAATATCGTTATAGTATATGAGTTCTTAATTTGGGTTTTTGTTTTTTGTTTTTTTTTTCTTTTTTCATTTTTCTCTTTGCTTTTCTGTCTATTCGAGTGTGGTGCAGATTTTTTAATTTATTTGCTTTTTACCTCACGGATGAATATCGTTACATATTATATCATTATTATTATTATTATTATTATTATTATTATAGTATATTATCATATATCGATCGTTACTAGATATTAACTGTATGAAATAGACAAACGGACTAGTTATCTAAACCCTGTGAGAGAGTCATTTAAAAATTGGTTTTTTTTTTTTTTTTTTCAATTATTTTTTTCATCTTTTCTTTTTTTTTTTCTCATTTTTTTCCTCTTTTCTTAATCATTATTTATAAATAATATAATATATATGTATATATAATATTACCATTTATATTATATATCATAATACTTATTAATTGTTGTTGCTGTTCTTGTTGGTTTTATTTTTTATTTTTATTCTTTTTTTTTTACTTTTTCTTATTCTTTCTTTCTTTCTTTCTTTTTCATAATCATAATAAAGATTTGTATTCTAGTATATACATGTGTTGATAATTCATTAATCTAAATTCATGTATCCATATATGATATATATATATATATATATATATAAATATATATATAATATACATACAAAGAATCATCTATGTATATATATTATATACATGCATAAATATCATATATAATATATATAATTATACGTGTGCTTCCTTAATACTGCGGCGGGAATTAATGCACACACCTTAATAATTCTTGGTGTTGTTCGTAAAATTCTAAAAATCCCATCGTATCCATATAATAACGCGCGAACACCAAACGACAAACGATCACGTAATTAATTGATTAATTAATTAATTAATTAATCAATCAATCAATCAATTAGTATATTATGTTATTTTATATTATATTATATTATATTATATTATATTATATTATATTATATTATGTTATATTATAGAGCCAATATATTCGAATTCGTGAATCGTTCAGTACGGCTCGAGGTATAAATTTATACTATTATTATAATATATTATACATACACCTGAGATTCGTTTGACTATTTTTTTCCCCTTCCTTCTTTTCATTTTTGTTTTGATTTTTTTTTTTTTTCTTTATTTTAGAATCTCCAGGTATACAATATATACATAATATTATAATATCTCTTTGAGCAACTGAAAATCCTCAATAATTCTCTTGGAGCTGACGATGCAGAGACGTGTGATATCAGTATTATATTTGTATTTTGTATATATGTATAATGTCGTTTCATGCTGTGTAGAGTTACATGTAATATGTGTATGCGTGCACGTGTGTGTGTGTGTGTGTATCTATGTGTATGTGTAAAGTGTATAAGCAGTAGTAGTAAAAGTATAAATATAAACAGTATTGGTATATAATAGTCTTCGATATAATAATACTTTTTTTTTTCTTTCTTTCTTTCTTTCTATTTTTCATTCACTTTCACGATTCCCACTTCGTAATTTTCATATACAAATACCATCGACTATACTCGTTGTTTCTTTCGCGTTATACATATTTTGTTTGTTTGTTCATTTTCGTATTATTTATTTATTTTTTTTCTCCATATCATAATTCGTCTCGATATCTCATCGCGTAAATATATTTAATTTATGCATTTATGTATGTATGTGTATATCGTGTAGTATGTTGTGTAATATGTGTAATACGTATTATATTTACGTAAAACATTTTATTTCATTTTATTTAAACATATGTATATCTCATATTACAGTTATATTATATAATTATTTATATATAATTGTATAGCGTAAATAATAATAATTATTGTTATTACTATTATCATTATTATTATTATTATTATTATTAATTATATTTCAATCGTTGACAAGGTATAAGATCAATCGCTAAAGAAAGAAAGAAGAAGAAAAAAGCAAAAGAAACAGATAGACAAAAATAATCACGTAAAATAATTAATTAAGAATCGACTGCATGCTGATATATCGCGTTTAGTTAAATATTAATTCCGGTCCTTGCACCTTTCGTTTTTATTATAAAATACGTATTATAGCAGATAAATCGCGGTCATATATTATCCCCGTATCCGTAATATTGAACTTATTTATAGGGAAGAAATGGTTGCGGGTATTCTCTTGGATACGGCATGTTATATTTACGGGGATGTTAATACGATCAGCGTAGTATGTATGCATACGTAAAGTGCAAGGGATGGTTTTTCTTTTTTTTTCTTTTTATTCAAAATCTTCGCGAACAGTCGTCCATACAATATAGGTATGTATAATTTCAATAATATGATAAACGAATGATGATAACGTCATACACATTACCCTATATTATATTATATGTTATATTATATTATAGGTATGTATGTATATGCGAATACCTCAATCCGCTGTATATAAGATTCATACATAAGTCACGATCGTACATCTCGCGGACACTGCACCTTTTCTGTTTTTTTTTTTTTTTCTTTTTTCTTTTTCTTTTTCTTCTCATTTCTTCCCTATATGATATACATTACACCTCGACCATATGCGCGTGGTTTAAGGCATAAGTATAATAATAGTATAATCCGTGTATTTTCTTCGTACCTATATACTAATTATATAATAATAACGCGTGAATAATAACTTATCATACTATATGTATACTTATACATACATACATATACCTAGTGTAATAGATGTTTGTCTGTCTTTTGTATATATATGCACATATAATATATGTATATACATATACCTATACCTATATATATATATTACGTGATCGTGATACGAAAACGTGTGTATTATATAATGTATATGGTAAAACGCTCCTTATATATTATATATTCGATAATATATCATCGTTTACATATACCAATGTATATATATATATATATATTATTTCTATAATTAGGTTTCCTTTATTTCTCAATATTTTTGTGATTTTTTATTTTTATTTTTATTTTTATTTATTTTTTATTTTTTTTACTTTTTCTGATTTTTTTTTTTCCTCTCTCTCTCTCTCTCTCTCTCTCTCTCTCTCTTCTTTTCTATTCATTTTTCTTTTTTTTGTTTTTTTGTTGTTTTTTTTTAATCTTAATTTTAATTTTATTTATATTTCTATATAGTCGTTAACAGGCCGTGGCTATACAGGGCCCACTACACTAACGTCAATCGGTGGCGTGCGGTCACCCATAAAATTTGATACCCGAATCGAATAACGCAATCCATCGTCTCAAATTCTTCTTCAATCCCCTCCCTCGAATCTTCCCACCTTCTCTAACATATCATCTCGTTATCTCTCGCTCTAAATATTTTTCAACACGATCTTCTCGCGTGTAGTCTTGTATGATCCCACCTCTTTAATGATCTCTTCGTCATTTCTTCTTATTCTTCGTATGTATGATTATGTATTGATCAGTTCAGTTGTTCATACCTGCGGCGTCGTCACCCCTGAATAGATATATCGACCAATAGGCAAGGTTGAACAATACGAATACAAGAGGAAAGGCGACGCGTGCGAATACGTCTATCCTCGCGCTACCTTTAGCCCTGCACTTGAACCACCGCCTGGGTACAAGACCCCAACAGCATTTTTCCGTCTGTCCTAATGACAGTTGTGAAAATCTATTGAACTGTTGTTGTGACATAGATGACATTGCCGTAGGCGATGGCGTGGGCGTTGGCGAGCCGGATATCGATGACGATGTACCCGCCGAAGGGTGGGAAGATGAAGAGTTATTAACTGCACCTGAACGTGAACGGCAATTATTCACGTGAGAATTGTGAGGAGAGTAAGACGAAGGACTTTCCTGATGCGTTAGAGACGAACGCGATATATTCTGATGGTGGTGTGGATGCGTATGATGATGATGGTGGTGGTGATGGTGCGGATGCTGATGCTGATGCTGCGGAGAAGAAGAAGTTGAAGAATGCTGATGCAGATTGTGATGCTGCAGAGCGACGTGGGTATGGGCATGGGCATGGGCATGGGTATGGGCGTGGGCGTGGGCGTGGGGGTGGCCGCGTGCCACGTCTCGCGAACCGAGTATTTCCTGATCGTCTATGCTGTTCACTCGCCCTCCGCTTCCTCCCGAAACAGGTACGTGGACCAGTACGCGAGATTGAACAGAGCGAATACGAGAGGAAATGTGATCCGGGATATGACGTCGATGCGCTTGGACCTCGTTGGGAACTTGGACAGCCACGACCTGCAGCAGTTTTTTGGCCTAGGTTTCATGTGGATTTCGCACTGCAACATTTTATCCATTGATATCGCGTCCCCTTCGTGACGTACCAACGGCTTCTGAAAGAAGTACACATAAACTACCGAAATCTCATACACGGCTACCCGTCTCCTCACTCCTTTCCAATTCATATTTCACCGTACAAACCATTGCGAAGTTGGTAGCCCCATCGGGTTCGGGTTCGGCCCCTGGATCGATCGAGGCTGACTCCATTTCGCGAAATTTTTTCTTCATATTCTCGCGGTGCATATCGCTTCGCGACGCGTAATTAACTAGAGCAAATTCTAGGAGAGCACCAAATACAAACGTCAGACAAACTCCGGTCCAAACGTCGATGGCTTTTGTGTATGAAACTGGTGGCAGTGAGGCGTTTATTCCCGAAGTTTGGGTGGCCATGGTCAGCAGAGTCGTCACACCTATACGTCCGAAAATTATTTCTCCATCAGTTAAGACCCCCGCGTGCCACGTATATCGCGAATAGGTACATTTCCAAACTTTCATTCTTACCCAGAGATACTCGAGCGGGAACGGCGCTTTGGTCAAGCCAGAATGAGACCCATGAAACAATGACCAACATGCAACAAGGTATGTAGATCTGTATCAAATAGTAACTGAACTCTCGTTTGAACAGAAGATCGACTTTCAGGCAGCTGTATTCGCCTGTGGGGGTAAAATTCTCACTTTAATATATAGAATCAGGATAAATATTTACGGCTAATACTGACCGGTATTCGTTTTGCTGTTGCAATAATCGGTGAGAAATTTTTCCAACGTAAAGCGTGGTAGGTGTAGATTTTTAACAACTTGTACAGGGTCACCGTCTTTCCAAAGAAACACGAGATCGTCGGTCGTCCATCCGTCTGAGATGGAAAATAATTGATTAGAATTTTTCATTTCGATTTTGAGATAAGCTGAAAATCGAAACGCGCGATACTCACAGCTGGCCATTCTTAGAGAACAGACTTGTCGATCCAGTGGATAAAGTTTCAGATCCATAGGACAGGAGAGAGTCAATGATATTCTGAAAATAAAATCACAGATATTTTCCGAATTCTCGATACGGCGAAAGAGAGAAAGGAAAAAAAAAGTGAAAAAAAAACAGATTCGGATGATCGGACGATCGTTGCTGTAATGTGAAACCGTAATTGTCAGGTGGGGAAATTATTTCGAGAGAAAAACCAACACGCAACAAATTAATCATACGATCAAATTTCGGTTTCGAGTATAAGGGCGCAATTAATCCTCAATAACAGTAATCCGTAATCTGTTTTAATAACGGATTATTACCTTATACTGTAAAGGACTGAGCCGTAGGGAAAAATTCGTATGTACACATTGGGCATGATGATGTTGTGAAAATGTCCTTCCTTCTCGTTCGAGAAGAACAGATCGGGCATCCATACTCTGTTGGCCTCCGTGAGGGTGAGATATTTCAACCGTCCTGTAAAATGGTGTGAAATTTTTCATTTTCATTTCTTTTTTATTTTCTATAATTGTCGTGTCACGTGCGTTCACGATCAGTTTGTCAAAGTTAAGCGACGAGGGGTAAAGCAAAAAATAAAGGTAAGGTAAGGGGTGCGGTGAGGTAATAAGCTGCGTGGCTGTTATTGAAATCAGTAAAGTTCTTCTTCGTTTCTCGTTGTAAGGATAATTTAATCCGTTGGAGACACGAATCTGTCGAAAAGTTAATTATGAAACTAATTAAACAGCATAATACGTACCTCCAAAGTCATTAAACCGAAGCCGTTCGTCCAACCACTGTTCCCGGAAAGTCAGCTGCACGGAGTATTCCTGTAGACAAACGGAGGATCAATTTATTCCCGTTTCGTGACTGAGAATTAAGATTATATTAAACGAAATAATCGATCAAATTATTTTCGTTTATATAGTAGTATACGGGGCATTCTATTCGAAGAAATTTCATATAGAAAAAAAATGGGGCATAAAATTCAGCGTGCTTTCAAAAGATGGAACAACCATATGAAAAATTAGGAACCAAGTCCGAGGGTCAGACTCAGGTCGAGTCGGCGTCGAATGCCCCATATATACATTAATATATTTGTATAGCTACATTAAGATCTTGAGAAGGTAAAAATTGCGAGGTCGAGGGTAAGGGCGAGGGTTAAAAAGAGCTTTTTATGATACCCACACACCATAATTCAACACTCCTTTGTAACAGAAGAGAATCATTTTTATTTTCTACGACACAGAAGAATCGACTGTGATATATCCCCTTTTTTCCATTGCAATTTTTGTTTTTTTTTTTCTTTCACCACTTTTCAAGATCCTTCGGGCTTTTTTATAGTATAATACTCACGTGACTATTTCATCTCGACTATTCGATAGAAGAGAGAATACAAAATTTCAAAAAAAAAAAAAAAAAAAGAGAAAAAAAAAATAAACTAACTTAACAATATAATTTCCTTTATTTTATTTATTATTTTTACTTTTTTACTCCAAAACTGTGACTCCAAGCGTTCATTCAAACTTTTCAAAGCGTGTCCCAGCTTTAGGGGTGCGTAAAAATCTTTGAAAATATACTTTGCGGATTTTTTTTTTTTTTTTTCTTTTTTTTCTAAATTCAAGAACAGACGTCAAATTAAAGATCAAAAAACTGTAATAGCAAGACCTGCCTTGATTATTATTATTATTATTATTATTATTATTATTATTATTATAGTTAATTAGCTGATGTAGAGAGATACTAATTAAAATAATGGATGGCTTATCCCCGTGCCGGGACACGTTCTGTGAAAGAGTGTTCCGCTATTATATATCGTTGGATGTATTAGGGTAGGTTATTTATTTATTTATTTACTTTTTTTTTTTTTTTTTTTTCTACTGCAGAAAGAGATCCACAGAATTTTACAAATAATTTCTAAAAATTTGTTATTACAATTTCGATATATATATATATATCGAGCCAACCCCTTCAATGGCTGATAAAATTTCACTCATATGATTTATCAAGCTGTTCCAAATCCCCGATCGAAAAATTGACTGGGGTGAAAGAGAGAGAAAAAAAAAAAATAGAAGAAAGAAAAAATTGATGAGATAATTCTTGCCAGTGAAAGGGTCGGAAGAAAAAACGAACCCGGAAATTTATATAACTGATAAAAATTATTTCGACAATTTCGATATATTTTTTTTTTTTTTTTTATACATATATAAATATACTATATATTTGATGATTGATGTGAAAATAGGTATAATTTGAATGGGAGTTGATTGAAGAAGGGTTGCATCGAAACGAAAATGATTTTTATATATATAATATGTATACGACTAGTGAAATAGTTGCATATAGGTAATAATAAAGGGTGCACTAAGCTTGTTAAAATATGAATCATGCATAAAAGCACACTAAACACATTATTTATAAATGATTTTCCTACGGCTAAAATCGTCAATATTTTACTAAAACTACCCACTATAATGGTTATTCATTTATTTATTTATTTATTTGAAAACGTGATAAGTGATGTTCGCATGCTTTTTGGCTCACGATTTTTATCTGTGTGCTGCAGCTGACTGCGATGACTGCGTCTCTGGATGAGCTGTGCATATTATACTCTCTATTTCATAGTTGGTTCAACTATTTCACAATATATATATATTTTTTCTTAATTTTTTTTTTTTTTATTCTTTCTATCATATCTAGGTATAAGCTGTGTATATATGATAGTATTAATTTTTATTTTTACTCAACAATGCGGACCACACGATAATTCATATTTTAATTTTACGTGAATTCCAACTTCTCTATCGTATAGTATATCCTCGATCGATATATATGTGGACGAATGACTATTTTCAATAATTAAATAACATATATACCATTACGCCATGTTGCCGCGTAGTCGAGATTCAATTTTAAATACACATATACTATGACATATGTATTGCATAAATAATATAATTAATATATGTATAGCGTGTTGTTGTTGTTTCATGTTCGTGATGAACTACGATGGATTGTGGATGATTAAGTAATCTTGAAATTTTACCATATTATCATCATAATCTATGTGTATAGTAACGATCTATAGTGCATCTCTCATAAATATCTCCGATAGTATATATATATTCCGTGTCAGCTATCCAACAGCACGAACTATCATTCTGAAATGGGATACGTGAATCGTATCCGCGTCAGCTATGTTTGTATGGATACGAATTTCTCCGTGGGATTACCCCATCTCGTTGGATTATAACGGGGTTCAACCTTCTCCGTAGTGTTTTTCCTTCCGTTATTTCATTCTATTTTCATTGATACGAAAAAAAGGAAAAAAGAAAAAATAAAATAACCACCATGGTATCAATTAGTGTCTATTTTCAGCCGGTATTCAATTAGTTAAAGTGGGAAAGTGCGCGTATACTGTACACCTATGTACATACACGGTAGGTATACGATGAGCAGACTGCAATCGTCAGAAACGCGGATAGGTGTACGACCTGCATTAAGTTGGATGATTCTCATCCCTTCCGAATCAATAAGCGCATCTAAAGCTGAAGTAGGTGTACGCAAGATGCCAATCATGCATACGAGATCGATCCCATCGGGATAATTGACCCCATCATATCCCGCACCAGCAGGTATACGTTCCTCGATAAATCTCAAACTGAATTTAAAACCCAGATGCAGATTGAATGATCAAATCAAGGACCACCCTAATATATCAATATATATATCAATGAAAATATAATAGATCAGGCATGTAGCGCATTACCGAAACAAACACGTAGCTCACTCCAAGCCATTTTCATTAATCAATGTCATTCGTGTCTTAGTGCGCATAATGTTTTGTGCTAGGTATACGTATAGTGTAAAGTATTATTACATGTATATAAATTGGGCGATCAATTAATACCTACATACATCGTATAGTAATTCCCGCTCTTTTCTCAATCACCCTCTTTCCTCTTTCCTTATGTATAGTATATATATATTCACTTTTCATTTCTCTTTCGCACCACCTTATCGCATCCGTATATAAACTATATTTCGTAATTACATTATACACATAGATTCTTCATCGAAATGAGAACGTATGTACTTACGGACGTAAGATGTAAAGAAATTTCGAGCCTTACCTACACCCTTCCGCACTCATGTCACCATCATTATACTAGATGGGTGTGTTTCCTCCTAAACGAGACAAGAGTTTGTCTTCTATTTTTATCCATATACATATACAAACTATATGTATACAGGTAGGTAGTATATAGTTTATCTCGTTTCCTGCCCACCCGCAACGCTAAGCCCTTCGGTAAGCTCTTCAAACGGTTTCTCTCCCCGTTTTTGTTTTTTTTTTGTTTTTTTTTTTTTTCTCTAATGACGGATAATTCTAGCTGCGGGATTTAACATCGAGGCATCGTCCGAGTGGACTAAAGGACTCAATTATAACTATTAAAAAATGAGAGACCATAGCCCGAGTCGTTTGTATGGCCGGTGAAATAATGCGAGGAAAAATAACATACAAAAATTGCGAAACGTGTTTTACATCAGAATCCCTTTTTTTTTTTTCCTCTCTTCCTTCTTTCTCTTCTCTTTGTCTTATCCATATCACGGGTTCGAATGAGAAATATACCCTTCTGAAAGGCGAGAGGGCGAAAGCAGAAGGTTCCAGGCTTTTGTCCAGTTGGTCAACAGCAGGATTTTTTTCACCCCTAAATCCCGACCCAGTTGAATATTTATTCAAACTCTAGGATTGAGGGAATAAACTTCCGCATTCACGCGTACCTTACACAGTTATATGAGGTAGGGTAGTTTTGCGGAAGTTTCTTTTCTTTTTTTCTTTTCTCTTTTCTCTTTTCCTTTTCCTTTTTTTTTTCTTTTTCTCACTTTTCACTTTTACAGACATGCACCATGGGTATATAGGTACCTGCTGCGTCTTTGTCGTCGTAAAGGTATATATCACTACCTACACGTTCGCTCAATCTACGATCTGCGGGTTGAAAGGTCAGAGATTTTCGAGGGTTTAGGTTTAGGTAGCTCCGGAATTATTTCCTTCTACCCTCACCCTCACCCTTACCATATCACTCTCTCTCTCTCTCTCTCTCTCTCTCTCTCTCTCTCTCTCTCTCTAGTTCTCGGCGATAACAAGTTTCCAAGTCATTATACCTTTAAATCCCTTTGTTTGGCTTGCTTCGTTGCCCACGCCCAGCTGAGCTACGACGACGTTCGCTTTGTTAATCGTACCATCATAAAGTTGACGAGTTTTGAACCAGTGTCAAGGAGCTACCGGGCTCGGCGAGATTTCGAAAACCAACGTTTACGGACCGGTTTCAATTAATAGCTGTACAGTAGGTATATACATATAATAATATAATATACCTATATATAATCATCTCACACTCCTCTGAGAGAAAATTGAGAAATAATTAAAATAAATGAACAATAATAATCAATGAACCCTCTAAACCAAAAAGGAAAATAATCCGAAAATTACTATAATCCTCATTTGCATCATGCTGCACTTTGACATTATGAACGTTTCACGATAAAAATAATATCAAGAAAACTATCAGAATTGATATTTATTCATTTATTTATTCATTCATTTATTTATTTATTTATTTATTCATTTATTCATTTATTATGAAGGAATAAGCAAGTGAGCGAGTGAGGTGGAGTGGGCGATTGAGCGATTAACCATGCGAGTAGTGAAGAAGTATACGAATTATGTGTAGGTACTGTGTATCGATGTGATATGATCAATTGTTATAAAATCGATAAATAAATTGTCCGATAAATAATAGTATATGAATCGATGAATCGATTGAACGATTTTTTATCAGGATGAAAAATGAGAAGATAGAAAAAAGATAATAAGATATGTGTAGTATGCGTGAATGTGTGAAAATAAATCCAATATAATTACGTTTATTTTTCTTTCAATTTATTTCGAGTATCGTTTTCACCTTATACCCATAGACGATAATTTGTTCTCCATATAGATCACGGAAAATGGTAAACGAAGTATCGAAGTAAGACAATAAGGGTAGCCGCATAACATATTGCCACAGACACTGCACATACGCGTTTACATTTTTTACAGGCTGCTCAGGGGTTTTCTTTTTTTTTTTTTTTCTTTCTTTTTTTGTTATTTTCTATTTTTTTTTTTTTTATATAAAATTATTTCGAGATACTGATTTGAAGAAAAAGAAATATTGAAAATTGAAAATATTTACGTATAATATATTGCACTCTGTAATATCATTGCGTATGTATAAGTGTTAAAGAGAATAAATAAAGTAAATTAATTAATGCTTTAGTTAGGTAATACATTACAACAACGACATATAAATGATAATTACTGACTAACCGATTATAGCACACACATCAATTGAATTTCGTGGCGTACGTAGATTGTAGGGAGTACATAGACAGTGATAACGTACAGAAGTATATAACTTAGTACACTGCAGCGTAATTGTACATAGGTGCAGATTATATATATACTAGGGTGGTCCTTCATTTCATCATTTTCAAATTTCGACGCTCCCATGGGCCAAGACGTCTCCGAATGCAGGAAAAAAAAAAAAAAAAAAAACTGTATCCAAAACCCCAGGTTCCTATCTCGGTTCCAAATACCACCCCAAAGCCTTCGAATTTTCCCATTTTGATAAAACACGATTTCTAACATTTCGGGGTGAATTTTTTTTCTTCCTATTGCAGTAGGTACAGCTCCGAAAAATCTGAAACTCGCTACACCCCTTAGGATAGGAAGTGAAAAATAACCCCGAATCACTAAAAATCGTGATCATCATTTCAATTGGGAAAGTTCAAAGACTTTGGGGCAGTACTTAGAATTGAGATAGGAACCTGGGGTTTTGATGAAATTTTTTTGCACATATTTGGAAACGTCTGGTTCGCGGAAGCATTGAAATTCAAAATACGACCGACTCAAGGACCACCCTAATATTTTTATATATATACATATATATATTGTGATACATGATTTCATGTATACGTATATATTATAGATAGGCATACATATATAGAGTTCACGTGACGTAGACATTGCATTGCATTGCATTGCATTTATTTAGCAAGTGTAAGCTTGCGGTTGGATAAAACTCACCATGTTATAATCGTCAATTTTGCTGATTGATCGAAGAAAGATGTTGACGCGCGCAATTGTCGGGCCATCTATAATTCGGTCGTCGGAACAGAACAAAACAGATTTCAGATTAAATTTATCAGTTTTCAAAGAACTATTCATATTCTTTCTTTCAGTTTACTTCAGTCCTTTTCCTTTTCTCAATTTTTTTTTTTTTTCTTTTCTTGACATTATATCTTCTTTTTCTTCCTCAAATTTCATTGACAAATAATTAGAAAATTCTTCACGACTATAATATAGGTGAATCAATATAATATTCACGCGTTTCTCGGCAGTATATTCTTATTTTTTATATATTTTTTTACCCCCGAAATATGTGATATAGATACATATATACGCGGGCATAAATAAGATACTGGGAATCCGGACCAGAGCCCATACCCGTTTCACAAAAGACCTTTGAGAACGTCTCTGTGGATAAACCAAAGTTGAAATTCATCGGGGCTGAAAGTTCGAAAGATAATAGAAAAATAAATATCGTAAAAAAATTCAAAAATACAAAAAACACAAAAACTGCTCCTGCTTTTGTGTTCCGGTACCAACACCTAGCGGATGTAGTATAGGCGATGAATTTTGGTGAAAATGGCTTTGAAAATGGGGGAAATTCCGAGGCCGGGCATTTCTTTCGCACATCTAAACTGAAACTGAAACTGAAACTGAAACTGAAACTGAAACTGGAACTGTAACATAAAACCGTGAAGTAAGTTCGTGCTCTTTCGTTCTTAACTTGACTCAACGCGATACGCTCGATTCGAGAGGCTTACGACAAAACGAACTTTCCAAACACTCGAATGCTCGTACCTCTATAGATCTATACTTTTTCGAATCGGCGTCAGGTTCGTCAAAGGAGTTATTCCCTTTTCCTCATGCTCCTTTGCCTTCTTCTACTCCCTTACCATTCACTCGAATCCTTCACCACTCGCGATTTTCTTTTTAACTACTCTACCAACACGCGGATTATTCTTCGTGCTTTTATTCTTCAGGGATTTAGAAAATTATGAGGTGAAAAATTTTCAGGTATAATGCTAGAATTATAGCACGACGTGTCCGTTGAAGTAAAAGTAAAATAAAATTTATTTTCTTATTTCTTCCTTCGTCTTTAATTTTTTTTTTTGTTTTTTTGTTTTTTTTTTCTCTTCCTTCTTCAACGTCTCCAGGATCGTATCGGACTTTTTAATCCCACCTGGATGAACGTTGTCGAGGAAAAATATTTCCCCAATACCCCGGAACGCAACGTGCCAAGACTTTAATATTGACTTGGGATTACGATCCTTCTCACCTGCCTCATCCATCCTCTAGATTTCTGTCACTGACAATTTTCTTATACTTGAGGAGTTGGTCAGAATGACAAGTCGCCTCGAAGCGAACCGGAGGTTACACGTCAGTATACGGAAAGAAGAAGAAGAAGAAGAAGAAGAAGAGGTAGAAAGCCTTGAAAACTTGACTCGGGTCTTATATTTTCGTTATATGAAGAGTCCAGTTTTTAAATTTCTGCATTTTAGTCGCAAGAGAATGTAATGAAAAAAAATTTCCCGCACACTCGCTTGCTGCAGTTATAATATGAATAAGGGTTGTTCGTTTTAATCTCTGCACCGCAATATCTGCGCGCTACCCATCTGCATAATTATTATATGGGACGATGTGCTGGTCAACCCCTTTGTCCTCGAAGGTGATATATTTTCGTTTATTATCCGGCAGTTTTGGTGTTTTTTTCTTTTTTTTTTAGGAGGAGGGGACTGACCGCGTAAATAAAGGGAAGAATATATCCAGGCTGAAACGAGTAGCTCCAAAAATACTCGATTTCAGTCTTATCGCCGAAGCTGGTATATCGAACAAAAAACGAAAAAAAAAAAAAAAAAAAAAAAGAAATCGAACGGGAGAGTCGAAAACCTCTGATCATAAAACGTGATATAGGAATAACGAGAATCGTCGATCACGAATTCCGTTTCCTCTCATTTCTCCAATGAATTATTTTTCACCCCTAATTTATATCCGCTGCAATATACCGATGTGGTAGTTATTTCGTGATTCTTTTCGTAAAATATAATATCCAGGTAATTAAACACCGATAGATGTAACAGAGCGATAACACCTATAAAACTGAAGAAAAAAAATACTTCCAAAATAACATGTAATACTTTGGTTCAATTTAATCATCCCTCTAGGCGGAGGGGCGATGGGTTCCTTCGCGGCTGATTCAATTCTGTATACAGGTGTGAAAGAGGCGGCTGATATAAGACGGGAATTTCGATACTCAAAGCTTTTGATCTCCTGCACATTACGCATAATGATTCTACACACATGTTATATGAATATAACAAATTATTGATATTTATGCTATCGGCGGTCACGTAATAACTACACGCGATAAACAATCGGCGATATCGATATATTTACCTGTCAAAAAATTCTACACATATGTATGGTATATACGAAATATACGCACATACCTACACATACTGTGTGTACCTATGTATATTATAAGGATTAATTTATGTATAAAATATGTATTGTTTTCCATTACTTCACACAGGGGATGACAAATGTCGACGGTTTTATCTCTATACGAAGTATAAATTTACATATATAGACACAAATCACATCTGTCTGTATATGGTATGGTTTATCCCACGGATCGACTGTGCCCCCCTTTACTCGTCAATTAAATTAGCTTTAGAAATCGATGATTATTCAACGAGTGATTTGCGAGCGGTAGGGAAAATTCGTTGATATACATTAAACACAAATCGCAATCAATTATTATTTATTTATATTTTTTTTACTTTTTATCTTTTTGCTTTTTCTTCGTTTTGGTTTCTTTCATTTCTTCTTTCTTCGAAAATTGTTCTTCTTTTCGTTGGTACGATCTGAAAAACTATACTTTCAACAGTCTCTCTATATATGTGTTCTTATATATATATATATGAATATATATATATACCTGCTATATGCATATATACGTACAGAATTTTTTCTATTACTATAATAATACAAAATATCCTCTATTTAATAAACGATTGTATATATTATAACTGTGGCGGCAACATGGTTGACATGCTTTAACATATACGTCTATATAATATCAACCCAGAGATCGCCTAGCTGTTCTTTCGTGCAGTATGTAATGGTTCACTAGTATATTCGTTGATTACATAGTAGTTTTTTTCATTTTTTTAGTTTTTATTTTGTGAGCTGCATGTGTCTTATGGTGTTATAGAGCCAAAATATAAAAATGGTAAGATGGTATAATATATGTATAGTAATATATAATGTATACGTAGGTTTTCTTTCTACTACACAACAGCGGATGCGCGACACTAATTTCTAGCAATAATCATCCCGCAGCGTGACACGTCTTTTTCCGTATCATCGAAATTTGAAAAAAAAAAAAACAAGCAAAAAAAAAATATGAAAAAAGGAATTAGTGAGAATATCACATGATCGTAGTTTCAAAGATTCTTTTTTTTCTCTCTCTCTCTCTATTTCTATCTCTCTCTCTCTCTCTTTTCCGCACCTTGTCACGCTGCGTAAAGATTTTCGACACAAAAAAACTTGAAGAGAAAACCTGGTACTGCCTAGATATATATATATATATATATATATTATATGCAAAGAAAACTATTGAGGAAATGAAGTATATATATATGAATATAAAAAAGTAAAAATAATGAATGAGATGAATGAAAATTACGACGAGACAGAGACCTCAATTGATATGGACATACAAATTCGAGAAGGTAATAACGTTCATGTAATTATGGTATTGACATTGTATACATACGTGATATAATAGAAATATGAAGTGATAAGAGAAAAAAAAATAAATAAAAATAATGTTAATAATAATGAAAAAAAAATATTTATATAGGTATATATATATAGTATATGGAGAAAAAAAAAATAAAAAAAAAAGATTGTAATCGTGAGTAAAAAATAATTATGATAATAATTACGAACACCCAAAAGGTTTGTTCGGGGCGTTAACACTTACCATGGTAACGTCATCTATTTTTGAGATACTTCGAACAAATATGTTGACGCGGACAACCGCGGGCCCATCTAACATAGCAAACAGAACACATCCATTAATAAAACACTTAACGGAATATCAATTGCGAAAATACGAGCAGTAGGTAGATAGGTAGGTAAGTAGTTAGCTGGTTAGCTAGTTAGTTAGTTATTCAAGTAGCTAGTTAGGAAAAATTCATTCAACCCTTAATAAAAGAACCTTCGCGGTTTTTCGGCTGCTTTGTTCTGAATCAAGAGTTTTAATCGAGACCTGCATCCCTGATACTTATTTGCTGTATAAAACTAGGCAGTTGCCTTTGCATCTTTTTATTTTTTTCTTATTATTCGTTCATCATTTACACCCTGAGCAGATAATCTCTGAATCAGCTGCATCGTATAGAGTTTTAAATTTGTGATAAAACCTGTTCTATATTTTCTGGCAAATTTTTGTGAAATTCTTTATTTTCCTATACTCGTAGGTATATTATATTCATGAATTTTATTTTATACCCCTAGATGCATACGGAAGGCTAAACGAAGCCTCGCCTCGCCCTAAGATATAACAAAAAAAAATAATTTATTATACCTAAATACGTTAGAGAGAGATCTTTTTTCAACCCCCTAAAAAAGTATAGAAAATGAAAAAAAGAACCTCAACAGTCACCAGCAATCGTCTTCTGTCAGGCGTCATTTTTTTTTTTTTTTTTTTGTTTTTTAATTTAAAAAATTTTTTTGAATTTCATTTCATTCCTTTAATTATTGTTTTAAAAAATTAATCAATAATTATTCCCCAATTCATTTCACATTGAGATTTTGTCGCATTTTATAATTGCAGTATATAATTTTTTTTCGCTCGTAAATAATATAACAATTAAATATTATTATTGTATACTGTAACATTATATCGGTGCTTAAACTCTTATACACACATAATACACTCAAAATTTGATACCTATGGGTAAATCATTGTACTCGAAACGATAAAAACCCATAAACGTTTCGCGGCCGCAGTGATAGTGATAGATACCCATTGCTAGTCAGACTTAGGTTTAACGGAAGTGCGAGTGAACGCGCAAGTGGTTTCTATTTCTCACCAAGACTTCCGAATCCCCCAACTTCCGTCCCTGCAGCACCCCTATACCTTTCCCTGGGCGAAGCAACCCCATCAGACCGATTCATCAAGTTGAATGCCGTAAGATACGTGCTGCGCTTTTACATGGGACCGGGGGATGGGGGTTGATGCTACTTTATATAACTATTGCTATAAGGATTTCTATCACTGTACACAATGCGCAGGGGTGGTTTTTCTCTTTTATACGTTTATCATAAACGTATAATATAACGTGCGGTTATTCAAAACTGGCATCACTTGTTGCAGTCTCGTCATTTTTCATACGATTTTTAAACTTATACATTATGTCACCCTGTATACTATCTCGCGCTTTACCCTGCTCGTACAGCTTTTGTTTCATTATTATTATAACTTTTTTTTTCTCAATATTTCGATATTCTATAACTCGAACAAGAATTTTGAACAGAAAAAAAAAAAAAAATAAATAAATAAGAACATAGAGAGAAAATGAATAAACACAATTTTTTTTTAACAATCCTACCCGACACCCCACTCGTTTTAATTATTCAAAAAGGCCTTCATAGAAACTGCAAGGAAACGTATATCTACCCCGTATAATCAAGACTGTAAATATCGCGTGTCAAGGCCCGCGATTGAACGTACATGATAAATAATTATGGTAAAATGGAACAATTTCTATCCCTCTTATGTGTTCCACCAACTTTGTCGTACGTGTGTTAACACATTTTATATCGTTTGACTATATATATATATATATATAGTATATACGCGACTGAAACTCTGCACGCAATCTTTAATTCGAAAATTTCAGTCAAATTTCTATCTTTATTTGTGTCTCGTTTTTATTTCATGTCATTTTCAACTCGCTATATTATCTACCTAGTATACGTGTATGTACTACCTATAGTATACGTAGGTAAAGATTATCGTCGCGTTGGAAAAGAAAAAGCAAAAAAGCAAAAAAAAAGCAAAAAAAAAAAAAGAAATATCCAACTAGCCTACTATTTCATATTATATTTGTTTGTTTTTGTGTTATTTTTTTCTTTCTCTCTTCCTTTCTTTCTTCCATTTGATAAAAGGATAAAACGGTCTCTTTCCGTTTTACCCCGATTTTACTGCCTCGCATAAAGCCGCAGGCGAGCAACAAACCCTGCAGCACCTCGGACTGCTGGGGGTAGAGTCGTGAATCATCTACATTGACGAATGCCTACGATATTGTTTGTTTTCTTTTTCAGTCGCTATGGTAGCAATGCGAACACGTGTCGTCCTGCCATGAATAATACTTTTTTTTTTTTTTTTTTTTATTGTTACCATTTTTCTCCATTTTTTACTTTTTACTTTTTT
This sequence comes from Tenthredo scrophulariae, assembly GCA_963978835.1. Classification (NCBI taxonomy): domain Eukaryota; kingdom Metazoa; phylum Arthropoda; class Insecta; order Hymenoptera; family Tenthredinidae; genus Tenthredo; species Tenthredo scrophulariae. Next base: position 34,770,601 of record OZ022227.1, read on the forward strand.
TTTTTTTCATTATTCTAACGACGATTTTACGTTTAATCTAAATTCTAGATCAAGACGTGATGGGTCGAAGGTACAGGTATGTAGTACGTACACACACACGTATGTCTACATATCCGCTTACGATTATTATCATATTGTGATATAGTTGAACCATTTCAATGAACGTCCATTTTCCTACGCGATTATGGAGATTTCAAATTTCTTCTATTCTATATTAACAAAAAAGGAAAAAAAAAAAAATTAAGAAAATAAAGGAAAAAAAAAAACGTACTAAATATTTTAATAAACGAACGACTCTTTTCGTTTCGTGTCTGAAGAAAGAAGAAAAATAACGAATCCTGCGCCTCGTTTCACATTTCTTAATATTCTCCTTGATTCTTTTTTTCTCTCATATATATTTTTTCTTTTTTTCTTTTTTCTTTTTTCTTTTTTTATTTACAGTTTATAATACATCAAAAGTACTTCACTTAATTTCCTTAATATATTATTATCTTCTCTTTCATTTTCTTCGTGAAATTATTTTCACCATCATGCGATTAAAGTTCCGCAACTTTACTCATCGTATCTTCGCTCTTCGTCATGAATCTTCACTCTCGAATCTTTACTCATTTCTATCTCTTTTCTCATTTCTATTTGTCCATCTCTTATCTTTATATCATTTCTTATCTATAGAATATCCAGATTTTTTTATCCTTCTTCGTCGTATTATATGTATGTATTAACGTAAACCGTTATTATATGGTGTTGAAAATACGAGACAAACGTATCGTCCTGAGCCATACAGAGTGTTTGGGTGGAAAGCCGCCCTACATGAACCAGGACAAGACGCTGGCCAAGCAAAAATTTTTTTCCCTCTATACTTCGCCTCGTCTTCTTCTTTTCTCGCGTGACGGGGTAGATATTTTCTTCTTTCTTTATTTTTTTTTTTTTTCGTATTTTTTTTTTTATTTCTCTCTCTCTCTCTCTCTCTTTTTTCTAATTTACGCGAGGGATTGTGAGTGTAATTTTTCTTCATTCCCTCCTTCTTCATTTCAGGAATTTCACTATGTATTATAAAATACATTCTTGACAAGTTTTTAATATCAGTATATAAAATTAGGTAGTACGCAGTTATTACTCAATTCTTCTTTATTCACGGTCCAATCACTCGCGGTATATAAACACCTACCATTTGTATAGATGGGTATACAGGTACGATCTGTATATCCTCGTTATTTGCAGAAGGGTTAAATCCCGTACATATCCCGTATATATAAGGTCTGAAGTCGGATTAAAAAACGAACCCTATAATAGTATATACATATACTATATGATATATTATTATATACATGCGATCTTTTCATAAGTCAATTAATAATTCATCCTCGTGGTAAATGCGTGATAGTAGGATTTAAAGTCCAGTCTAATTGACCAAATTTTGTCAAGTAGCTATTATGTATGTTATATATGAATATACGCGTTGGGGCTGGGGGCGGGGGGCCGGGGGCCGGGGGGGGGAGAAAAGAAAATATATATTTTCCGTATTTTAGGTAAGTATATCAAAGATAATAATAAATAGAGAAAGAGAGAGAGAGAGAGATGAGAAAACTGATAAGAAAGAGAAAATTTGAAAATCGCCTTTGGTATATATATATATATGGTATGTGTATATAAAGTATAATATACTATATATGCATTGAATAATGAAAGGATGTAATTAATTGTTAATGAAACTATTATTACCAACCCTGATTTAGTAGGAGGGTAGATACGTGCGACGGCGCTGAAAAATTGCAAGCTGAAAAATGTATATGATATGATATATGATAGATTTTTGCCGCATGCCGCGCTATCTAAACTCTATGTATAGTTATTATATAGGAATGATAAATATGGTATTAGGGGTATATAATATGCGAGGTATATTGGGTATGATATTTATACACCGTTTGATCATTATACCTTAATGTCGAGTTAAAGAAGAAATAAAATAAGAAAATAATAAAGAAAAGAAAAAAACGAAAGAAAAGAGAAGAAGAAAATTTGAAAAAATCACACAGCCGTAATCGGTTTCAGTTTAAAATTATTGTTAATAATGATCATTGGGTATATATATGCCTTGTTTGTTGATTGGTCAATTAATGCTTGGGATATACATAGTATATTTATATGGCTTGCTGACTTTGCAGTTTTCTTATAGTACGGAACAACTACTATATATATATTATATATTAGGGTGGTCCTTGATTTCATCATTTTTGAATCTCAATGCTACCCCATGGGCCAAGACGTCTCGAAATATATAAAGTAAAAATAATGTAGCCAGAACCCGGCGAACCCCTATCTCGATCCTAAGTCTCACCCCAAAACCTTCGAATTTTTCCCATTCGAATAAAACACGATTGATTTATTTTTTTTTTTTTTATTCCTATACTTGCGGAACAGCTCCGGAAAAATCTGAAACTTGGTATACCCCTCACCTGTAGTATTAGATATTTCAAAGACTTTATATGGGGCAGTACTTGGGATTCAGATAGAAACCTCGGATTTCGACTAGATTTTTTTTTCTTGTCTCGTGTATATTTGGAGACGTTCTGGCTCATCATGGGAGAATCGGGATTCGAATATGACCGAATGAAGGACCACCCCCTAATATTATATACATTTAACTTCAAAGTTATATAATAAAACTGAATTTAACTGAACTGAACTGAACTGAACTGAACTCTACCTACTTGCACCTAGGCGGAAGCGAAACCCCGAAGACGTTTTCCGCTGATAATTATGTACTTACCATCTTGATGTCACTAATTGTTGCAATGCTTCGTACAAACAGGTTAACCCGGACAATGGCCGGCCCATCTAAGGGCAAAAATAACACAGCCCCTTAATGCGAGTAAATCTACGACGATATTTAGTAGGTAGGTACGGTGGATTGTGAGCATTTCAAAGATTCAAATTATCTATTCAAATGTCGAAAACAATGAGTTTCATTCATTTAGGTAACTTTTTTTTCCATCCTCCTACTTTCCTAAGTTTTTTATTTTTTTTTTTTTTATTTCGTCAAACTCACCGAAATCTTACGAGCTTTTCTCTTTTCGGAGCTGGGGCAGTTTTTTTTTTTTTTGGTTATGTTTTTTATACATATTTTTTCCTTATATTCAATGAAAAACCAAAAAAAAACAAGAATGAAAGAAAAAAAAAATGATTCTTTTTTTTTTCATTTTTCGTTTTTTTTTTTTCTAAACAAGCTTATCGAATCACTCCTTGTTCAAATGCGTGTGTTGTATACTACCCTTGCCGACGAATAATATTGATACTGCGGCGTTTATTGATTTTTTTTTCTATCTTTCACATATGTAATGAAATCTGTTTTCTCGTTAAAAATAAATTGTGGCAGCGTCGGAGGGGGGGGGGCCGTGGTATAGGTTCATCGTGCCGGGGACCGTTGTTGCCAATTGGATTTTAAAAAATCATTCAATAAAATTGGCAGCTTATAATACAGATATTTGAATATCGGGTAAAATCATGATTTATAAATCGTCGATTAAAAAACGCCGCGTCGTTGCGAATAAAATGAAAGAAAAAAAATAAATAAATAAATAAATAACAAAGTGAAAAAACCATACCATCATATATCAATTAATAAGTATTGCTTACACACACGCGCACACACACACACACATATATGTAAATATAGTATATAAATATCGAATATACGTAGAAAAAAAAGGGGTTGAAAAATACTTCGCTCGAAGTACACCCCCTGTAATTATATAAACACAAAATTTCGTTCCCTGTTTTTGGTTCATTTCTTTTTTTTTTTTTTTTTTGTTTTTTTCTTCTTCTTTTTCTTTATTATATATATATACATGTATATAAATATTTTTTTCTCGTTTACAAAAAAACGCAAACACACACACACACACACACATCCACACCTATATTATAACATATAGGTATATAACGCAGACGTTGTGTTGTTTGATAGTATATATATATATATATATAGTATATATATATTATATATTTATAAAAATAATTATGACGACTGTGACAGTGACGATGCTGATGTCAATTATATTTATTATATATGAATAAATTTGTAGAAAAATAATTATATACCGCATATACCATATGTAACAATTTTTGCATTTTATTATTATTATTATTATTATTATATTTAATCTATGTAATTACGCTTTGATGCTGTATTGATAGTACTTCAGAATTATGTACACATAGTACAACCTATATATGTATATATATATAGGTGTATATATTTTTTTTATGTGTTATCGACGATTTTGTAAACCTCGTACCATATGATATAATATAATAATATACGACGTTATTCTTTACATAGTAAATAAGTTTTTGAGTTAAACTTGGAAAGTAAGGTGGAAGAAAGTATAGGAGGGAGGGAGGGTGGGGCGAGAAAAACAAGAAACAAAAAAGAAAAAAGAAAAAAAAAAAAAAAATAAGAAGAGCCAGAAAAGGGCTGAAATATTTGAGTGAAAATATTCAAGAAACTTTTCCATCTCCGCTTGAAACCTAAGCCTGTTCCCTTTACCTCCCCTTCTTCGTATATCTCGGGCCATCAAGTCTTCCAGAAAATGATGTACCCGCTAAAGTCTGTCCAAGATAGTTGGAGGGATGAAGGAATGGGCCGGGGGTAGGTAGGTTGGGGTAAAAGTGTACCCACTTGAAGGATGTTATTAAGAAAAATGGCTCTGTCGTAACAATTAACTACAAGATAAGCTAAAAGGTATTCTGGGTAGAGGATGCGGGTGGGGGATGTATTTTCGTGAAAGAAAAAATTTACACAGGCTCGGAGGACCCGTGATTTGTCCTAATCAAGTCGACAAAGGAGAAAGGTAGATGCAGGATATTTAACGAAGAGAAAAAAAAAAAAATACGGGAAGTATTACCTCGATCGATTAATTTCAATTTTCAGAATCCAAGTTAGTCTCGGTATTCGAATTGTTTCTGTACGCCTAGCCTGAAGGCTGTATGAACGGAATTTAATACCATCTGATAGCTAGAGAAAATTTTCTAATAAAACAATACTCATCCTCGAGAGTAGAGAGTAGGTATTATAAATATTTTCTCGGATGTGGAATTTCCCCTATAAGTGAACGGAATTTTTTCTATACAGTATAAATATACAAGAAAATAAAGATTCAATAAATTCGTGAGAGGGTATACATGTAGTATACCTATTTAATATACCTATATACTTGTATATATAAAAAAAAAAAAAAAAACACTTGTGTCTTCGTTCCTATAATTTTTATTTATTTTTTTTTCCACTCAAAACCGGATAATCGAAGTATAAAGCTACTCGAAGAGCTGATTAACCGTCAACATATCACATCCTCGCGATCAAGGGTAGGTATAATAGTTAAGAAGTCAGGCGCGGGGTCAGCGAGATAAGTCTAGGAGCTAGGCAGCAGCAGTAGCAGCAGCACCAGTCTCTCTGGGGTAGGCTGGTACGACGATAAGTGGCGCTAACGATGTGCCAGGAAAGTAGAGTGCCTTGAAAAGGCTGAAACTGTGTAGAAGCCAAGAAGGCAGGGCAGGGCAGGGCAGGGCAGGGCAGGGCAAGGCAAGACGAAGTAAGGAAAAAGGCATGGAAAGGAAAATAAGGGAAAATAAAGGAAAGGATAGGAAAGTCGAGGCATGGCCGCGAAGCTGTGTAGAGGTACCTATGCCTGTATACCCCGAGGAGAAGCAGTGCGAGTGAAGCTGATGTTGAGATAAGCCATTTTTATCTCTCTGCATTTAGCTAGCTGGGCAGCATCTTTTCGCGCTTGTTTTTGGGAGAGTGAAACTTGAGACTACCCCGAAAAAAAGGAAAGAAAAAATAAATAAATAAAAATAAGGTAAAAAGAAAGGAAACGTACATCTCTGAATACGTCCTTTTGGTTTACGGTACGCTGGGCACCCCTGGGTGCACATCTTCTACGAACTTCTTTGAAACCCCAAAAGTAGATCAGTTTCATCGAAATCTACATACATGTAGGAACCGTTTCGTGATCGGAGAGATCAAAGCGACTTCCGAACCCCCGTACCCTGTACGAGCAAAACCTATTTATCGGACCGACATGATGTAGTGTCAGAGTCTACTTCGAAGGGTGGATTCACACATCACAATTTTTCCTCACCTGTACGCTTATCGCTAATTAATTTTCCGTTCATCATAATATGAGGAGTTGCGAATTTCGTCTTTTTCATTTTTTTTTTTTTTTTTGTTTTTTTTCTTCTTTCTCTTATTTCTTCCATGATCGATTCGTTGAGGAGGTAGGGGTGGGTTTCGGCAATCCTTGGTAAAAATGTCTTAGTCCGTTTGTAAGCGTGAAGTAAATTAGGCCCCCCGACCCTAGCCTGACCCGTAAAACCCCGAGGAGCGTATCCTCCGTACACATGGGGCACATTCAATCTTTCCGGACGACGTACCCTGGGATTGGAGTTACTTGGAAGTTGGTGAGCGTCGTAGTGGGCAGAGGTTTGAGTCGCAGATCCCTTCTTTAATTCAGAACCCAACGCCATAGTCCCATAGAGTTTCGCGGGATGTATTCAATTTCCTTTTTGCAACCTTCTGTATATCCGAACCCCTTTTTACCGGCACCACCACCATCACCACGGAGACCTTCGTCAAGGTACGACATACAGACCCGAAAGCTGGATGAACAAAACCCTTAGGAAGATGTTTCTCCAATTATTTGACGAAACTTTCAAATTTCGAGTAATTACATACTATATGTACAAGTGACAGAAAATGATTCTCTGCTCCATCCATTTCATCCCTGGAGAAGAAGTATTTTCTTTTTTTTTTTTTTTTTTTTCAAATTAAGAAAAATTGGTTTAAAGCGAATTGACGTACGGCAGGTGGACGTGCCTTTGTGACGAGAGTGAATATATCGGTTAATTATACGTCGTCACACAGTTATACCTATACCGAGACACGCGCAACAAAACGAATTAAGCCCCCTATCCATATTGAATTATCGGTTGGGGCGTTGCGGAATATGTTATATGACGTGAGCGGTTCCATGTACCTGGGTACAGGACGTAGGTAGGTTTATAGGTAGGTATAGGTATAGGAAAGTACATACCTATATGGTATACATCTACCTTGTAGATATCAAACCCACACATGACCATACATACATACATACATACATACATACATACATACATACGTACATACAAGGCATAAATTTCATACGTATAAGGTGTATCTTGGTGTAAAAATACATATACCTTCACCCATATACCTTCACCTGAGTGGTGGAGGCGGCCAAGACCCTCAAAGCACGTGATCTATTGCTCAATTTTACCTACGCATCCTCCCCTAGATTCTACCTTATTTACTGTACCTCGTAAGGACGTCTCAACCCTTATTCTGAAGGCTCGCGCCCAGTTGCGTGCTTCTTTCTCCAGCCTTATTTACACGCCCTCGTTCTTTCGCGCTTTCTTTACTCCAGCATTTATTTTTATTTTTATTTTTATTTCTTCTCATTATTTGGGTGATCTACTCGATTTTTCAAACGCATACATAGGTGAGAGGAGAAGTGAACTTCACACATGTCTCGACATAACTGCGTAACGAGCAATCAACGATTTGGGATATTTTGAACCTGAGCTGCGCTGTCATTGTGGGGTAGGTATTTAAATTCGCGAAAGTCTGGCACCCACTCTCCGCCGAATTCGTTCGGTCTACAAATTTGTTTAGTTTTGGCACGGTACGGTTGAATATATGCGATATCTTATCCCGAAACAGCGCACGTAGACGTGTTAAAGTAGAATTTAAATTCAAAACTTTGAACCACGGCTATAGCCTTGGTTCACTTGGCTTCGCTTCGAGTCGCGTCGTTATCTTCATCCAACAAATTAGAAGTTTGTATAATTTCCTAGTAGTAGATGCGGCAGCACCCACCCCTAATAACCGCGAATTATAAGATCAGCCGATTCCGCTCTTCTCCCCATATCTATCTATGTAAACTGAAACGCCCGCGCCGCATCAAACCGCCCTACACACACACACACAAGTCTAAAAAATTTTAATACTTTATCAAAAACTGAACCTTCCCTTCGACCGGTGTAGGACTAATTTCCAAAAAATGATTACACGGGGCAGAGGCGCGGGGTACCTCGGGTTAAAATTGATAAAAATTATATCTTCAGGTGCCAACTTTGCCCCAATTCACCCCTGCCTACTCGCTCGCTAAAATTTCGCGCTACTATATATATATATATATAGGCGAGATGTAATATAGAGGAATGAATATAGGTAGCAGCTCGTAGCGCGAGTACCACTTGATAGATTGCTTTCGAATTCGTAAGCGCAGGGTTATGGGTGCAGGGGATGGAGAGAAAACCTACCATAAATGTTCGCCGGTTTATGGAAACGATGTAGTACCACATCGTATCGCGGATATATCTTTGGTAGGTATATAGGTATACGTAACACATATACCTACGAATATATAGGCATGTATGCCCTGAGCCTAAACATCAGGATATAAAATAGAAGTAGGGATGAATTAAATAAACCGATCTTATTTTATCGCGCGATACCGCGACATACATGTGCAGATACACATACGAGCTTTAAAATGTTTCGACTTCGCGTATGACGATAAAATTTATGCCCCAATTCACCCCTTCGGATACCTAGGTGTAAATAATTTCATTTACGCTGAGAAAGAAAAAAGAAAAGAAAAAACTAAATCGAAAATTTTTCAAAGAGAATTACATACGAAGGTATACACGTATGTTTCTTTCTTTTTTTTTTTCTGTTGTTGCGTAAAACGGTAAGCATAAGGTGGGGCGTAGGCAACGGAGGTTTTTCACGAACTCGAGTTACTTTGTCCGAGGAAATAAAAAGGTTTTTTGGCCAACGCGAAGGTTCTCTAATTCTTGAATTCCACCCGGGTAATATTTTTTATTAATACCTACCGTGCTTGATGTGCATATATGCGCGAGGCTTAATGCTCGGCTTTTCAACGGTATACATAAGTGGGTATGTATGTATAAGTGCCTGCATATAACGTATTGGGCAAAAATTTCGTGATTTTTTAAACCCGTTGTAAAATATCTAGTATATAGATTTCCTCGAGTTTTAAAGATTTCAGTTGAAGCAAAATTACCAACATTCTATAATAGTAGTCGAAAAAGTTTTTCAAATATATCATCGAATCTCTTATATGACTACGCAGGTGAAGTTGTTTATTTATTTCATTACTTGATTCAAAAAAAAAAAAAAACGTATTTAGTGACAAACAAACAAACATACAAGGCGAGAGGTAATGAAAAATTTGTTTTCTCGTAAAATAGGGGGAAAAACGTATAATAAAATAAATAAATAAATAAATAAATAAATAAATAAACGTCGTGTTTACGTGTAATCATGATTTTTCTTTTTTTCTTTCTATCTTTTCGAAAGGTGGTAAATCCTCGCGCAAAAACATTTTTCTGTTTACAGAGTCTAACGAACGTTGTATGAGGGAGGGGAAAAGAGACGTCGCCAGTTTCCTTAAATAAATTTCAAACACACGCCTATTTTTTTATATAAGAGTTTTTCAAACATAAGAAAAAAAAATAATACTAATAATCAAATTGATTAAATGTAACAAAGAGAAAAAAAAAAGAAATTTATAAATTTATTGAATAATTATTATTATTATTTAAAAAAAAATATGATAAATAAATAATACGCGATACAGTATACATATAACTATATATATAGTATATTAGAGAAATTTTTCGAATAAATTTTTCTGACTAGTTAATCTATTATAATACACAAATAAATGAATAAATATAAAAATATATACTATGTAGTATACATAGGGGAGGGTGGGGCGAAACGGACCCCTTGGGGCTAAAAAGTTCATATTCATACTCAGGTTTTTTAATCAATCAATCATTTGGTTTTTTTCTTTTTCTCTTCTTGTTTCTTCAATTGGTCCATTTTGCCCCACCCTCCTTTATATCACCTGCCGTGTATTATTTAAATTTTCAGCTCCTGCGAATTAATACTTAATATATGCCTGATCAATATGCGCTATCAACTCCTGTTTGCAGTGTAAGCAAGCAGCAGCTATAGAACAGTCGCTGCGCGGGCGACGCGGACGCGACGAGACGGTAGTAAAATTTGAAATTGAAAATATGTACAAGGTTTATTTAATTTGTCGTTGAAATAGATTTACATGAGTAAATGAGTAAGAAGAGAGGGAGAAAAACAGGGAGAGAGGGAGAAGAGAGAGAGAGAGAGAGAGAGAGAGAGATCGAAAAATGAAAGAAGAAAAAAATTTCCCTTTTTTCCCCCCAATACAACGAGCGAAGATAAGGATCGAAGGAAAGTCGTCGTATTTAAAATTTTCATCACTCGGGGTGCGACTCGAGTATTTTTCTTCTCTTCTCTTCTCTCCTCTCATCGCCTCTCCACTTCTCTTCTCTTCATTTATCTTGTTATTATGTAATGGGTATACATACGAGTATTTTGTATTTTGTATCTTATTTCTTATATTATATGTACCCTTTTTTTCCATCTCATTCGCGCTCTCTCTCTCTCTCTCTCTCTCTCTTTCTTGCCATCATCCCTCTTCATTTCCTTTTGCCATCACGATGAAAAAGGCGTCGACCTTTTCTCTCCAACTCATCCGAAATATCCGAAAAAAAAAAAAAAAAATTCCAAATTCGGACTACTTACCCGTCCCGTTTTCTCCGCTCGGTCGAATTCGAGCGTCGTAACGTCCCGGTCCAAGTATGTTGTCCAATACCTGTTTCTCCTTCTCCCTGAAGTTCACCTTGGCCTGCGTACATCTGAAACGAATTAGAAAACGTATCACATATGTATATATTGGCGTATAGGAGAGAGAGAAATAAATAAATAAAAAAAAAGCAACCGAATTAGAAACAGAAAATAAAAATTCTCTTGTCACTGCTCTCAGATCCCCGTATATCATCGTCGCTAATTAAATAGTACCGATTTATTTTACCAAGAGAAATTTTATGGACCGATCTTTATGCTGCCGTAACCGCAACGCGGAACTCGTTACAATAACAATTGTAGGCATACAAGTGGAGCCAGAAATTGGCACAGTTTCCCCTATTGACCCATTTTTTCTATACACTCTATGTTGACGGTCGTGGGAATCGAAAAATAAATAAATACCGAGAAAAAAAAATGTAAAAAAAATATAAAATATATAAAATACAAAATATAAAATAGGTGAAACCAATTTCAATTTCGAGTATTAAATGACTTTCTCAATTACACTACATTTTTAGACGTTATAGGTAAGGGTGAGCTTATATCGGTGTACGCAGAATGAGCAGAGCTCGGTTTGTTACCGTGCACGGAAACGTCAAGACGGGCTGGTCTGTACTTTGGCCGAGGAATTAATACCCTTGCTAAAGTTGAGGGAAGCAAAAGCCACCGGAATTACGAGAAAACAGCTCTTCGCAGCTATGTTTTTCAGAAGGGCGAGCCAGAGCGTTATTGCGAGAGAAAATAGGCTCTCGAAACGGATCTGACGGTTTAAGATATTAAAAACTTTCTTGAAATGTCGCGGGGAAATATGTAGGTATGTGTACCTGTATTTATCGTTTTTCCTTTCTTCTTTTATTTACTTTTTTTGTATTTTGTAATAATATTATCTACCGTGAACGCGATAAAGAAACGCAAAATAATAACGAAACAGCCATGTAAATTACACCCATAATCAAAGAGATTCGGGAGGTAAAATAAAAGAGGGAAAAAAAGTTGAAGTAAAATGAAATTCAAAAAACGCGACATATTCTGTTTATGTATGTGCAAAGGTGTTTCTCGCACGGTGAGTTGGCTTCGGTAAAGTGGTTTCAATTAAGGAATAACATTAGCGAGACGTCGCCGAGGCTTTTCTGGGTTAATTGCTTAGCATATTCTTTTTTCTATTCATGAAATAACGCGGAGGGTGTTTTACTCGCGGGGTTTATACTATAGACGCGTCTATAGGTATGAAACCCGAAAGTAGCTCAGGCAGTTTGTAACATTATGCCGATTCGATCTGTCCCGGCATTATTCGTATGAGCCGATCGATCAACTCTAATAGACGTAAACAGAATGGGAAAAGAGAGACACGCCAACGCGTCAAATATAATCCGACATATCGTGTTTATGGAGAATAAAATCGTAAGTGAAATGCGTAGAAATTGACTGGAAATGTTCGTTTCTACAGCCAATTTGCGATTTCGAATTACCGGGACCGAATGGGGTGCAGAAAATCGCGAACATAACACTTTGGAGTGAAAATTTAAATCAGACACTGTTTGCCGACGGTTTAGCGTATCAAAATCTCACCCTAAACAACGGGGGTTGGAACGGGAGTTGGTGAAAGATTTTTAGGATTGATGGATCGGCAAACACTTCGACGGTGCAGCAATCGACAACGACATTAATCACAATAAGCCGATGTTATGTTTTTAGCAAGGTCTGGGGAGAATGTATTAGGGGTGTATTAAGGAAGTAGAGAGCTCGCCCCCCAGCCCCAGTCCCAACCTCGCCCTCTTCCTCGTCGCTTCGTCATCTCAACGACCCGACCCAAAACCGACACCAGTCATCCCGATGGGCGAAGCGTTTCATCAATATCCGAGCACCCAGTGGTATTAATCAGAGACTGACTCTGTGAACCATCGAAATGTGTTTTGTGTAGGACTACTGTTTTCACCTCCCTTGTCTCCTCTCTCTTTTCTCCCCGTCCTCCACCTAAAGCTATATAATTTCCCTCTAATTCGTACTCGCATCAGTAAGCGCGGATCTGGGTTTACAATGCTAATTAAAACCTCATCATGTATACCTGGCTTTAAATGTAAAGGAAGAAATATGTTTCGCGAGATTCAGGCCGTACCTATGCATTGCAGAATCGATATACACCTTTTTGCGATTCGCAGAAGTTAATTATTATCCGTAAGTAGTACCTACTGCGATAACGTGAAAAGCGAAAAGCGAAGAGCTAAGAGAGGCACGAGGCCAGAGTACAAAGTCAACCTTGGAAAATTCCTTCACCCCCGCGCCGTCGTATAGAGCCAATTATCAAAGCTCAGAAGCAATGCTTTGTGACGATCAAAGCGATTTTTCGGGGGGTAAACGAGCCAGGGGGTACCTGCCCGGTTCGATGGTGGATTTATATCAGCAAAGTGCACGAGACTGTATCCAGGATAATAATCAATTGCCTATCCCCGAAAGGGCGAGAGTAATACCCCCCACATACATGTATCGGAGAAGGAGGTGAGTTCAGGAATTCGTCTCTCATCCGCATTACGAAAACACTCGAGATACTTATTTTTTAATAAAGGTCAGACGTCAGAGTATAGATTCGAAGATGAGGGAGACCAAGGAGAAAGCATTATAGCGATCGAAACTGGAAGACAAGAATAGAATCTGTCGAATTGTTAAAACAACTCGGATCATGGTCTATCTACTATGGGGCGTAACGAAGACTGTGTGAAAAAGCCGACTGGTCCCATCAGACGGAGGGATTCGAAAAAGGTTCTCCCGCATCGACGCACCTTACTCTATGCGTACAGGGTGAAAACGGGGTTGTAAATATTTAACCGAAAACACCCCGGGCATTTAGAGACAACCCTAAACCTTGGTAGGCACCAGTTTCGCCCACGCCAACGCTCGGCCTCTCTCTCTCTCTCCATGAAATTACCCGCAGACACCTGGACACCAAACACCCCTCAGACAAGGTGTAGCAGGTGGTGGTATACATATGTATATCTACCTCAGCTGCGGTTTAGTGTTTATCTTGGGACGCTTGAGCCTTCGGGGTGCGAGAGAGAGAGAAGCAGGAGAAGAATAAGAATAAGGTGCCGGTGGTGGTGGTGGTGGTGGTTGTCGAGGAACAGGACCAGTGCAACAATAGGAGCTTGGGAGCAAGGGTGGAAAGCACCGATAGATAGCTATAAGGCAGCATTGTAACCTCTCCTTGTTTGGCCTAGCTCGCTAGTAGACACCCTCTCAGGGTTATATCTCTGGCAATAAAAAAGTTCACCAGCCCCTAGAGCCGAGAACGGAGTTTGTTTTCATATAATCCAGACCACGACCTCCAGTTCGAGCTCTCTCCTGTAAAAATGTTGACAATACAGCTATATACTTCCATCCACATGCACCATTCGCCCGTAGAAGATGCGGGAACAAGCCTTTACCTTAAACCCGTTAAATTTTTTACGACCAACCACGTATCTCCATATTTCTCCACGAATTTTGCGACTCCGGCTGTTTGCCTACACTGAAAACTCGATTTCACCTACCTAACCAGAATCTGCGGATATGGACCCGTTCTCGAATGCAACACGAGGTGCTAAAGGGATTAAAGGCGTACCTACCGAGGTATGTCCGTAAATAACAATACTGTGATCCGGGCATCTGTTTTCTGGCTTTGGTATAACTGCAAACCGGAACTTTCCTCGCCGCGGACAACCAGGGTTAAAAAAATAATTCATTATATCCGAAGAGATACGAGCTGGTGAAGTCCTCCTCTCTTTCATTTTTCCCCTCTCCGAATACGGCCGAAGAAAATCTATCGCGTTTTTTATTCGCTATATTTTATAGCGGAATTTTATTATTCCAATATAGGAATTCCTCTGTGACTAAATTTAGCACCAAACTAAAGTTTCTGCAGTGGCAATTAGTCCATGATAGTATGCCATACCGTAATGGATACCTCATTAAAAATACCTTTGATAGATTAAAGTCATACGAGGCAGCGCATACCGTTCCCAAATGGCTATCATAGTCGCTAATTCCACCCTCTTCATCATCGAGTGTAATAGAGAGACGAATTTCGTGGGTTCAAGCGCAATGGAATGAGGTGTTTGAAGACGTGTAAAATTACAAAGAAAAAAAGAAGAAAAGAAAGAAGACGAGAGAAGAAGCTCTTATTTCGGTCCAAATTTAAAGGTAGTCGGTTTTTTGTCTTCTGGTTAGATTTAGCGCAGGACAGAAACCGTGCGGCTCTATAAAGGAACGAGGATCGAATCGGCCATCAGTCACAGGGTCGATACCTACTCGGGGGTAGTAGATTGAGAAATCAATACAGGGGGGCATGTGCGAATCCGTTCGGTTTCCTGCTGCTGGGATTTCTAACTGACTGATTTATTTCCTCAAAAAGACCTCATGCTCTCCTATACTAGTTCGATCGTTATGCCCATGCCCATGCCCATGCCCATGCCGGGACGAAGAAGCCTGGCGCATTATTGAATTCCAGATTGACGCTCTCCACTCTCCACTCTCCACTCTCTCTCAGTCTATTTCTCTTGAATAGAGGTCACAGACCACTACACACCCCTACCCTCCCAGCTATGACCTGCACCACGACCACCAGCACCCTGGGTCCTCTACCCCACTTACACATTGTGCTAATAATAAGGCATGATGGGTAAACAATTAGCGTGCGCACGAGATCCATCAAGTATAGGGTACCGAGAGGTGATTCCGGGCGGGCGTCGCCGGCGACGACCACGAGCAGGGCAAAAGAGGGGCTTAGAGGTAGGGAGACTTCGAAGAGCAGTTAATGAGGGCGCGGTGCCGTGTTAATGAGAGGATCCTGGGTCCAGATTCGCGCCCATATACATTAATCTAATATATCTGTAGGTACGCGAATGCGAATATACGAGTACGCATACGTGTGGCCTGGCGATAAAATGCGCTTAACAAGTTTTTTATGAGATTCATAATTAGCGTTCGAGGGGTACACTTTCCGATGAATATCATAGGAGGAAAAAAATTGTAGATATGATGATATATTAGGACATATCAGACCCAGTAGCCGATCTCGAGTAGGGTCAACTATCAACTGCAGACCACGAAATGACTAGGAAATTTATCTCCTGGTAACAGTGACTGGATTGGCGACAGCTGTTGCTGCCCGCAGCTATTCTACCATCTCTCTCTCTCTCTCTCTCTCGCCCTTCGATGCAATTTACATAGAAACTGGATTACCCCCGTGTATCCGTGTGGGTATAAACGGAACGCGGGTGGTTGTTCGCCTGCCCAGCTATAGGCATTGATATTTGAAAACTAGGTACCACGTAGTACGTACATCGGTGCAGCTGAAGTTGGTTGTGTTACAGAGATGTCCGAGTTTACACACTGATTGATTACTCGTGTGATGAGTTAGATGTATTCATTTGTCTCTACAATAGAGGAACTAAGATATAATCTCTGAATTAGAATTGCCGAGTTAACGAGCTGAATATAGATAATGTGCAGATGTGCAGCGTGTAGCGTCAAAACCGCAACGCGTGTCACATGAACGTGTCCTCCTACTCTCTTTTCC